>CM069139.1:60446656-60759334 GCA_035221665.1 Okamejei kenojei | reverse complement strand
GTAGCATTTTCAGACAACCAAGGCAACTGAAAGCATTTTCAAACAAACCAACCAGCAAATGTACATTTTCAAAACCAACTCTAAGGCAACGTAGCATTTTCAAACCAACCAAATCAACAGTAGCATTTTCAAACCAACCAAAGGCAACTGTAGCATTTTCAACCAAAGGCATCGTTAGCATTTTCAAACCAAAACAACACTTTCATTTTCAAACTTAAACACACTTTTTGCATTTCAAACCAAAACAACATTTTTTGCAGTTTCAAACTACATTTTCAACCACATTAAGGTCCTCAACCAGCATAAAACATCTCACAGTTTAGTAGACATGTGTTCAGTGTTATTCACAGCTCAACTTAGAGCCGTGACCTCCTTGCTCCTCCATCTGCAGAGACTTGAGGCACCACCATGCTTCGGTTTTATAATCGCCCCCTCCGGAAGGCGTGGCCTTCATGGCGTATTGACAGGAGGGAGAATCTCAACATTTTTTAAAACATTAATAAGTCTTTTATTTTTCATCGATGGGAAAAATCCTCATGTCCTGCACAGCGGAGGGGGACGGATAAAGATGGCCAAAAATCACAAGCCGTAAGTGTAGCCGTAATATGTACAGAGCAACAGGAAGTGGTTCAAGATCAGAGCTTTAATAGATAGATAGATAGATAGATAGATATATAATAATAGAAAGATAGATAGATAGATAATAGATATATCGGATGATTAGGCAGGGAATGGAGGATATGGATCACATATACGCAGTTGAAATTAGTTTAACTTGGCAATCCGTGTATAATAACATTGAGGGTTAAAGCGACCTGTTCTGTCCTGTCATGTTCTAAAGATAAATGTCCAGTGTTGCAGTAAATCAATAAATGAATAAGCAATTATTGTTCCATACTCCACAGTCATCTTTCCCTGTGGCCTAAAATGTTTATTTTATTTTATTTATTTTTAAAATTGTTGTAAAATCTCATGCGTCCATGATTCCAGGTCGTGTATTCTAGGTCACAACAAGTGCGCTCTGATTCTTTAGTAAATTATCTTAAATCTACTGATTACTGATCTAGTCACCAGTGGAAACTGGCTCAGGTTAAACTTTGGAAATCATAACTCACACTATTAAGCTCAGTTCAATTAGGTAAACAAGGGAAACATACTAATGGCCATCCCAAGGGCCAAATATTGTGCACCACTCTCACCAGCAAATGAAAGCAAGTTGGGTCCGTTTCCAAGTTATTATTAATCTATGTTTCTGCATGGTGGAGTTCCAGCTTTTGAAAACAAGCCTGTACATGTTTTCCATGTGACTCCCCCTTAAGATTCATGATACAACAAACTTTTCCACCCCGCCATTTTGTATCTTCCCTAAATTTTGACATCATTTATTCACACAATTTAATGCTCATTGCAATTCTCAACAGCACAACAATACTTGAGTCATTTTTTTTAAAGAAGGAACTGCAGATAGCTGGAGAATCGAGGGTACATCAAAAAGCTGAGAAACTCAGGCGGTGGCAAAAGCAACACTTGTCCCTTTCACCATCTCCCCCCTACCACTCCTTTTCAGGACCCAAGCTGTCCCTTCCAGGTCCGACAGAGGTTCACCCTGCACGCCTCCAACCTCATCTACTGCATCCCGCTGCTCCAGATGCCAGATGTTCTATATCGGTGAGACCAAGCATAGGCTTGGCGTTCGCTTTCGCCGAACACCTCCGCTCGGTCCGTAATAACCAAAACCCGACCTCCCGGTGTCTCAGCACTTTAACCCCCCCCTCCCCATCCACATCCAGACCTCTCGGTCCTGGCCCCTGGCCTCCTCCCACCCAGCAGTGAGCAACACCGCAAGCTGGAGAGAACCGCACCTCATATTCCCGCATGGGGAGTCTGCAATCCATTGGCTTGAATATTGAATTTTCTTCTCAATACTTCTTTAACCCTTGCTGTCTCCTCCCCTTCCCACCTCTATCCTCAGCCCTGGGCCCGGCATTCCCTCTATCTCTATCTCTCCCCCACCCTAGTCCCGTTCAAGTCGCACCAGCTTCTCATTTTCATCACCACAAAACAGCTTACAATGGCTTGTTCCCCTTATCACCGATACTTTTCTGCATATGCTTTCACTCATTGTTCCTTATCTCCTCTCCTCATCACCGTCTATAATCTCATCGTTTCCCTGATCCCTGGACCAGTCTGAAGAAGGGTCTCGGCCCAAACGTCGCCTATCTCCTTCGCTCCTTAGATGCTGCGCACCCCGCTGAGTTTCTTCCAGCTTTTTTTGTGTACCCTTTATTTGAGTTCATATTTAGTTTATCATTTTAAATTAGAACAAATACCAATGTCATTCTTAAGCTACATTTCATTGCCTGTTGTGTTATAATCTTTGAGGTGAGCTTTTACCTTTGCCTGCTCTAGCAGCTGCTGCTGGCCCTGATCAGTTTTGGCCTTTTCTTACCTGCAGTTGCCCCCTCTCTACTTTCAGTCCAAAGCAGGATTCTGACCCCCAAACGTCACTTGTTTCTTTTCTCCAGAGATGCTGCTTGACCCGCTGAGTTGCTCTAGCACTTTGTGTCTATCTTTGCTATAAACCAGCATTTGCAGTTCCTTCCTACACATCTGGTGTGTTTTGCCATTTCTAAAATTTAACATTGAATAAGTAGCTATTGACAGTTTGCATTTCAACTCACTCTGATGACCTTTTTACTGAATACATAACATAGTGATTTTACATGAAATTTGTCTTCATTAATCCTAGTGTAATCTTTGCAAAGAGAAAGTGAATGAATGAATGAACAAGTTTATTGGCCAAGTATGTACACATACAAGGAATTTGCCTTCGTCGCTCCGCTTAATAAATAAAACATTAACAGTTTAAACGTGTGAATGAAATAAAATAGTAAGATTAAATGAGAACTTACCAGTTCGAAGTTTGAATCTGTATTTTAATGAGAGTTACGATGGGGATTACGTGAAGACCCCGTCCAGCACGCATGCGCGGACATTTCTTCAAAGCACGGTGTGATTCACAGCAAAACACAACAATTGAAATAAATATAGTAAAGAAAAATAAGAACTTAATTTACCAGTTGATCTGTATAATAGAGGGTGGGGGAGCGAGGGCAAATTAATCCCTCATCGTAACTCCTCATAAAATACAGATCAAACTTCGAACTGGTAAGTTCTTCATTTAATCTTACTATTTTCACCTTCGAGTCACGGGAGTGACTTACGTTAAGACTTCATTCAAAGCTCTGTGAATCCGAACCGTGTACCAGCTCATGCTTCACTCACTGCCTGAAGACTTAGAGGGAGAAGCATGTTATACGAATCAACAAAATCCTGTTTGTGAACAAAAATAGGTTATTAATAACAACAAAAAACAGAGAGCTCTCCGGCTTAAATTAAATATTATCTGCAGACCTCGAAAATTCTGTCTGCAAATTAGCAGCTCCGCCAGCGGCTTATTATAAAACCTTTGGAAATGTTCTCTACCGGAGGAGACGCATCTGCTCCTGGCCAGAATATGGTCCCCATAGGCACATCCATATTGCCTAGCCGCCGACGTAGATCAGCCTCTGGTGGAAGAGAAGTTGTAAACAATAGTATCGATTCCCCGCGGACTTTAAGCACCTGCTTTGAGCCACCTTGAAATGGTTTGGCTCGTCACCTGACCAGAGGCTTCTTGTGGCTATCCATACAGGCTTTTCTCTCCCCACTTAAGTTATATGTTGTGGTCTATGTAATTGGCGAATGGGTCTATGGCACACAACCGTGGGTCAGGTGAATATGCCCGGAACTCCATTACTGATGCGTGTTACCTGGTCTAGATTGTTTGACCAGCCCCTGAATGTGAAAATGTGGATACAGTCCAATGACTCTGTCATGCTGTCCAGCCTCAGAAGGTGAGGGACTGTACCCTTTGAGCCTGACACTAGTGGCCATGAGGCATGACTGATTTCAGTGTATAGTTGTTCAGCGTGAGTGACCTGGTGGTGGCCATCCCCTAAGGTACGTCAGTACAATGCTGACAACCCAGATCTAGTGTACCTAGGCTTAGGGAATTGGTGTTAAAAATGCCCTCATGATTTGGACCACTAGTGGATGGGAACCCCAAAGGTCAGTTGTCCCTGCTGCTGGACACACAATAAGCTGACAACCACTCCTGGCTGTATTAATGGCGCTGTACTGAGTCCTTCTCGATGTAATCCAAGCAGTTAAAACACCAACAACAAAACTGGTGGCTGTACTGTAGTGGTAGTAGTTCCTGTTTTGAGCAATACCGTTTCCCATTTTCTTATGTTGGTCAGGTATTGTCTCCTGGTGGACTCCCCGGTGGGAAATGCGGTCATCAGTTGATAGGTGTTCCTCAGACAGTCCCCAGGCCAGTAAAGGTCTTTTTAAAAATCTGCAAGCCAGAGATTGACTCTGTCATGGCACGGGATGACTAATCCTGACACTGGGCGGATGTAAATAACTGTCCCGACTGCTGGGGAATTCCAACGTGGTTTCCAAACAGCCATATCGAAAGTCACTGGGAACCATGGCTGTGTAGGCCAGTCAGATTATCAGATTCCGAAGCAGAATCCAATTGAATCTTGCGTAATACCCACTGATGAGGCGAAAAGAGGGAAAAGCATAAAAGAACATTTTTCACCCCATGCAGCGAGAATGGCATCACTGCTGCTGCCTCCAGGGTCTGGTTCCCAGCGGCATAGAACGTTGGTACCTGGTGATATCAGCCTGGATGCAAATAGATCGATATCTGGTGTGCCCATATTGCTTGGTAATATTCAGCAAATACTTTGGGATTTAACATCATATCGATTGTTAATCATTGAATCTCTGCGTGACCTGGTGTTCTCTCTCCTGTATTTTGCTTACCTGTTAGATAAGTGTGCTGAAACAAATATGCCTTTTAACACACCATTGCCAGATTAGGTTGGCCAAATTGTCACACGATATCGACTTTACAACCACCCATGTGATTGTATAAGCCACCACCGTGGTATTATCTAATTTGCAACCGATATGTGCATGATGCATATTAGATGGAATATGCTTTTACCCATAAAACGCACGCCAACATTTCTACAGTAGTTGATACCCCGTGTCTGTAGGCAAGATGAATCAAATTTAGTCCATCTGCCCCCGTGCTTGGATTGCAATGTTAGTGCTCCCCACCCAAACACTGCATCCTTTGGATGGTTAATACTTGGGTTGGGTGATTATTATTGGGACTGGAGCTGACCTTAAACGTTCCTTGCCCATCCATTGTAACTCGGGAATGGATTCAGCAGTTAAACTCATAGCTCGTCAAGTGACCTGAGTTTTGCTTTAAGTGCATGCACTTTTGCTCTTCTGCAAATTTTGATAGTGCAAAGGCCCAAATTGTACAGCTGGAAAAGCTGCTAGCTACCTTTTTGCCAATAACTCTAGCTACCTCCCGTATGGTTGGGATGTTTATTCATGATTTTGTTGCATGATAGCGCCAATTCTGATGCTTTCCCCGTCGGCAAGTTACAATCATGTCGAAAACAGTATCAATCGGAAAATCCACAAGATAGTCCAGACAGTGGACGGTGTAAAATTGGATTATCTGGATGTAATGACAAACCCTAAAGTTTCAAAACAAACGTTTGGTGGCTGCTACTGCCAGAATGGCTGTCTCCAAGGTTTTTCTCCTACTATTAAAATGTCGTCCAAATACGCCATGACTATATGCTTTTGTTTCCCTCACTAATGCAAGGCAGGTTTTAAGGTTAGTGAACAGCCCCCCCTCCTTTGGAAAAAAGCCAAAGAAAAGGTTAGCCCCATTTGGTAAGGCTTTAAGTTGCCAATAGCTGTTTTCATTCAGATACAATTTAAAGTATTTACGATGCTCCTTATGTATGGGTAACTGAGTAGTAGGCATCTTTAATCAAATGCTTGCTAGAAAGTACCCTCCTAGAAACCATAGTCTGGCTGTTTCAAAAGTATCCATCTTCAAATGTATATGCCTGACAGACTTGTTTTAAAGTAGTTAAGTCATGATGATGGCGTCAGTCCACCATCTTTTTTGATTTTAGTGAAAATATTAGACACAAATTCCAAAGGTTTCATGTTTTGTTCTTTCAATGACACTTTTGCTTGTAACCTCATCAGTTCAGTTGACCCTCTTGTTTCTCTTTGACTGAGGGGTGAATGAATACCCTCTTTTGGTATATGCATGAACTGGTGGAATGTTTTCATGAACACAAGTCAATATTTGTAGCCATAACGCTGCTGAGAATCATACTTGTCACTACCAGTGATGGATTCCCAGCATCCAAAAACAAGTCAATCTCCCCCCCTGTTAAGTATAGAACCCCTACTGCTCAATATGCTGAGAGGAAACCAGAACCAACCTACCTCATGTTTATTGTGCTTCCTTCTGCCCTCTTCCGCCGGGCGAATGAGGCGTCTGCTGGCTGTATAGGGTTGATGTTGATGTTCGTTGGGGGTGGCGCTTTTCCATGGGGTCCGCTCTGGCCCTGGCCTAAAAAAGGCTTACGGGAATGGTTGCGGACCCCGAGCTTTCAAATCATTCACCAGTCCCATAGTGTGGTCGAAACGACTGTGGACGCCATGGGGTAACTGGCCAGCCTGGGGTTTGTTAAGGTCTGCTCGGTCCCAAACCTGCCCTCACGAGACCAAAGGTCTTGGATACTTCCTCTAGGTCTTCAACCTTTTTTGGAAGGTCTTTCCCAAAGACCCGCAGAATAGGAGGTTCTGAACCCGGTGTTTTGCAAAGTCCCCTGCAAATTTAGGGTTGTGGGCAGCTTGATAATCTCCTTTCGTAAATTGTTTTATTAAATAAGAGTGGTGGCACCAGCAAGAGCTAAATGTGTAGTTGCTGGATTTGTGGAGATGTCCGCACCTCAATGGACCGACGCATAAGATGTTATTCCTGCAGTCAGGAGTTTTTAAGGATCTTCTGGAGCTTCAACTACAGGTTCTGATGTTTCTGCCCCAAATGTCCACAAATTTGCTATTGACAGCAGGTACATTAGACAGATGTACAAATTTAACTGGGGCTGTATAAAGTTCAAGAGCCTCATTGACCCACCTGTTCTTGGTAGGGATTTTGAGGAAAGGTGTTTAATGCTGGCTCAAGTTTCGCACCTAATGGCCGACTCGCTTGTGGATTGGGTGCCACGTAGCTGTAGTGGACCACGGGGGACCCAGGTCAGGCGGAGGCTATCGGCGAGTAATCCTGTGGAGCCTAGGAGATGTCTTCCGAGACGGAATCTTGTTCGCTCGTGAGCTAGTCTTATCAGCCTAGATTGGCCTCTCCATAGATCATCTCATCTTGTGAGCCCGGGATGGACAATGAACCGCAGTGCCTTTGGAGCACGACACTGCTGCGCACTACTTCGCTCAAAAAAGGAGAAGCAATGGCCAGTGCTGTAAAAAGGCACTGCGGGAGTGCCGAACTCCCTTGGCGAGGCTGCTGCTGCTCTCTTCAGCAGATCTCGCTGGAGCAATTGCTCCATAAGCCCCCCGGTTCCATGCGGCTTAGGCGGCTGCCTGTGTCGCTCTCGAGCGTGAGGCATCTTCATCCGAATCGTCGGACACTACCGCCCGGTTCTGGCTGCAGTACCCCAGCCCGCTGCTCAGGCAGCACTAGCGGTTCTGGGCTTTTTTTTTTTTTCGGCCCCTTTTTTTCAGGTAGTTATACCCGCGCGCCTCTTTCCCCCCCTCCAAAAGAGCAATTTCTCAACTGAGGACGAACGGGGGCTAAGCTGTAGATTTCTTTCCTCTGGCCTTGCTCATTTCTTCCTGGGAACACAAGCACCACATGAGAAAATGACACACGGCCAACGGTAAAACTTACCTGTCGGCCCACTTTTTCGATTTGTAGCGGGAGCGCCCTGGACCCCGTCCTCGCGGTGCACTGGGCATAACCTAATGTCGCGCATCGGTGCTGGACGGGTCTTCACGTAGTCACTCACGTGACTCCGAAGTAAAATACCAGAGCAAAATGAGCTACAACTTTGGTTGTTGAGTGAGCTACTACTCGTGTAAAAACGCTGTTTTTATGTCTGGATGTGGCGGCTTTGACAGTCCAGAGTCGCCTTCCAGAGGGAAGTGCTTCATATCGGTCTGAAATGTCACCCAGGCTACAAATGCTGCTGCTTTGCAATACATTATTATGAGATACATAATGAAATTCCCTTCAAAGTGTACTCTGAACATTTTCAATTGTGGATCTTCACTGCAAAGACATCCAAATATTTTATCTGAACGCAAAAATGAAATTGCAATGTCTAATGAGATTACATTGGTTTCACGTTTTACATTGTTATTAAATGACCAAACCCTACCCTTTCTCTCTGTAATCCCATGCAGCCCTACAGTGTATTCCTCCAATTCTATGAATCATTTATTCCCTCTGAAATACTTTGCAGAGTGCACGAGGTGACATTAATTTTAATTTATTATTTAATGCAACAGTAACAACCATATGGAATATATCCTGGAATGTCCCATCTATAATAGTTAATGGCTGATCCAATTTCTAAATGTTCCAGTTTCACAACTTGCTAGCGCTGATCTTATTTATCCAGTCTACTCTATCATCTTTTTCCACTTCTGTATTGTTCAATCTGATGACAACTATTTTCCCTTCTATTTCTTATCTTGCTGATAAGATCTGAACACAAAGTGTCTGCCAATGTACAGTTGCTTGTTCATCAAAGCCACAGCCTCTTTTGACCCTCTATAGGTAACACTATTGATTTAGTATCCATTTTTGTGGAAGATATTTCTCCAAATAATATGCCTGAAGCCATTGCATTCACCATAAACTCCATCCTCAGTCAGCATGGTATGTCTCTGAGGCTAAATCAAATGCAGTTTAATATTTAATCATAGAACTGTTACGAGCTTTGGGTTGATAAATATATTCCCTGCTATTCCTTATTTTGACCAAATCATCTGAACACAACATGAATGACTATGTATATGTTGCCATCATTAAACCTACGCTGTGTTGCCCACACTCTTAGTTTCTTTATTGCCAGCAGTCATATAGCTTTCATCAACTTACACTCTTGAATTCCATCCTCAATTTCTTTGCCTTCTTGACACCATTCTTCTCAAACCAATCTTTTGATCTGCTTATAAAGCATTGCTTGGTGTAAGACTTTGATAATACTCCCACAAGAGGCATTATATAAATGAAAATAGTATGGCTTGTTAGAATCCCATGCGTTTTTGTTGCTTTTCATTGGTGGCTCAAGTTCCTGCGTTTAACTGGGGTTGATTTAACAAGTACTGAAGGAATTTTTACCACCCTCTTAACACATGCTTAACCAGTCATTTCCAGATATAGTTGCACAAATAGATGCAAGAAACTGTAAGATACTGGAATCTTGAGCAAGAAACAAAAAGCTTGAGGAACTTAGCCACTCAGGTAGTAGGGTTGGGACCCTATTTCAGATTGATGAACAAGATCAGTCTGGAGAAGGATGAATATCCAAAATGGTATCTGTTAACTCCTTCCCCAGACTGCCTGTCCCATTGAGTTCCTCCAGAATTTTGGTTTTGCTTTTGTTGCACAAATAGATCTTTTCCTTTGACTGGTGTGAGGGTGATGGGCAGAGCCCATGCAAATTGCATCAAGAGCTGGCGGGTGAGGGGAAGAACTGACAGCAGGAAGTCATGATACATTCAGGGTGTTCAAGAACTAATTCTCCTGCTGGGACTTGAGTGACAATCAATGTTTACACTTTAGTGCAGGGTGTTCTCGTTTAAATCAGCCACCTACTACAGCTACAGCTTGCACGGTGCAAGGACTAAATTTCCATTGGTGGTAAAGATGATTTCAATTATGATTTTACGCATCTTGCTCCTTCAAGGCATGTGGTAGAGATGTGGGAGATCATCGTGTCTCCATATTCACAAACCGATGATTTAATTTCTTGTGTGGGAAGGAATTGCAGATGCGGGTTTATATCAAAGATAGACACAAAAAGCCAGAGTAATTCAGTGGTTCAGGCAGCATCTCCAAAGAAAAGCAATAGGTGACGTTTCAGGTTGTAATCCTTCTTCAGACCAATTTCTTTACCTCTTGTTAAGGTGAAGCAGACAAAATTCGCAGGTCTGCATTTTCCACAGAAAACTATTGATTGCAAGCCAAGCAACGTGCAGGCCCCATATATCGACTGTGTAATGTATTAAGACCCGAAGCAATACCTTCAGCAACCTGCCAGGTAGGTGAGTGAAGAACATCACGCAGATCAAAGTGAAGGGTCATTGATGCAACAGTCGATTATGCAATTAGTCTTTGTGCAACAGTCATTTATGAGTCAATTGTGTTAGCTATTTTTTTGTTTGGCTGCAGCAGCAAAGTAAGTATAGTTATTGGGCAACACCATTTCATGTTGCTGACAACATTGCTCTTCACCAGCTTGCAACACGTGCATAACGTGAGCTTGCTGGAACAGAATTATAATGCCACAGATGAATTGTGTGGCGAAGTAACAATTCCATTGCTTGGACTGTTCTGAAATTGCATGGATGATTGTCAAGAATTAACGGCTTTGAGGGGTTGATTCTGGTGCGAATCAACTCCTGCATCAGAAATGGCCCGGATCGGGTGTTGCAGTGCTAATTTGTTAGGTGCCGGAGCTGTCAAACAGAGACGTTATTTCAGGTTCAGGTTTGGCGGGGACGGCTGGGGCGGGGGGGGGGGGGGGCAGCTAGTCTCCTAAGAGGATCAAACAAGATTATAGCCTATAACTACATCCCAGTGTATAACTAGTACCATAAAACATATAATACTTAATTTAATAATATGACAAAATATTGGGCGGTTGCACTCACTAATTATCATGAAATATAATCCAGCAAGTAAAGAAAAAGACGGTAATCGTGCATTTTTACAGAGGTGCCGGCACCAACTCGCCCTGACGCTCCCGCAGCTCTGGGCCCTCATACACACACTCACACGCATGCACGCACTCGCACACACACGCTCACACTCACACATACGCACGCAAACACCGCATGTACACACACACACACACACAACAACACACACACACACTCACTCACTCACTCACTCACTCACCCACACACCTGCAATGGATCACAACTGTACTTCATTCGACTCCAGATCCACACCCTCAACAAACGCTTCCTGGCCTATCTGGACTTTACCAAGGATCACAAGCTTGCTCGCCGCCAGACACTCCTTGACTCGGCCGCAGACCCAGAAGTCCACCGCTGGACTACGGCGCCGCCTGTCCGACCACCATGTGGCCGGGATGGCCACCACAAGGAGCAGCAACAACATCCACCATCTCTCCGACCCTCACCGCCTTTTCGGCCAAACCCAGACCTGGACCACCGAAACTGCCATGGCTGCCGACTCTCACCGCCTCCCTGGGGCCACCGCTGTTGTCGCAATTCTCTCCACCTCCTCGGGGCCACCGCCGCTGTCGCCAACCTTCACTGTCCGCCCAGGGCCACCGATGCTGCTGCCACTATCCCGTATCTCTACTCCAGCCCCCCATGGGCCTCCACCAGCAACTCTGCCGACCCTCGCCTCTCCACCGGCCACCAGCAGGCCAGAGCTGTCACCTCACCAGAGTTCCAGGCTCAGCACCAGGCCCACAACCTCCACGATGCAGACAGCACGTGGTCTGACTCTGTTGGATCCTATTGACCCCCACCCCCTCCCCTTCCTACAGGTCACTTCAATAGTGTTGGCTCTTCCCATTCCCCCTCTTTTAACCAGTTTACCTCGACCACACACACGCTAGTTAAAATTCCCCGCTGTTTATTTTGGGGCTTTTTTACACAGGTGCCGGAGTGGTGCTCCGGTGAGCTCCGGCAGCACTGCACCCCTGCCTGGAACCCCTTCACTTTGCCAATCGTCACAACAGGTCAATTATAGATGCTTTCTCACTGGTTCCCCACTCTGCTCTGGACCATCTGGATAACAGAAACACCCATGTCAGGCCAGTATTCATCATCTACACCTCGGCGTTCAATACAAACATCTTGTCCAAATTCATCACTGCACTCCAAATCTTGGGCTTCTGTATTTCCTTTTGCAATTGGATCCTTGACTTTCTCATTGACAGACCTCGGTCAAAGCAGATCGGTAAAAAAAATCTCCTTATCACAGACCATCAACACAGGTGCACGGTAAGACTGTGTGCTTACTACACTTCTCTCTTTACACCCATGACACAGGTCCTAATGCCATCTACAAATTGGCTAATAACATCACTGCTGTTGGTCGAATCAAGGGTGGTGATGAGTCAGCAAATAGAACACCAGGTTGACCGATGCCACAACAACAACCCTCTTGCTCAATGTCAACAAAACCATGTTGTTTACTTCAGAAAGAGGAACTTGGGAGAGCACAAGGCAGTTTTCATTGTGTAGGAAGGAACTGCAGATGTTAGTTTATCATGAAGGTAGGCACAGAAAGCTGGAGTAATTCAGTTGGTCAGGCAGCATCCCTGGAGAAAAAGAATAGGTGACATTTCGGGTCGAGTCCCTTCTTCAGACTGAGAGTCAGGGGAAAGGGAAATGAGAGATATGGAAGTTACACAGGACAAATGAATGAAAGATATGCAAAATGCAATGATGATCAAGGAAAAGTGGAGCCCACAATGGTCAATAAGCAAAGGTGGAACCCCACCTTTCGTTGATCATCATTGCTGTTTTACATACCTTTCATTCATTTGTTCTCTGTGCCTTCTATATCTCTCATTTCCCTTTCCCCTGTCTCTGTCTGAAGAAGGGTCTATTCCTTTTCTCCAGAGATGATGCCTGATCTGCTGAGTTACTACAGCTTTTTGTGTGTAT
The DNA here is from genome assembly GCA_035221665.1 of Okamejei kenojei. Classification (NCBI taxonomy): domain Eukaryota; kingdom Metazoa; phylum Chordata; class Chondrichthyes; order Rajiformes; family Rajidae; genus Okamejei; species Okamejei kenojei. Next base: position 60,746,497 of record CM069139.1, on the reverse strand, counting down.
CTAATCATAATCATAATCATAATAGTAATTTATTAGCCAAGTATGTTTTGCAACTATCTATAGGCAGTTTTCACTGATGGGTTGGTGGTGTGGAAAGTTAGCATCTTCAATTTCCTGGGTGTTAACATCTCGAATGATCTGTCCTAGGTCCAGCACATAGATGGAATTATGATGGAGATGCCCTCGCACCTGTAGTTTCTTAGAGGTTTAAGGAGATTCAGCATGTCAGGGAGTGGTGGACCTCAGCCCAGTCCATCGCAGCCCTTCCCACCATCAAAAGCTTCTACATGAGGCCGCATCAATCATCAATGATTTTCACCATGCGGGCTATGCCTCTTCTCGCTGCTACTGTCAGACAGGAGGTGTGGAAGCCTAAAGTCCCACACCATCAGATTCAGTAACAGCTACATCTGTCTTTATTGTATGTAAAATCTACCACATCTCCCCATTTAACTGTAATATTGTACAACTTCTCTCCAATTATTGACTATCACTTCCTCCTCAACCACAATGCACGAATATAAGCAAACATAACATCTCACATCAAAAGCATATGAAATTATGCCATATTGCACACAAGCTAATCTTGATTGTATATTGTGTTAATCCTTATCTTCTGTTCCTTTGCTGCCCTCACATCCTTAGTAACTGCAAGAGTCAAGAGTGTTTTATCGTCATATGTCCTAGATAGAACAATGAACTTATGAGGTTGTAGTGTTTAATAGCATGATGGCTGTAGCGAAGAAGCTATTCCTGAACTTGGACGTTACAGTTCTCAGGCTCCTGTACTTTCTTCCCGTTGGCAGTGGTGAGATGAGTGTGTGGCCAAGATGGTGTGGGTCTTTGATGATGATGACTGCCTTTTTGAGGCAGCGACTATGATAAATCTCTTCGATGGTGGGGAGGTCAGAGCCGGTGAAGGCCTGGGAAGTGTTTACAACTTTTCGCAATCTTTTCCGCTCCTGGATGTTCAAGTTGCTGAACCAGGCCACGATGCAACCAGTCAGTAAGCTCTCTACAGTGCACCTGTAGAAGTTCAAGAGAATCCTCTTTGACTCACCGAATCTCCGTAATCTTCCCAGGAAATAGAGGCGCTGATGTGCTTTCTTTATGATTGCATCAGTGTGCTGGGTCCAGGAAAGATCGTCGGAAATATGCACACCCAGGAATTTGAAGATTTTGACTCTCTCCACCATCGTCCCATTGATGTAAACAGGATTGTGGGTCCTCTCTCCACCATCGTCCCATTGATGTAAACGGGATTGTGGGTCCTCTTCCAAAGTCCACAATCAGCATGGTTAACAAAGGGCTGCTTGCTTTCAGGGGAGTTAAATGGAAATGTTTTGGAGTATGACCTCAAGCAGCCCTTAAATTCAAGCTTCGAACACCTTGGCATGGGTGAGAGATGTCTGATGTGTCTGCCTGACACAAGAGAGCTCTGTCTCATTAGTCTGGGCGCCATTCTGATTTTATTTAGTATTAATTAGTAAAGTTCTATTGTTCTCGGTTCTGCATTCTGGTCCAGCATTTGCAGCGAGAGATAGCATCTACATTGTTCCTACACAGATTTAAACGCAGTGCAATTAATTGTACAATGGCTGTAGACGCTGCTTAATATATTCGTCAATTTGGGTAACAAATTTTGTAATCCCCACAGTCACAGTTAACAGTAATTAAGACTCAACATTGTATTCTTATTTTATAATCACATTCCAATTGAATATTATCCTTAAATCCACTTTAATATCAATGGGGTTCCAAGTGCAGGATTTAAACAACTTGCTACAGGCCAAATGTAAGATTAATGGGACTGGCTGCCAATAACAATCTAGAGGACTTACTAAATATGTGTTTTCCCAGTAGCCAGCCTTACTGGGTTGGTGATTCAAGTTTTGATTGCACAAGTCACCAACCACAGGAGTTCAACCATAACAACAAAGTTCTAACATATCAAAAAGGCAAGAATTTACAGTCCATTCACGATTCTTACAATAAATGGATTCATTATGCTGCTCAATTAACATCATGCAAAATACAATCTCAATCAGTTTAAGGACCAGATTCTTTAAAAGCTGACCTTACATTGGATCAAAGTAATTTTTATTTAATTAAGATAGTTAAAGTGCATGATCTTGTTTCAGACATACTATGTTTTAACTGGGGGAATCACTGCTTCGATGTGGAAAAAGAGAATATCTTTAATCCCTACACCAACACAATGCCAGTAAACTGCATCCTCAAGATGTGTAATCTGCCTTTAATTAATGCAAAATGCTTGGCATACATGAGATTAGGCATCTGCATCAATAAGAATTCTAAATTATTAACTCTGGCTACATGTGACTATTGCAAGATGCATGTATTGGAAGCAAATTACATCAGCTAAATTTGCATCATAATCCCCTGCCCAATTTTCAGGGCATATTAAATTTATCCCTTAGTATGTTTTGATTTGAAATTTAGAAGTGTTTGGATCTTTAAAGTTCCCTGCTGCTGAATATAATCCTTGAACTGTGCCGAATGTTCAAGGAATCATTGTTGCTTTCATGATTATTTACAATGAAACTTTGTATCGTATAGAGCTGACCACTGAATGTGTTGACCGCTATAGGATCTTTGGTGTTGACCACCGAATGCAACGAGAAAAATGCTGCCACATCCTGGTCATTGATTTTTAACTTACCATTCAATAATTGTACATAAGAATTGCTTAAATTAGCTACCCTATATGAATTACACAAATAACATTGGTTTACTGCATTCTGTAGGACGATCTGCAATGACAAATGTCACATTACATAGAACAAATAGTACTAGTTGTAATTTCTTGATACCCAGTCAGAGACGGGCAATCTTTTACACAGAGTGGTGGGTGCCTGGAACGCGTTGCCAGGGGTGGTGGTCGAAGCAGATCCGATAGTGGCATTTACGAGGCTTTTAGATACGCACATAGATATATAGGGAGTGGAGGGATATGGATCACATGCAGGCAGAGGAGATTAGTTTAACTTGCCATTATTTTCGGTGCAGACATTATGGGCTGAAGGGCCTGTTCCAGTGCTGTACTATGTTATGTGTATTATGCAGACTTTCTCTTTCAATCCGTTGAGAATTCTTCAGGTAGTATTAGGAAGAATCTGAATAAATGTAGTCGTGCAATGATGATATTAGGTAAATAGGAGTATGATGTAAAGATGGAAATTTGGAAGGTGTTGAAATAGGGGAAAAAATGTAAATTAATTAATGAGGTTATTGTTGCGAGTTCTTAAAATTTAGATATGGACAATAGACAGTAGGTGCAGGAGTAGGCCATTCGGCCCTTTGAGCCAGGACTGCCATTCAATGTGATCATAGCTGATCATCCACAATCAATACCGCGTTCCTGCCTTCTCCCCATATCCCCCTGACTCTGCTATCTTTAAGAGCCCTATCTAGCTCTCTCTTGAAAGTATCCAGAGAATCGACCTCCTCCTGAGGCAGAGAATTCCACAGACGCACAACTCTCTGTGTGAAAAAGTGTGTTCTAAATGGCTTAATTTATGATATATTTAATATATTTAGATATATTTAAAGTATGACAATTCATGTAGTGTTAAGGTTCAGGTAAATTACATCTACTCATATTATATCACAGCCGTACAGGTTTGTAGGTTAATCAGCTTGGTAAATGGAAAAATTGTCCCTAGTGGGTGTAGGATAGTGTTAATATGTGGGGATCGATGGTCGGCGCGGACCTGGTGGGCCGAAGGGCCTGTATCCGCACTGTATCTCTAAACTAAATTAAACTAAAGTAAATTTAGGTAAAGGAGAGATAGCAGAGGTACTATTGCAGTAATTGTAAAAGAAGCAGAGAAAAGCCTGGACAAATAACTAATGTGATTCCTATACATAGAGCAAATCTGGGAACTGTCGGCCTGCTAACAATAAGACAATTAAATTTCTACTCAAAAACCTGATAGAAAAATGTCGATACCAAAATATAATGAATGGCAGTCGACATGTTGACACGCTATCAAACTCCATGGAGAAGGAAAATTAAGTTGATAGACTCAAAATTAAATTCATTAAAACAATTTTGTGCAGAGGGCATGTGACAATATTGTGTGAGGTCTCTGGGTAGAAATGTTCTATTCTACACATAGCCCAAGGCACTGCAAGGTCAGACAGCTCTTGTATACTTAAAAAATGTACAACAAAAGGAGTTTGCAGAGGAAATTAGATGAGTAACAAATTTTGGGATTGAGATTATTGTGGGGAAAGTTCAGATGGCGGAAGAGGAGTTGGAGATGACCCCGGAAAAGAAGAAGGAATCATGTGGATGTAGAGAGGGATCACGGTGGTGGGGTAGGTGGGGTTTGGAGGTGCTGGAGGTGTTGTGATATGCAAGGACTACTTTGCATATCACCAGCAGAGATGATGTTTGGAAGACAGATTCGGACACCTCTGCCCTTATTGCTTTATTTTTTAACTGGTTTATTGCTTTATTTTTTAACTAGTCTCTTTATGTTGGGGGGATATCTTATGTCCCTTTCTATGTTTGAAATGTAAAAGTACTCAGGGAGCTTAAGAACTCTTGGTGAACAGATAAGGCTCTGGAAATCTAGAGACTGGCAGCCTCGGGTGACACCAGAGGCTTCTCCAGTGCTACTAAAGCCATCTATGGTCCAAGCTACCGTGGCTTAAACGCCCTGCGCTCAAAGGGCGTGCAAGAACTGCTGAAGGACAATGAGTCCATTAACACACGATGGAAGGAGCACTTCCAGGAACTCCTCAACCGTGACAGCACAACTGAATCAGACATTACCCACCACATCCCCCAGAGTCCCATTAGAGAAGACATGGAAGAACCTCCCACTATGACAGAGGTTCAAGATGCCATTAAGAGCCTTAATAACACCAAGGCCACCGGTCCAGATGGGATTGCAGCTGAGATCTTAAAGGAAGGTGGACCAGAGCTCCTGTACCACATCCACGCCTTACTCCTCAAGGTCTGGGAAAAAGAAGTTCCCTCAGAACTCAGGGATGCTCTAATAGTGAGCAAGAAGGGGACATGGCTGAATGTGGAAACTACAGGGGCATCTCGCTCCTGTCAGCACCAGGCAAAGTCCTTGCTCGTGTCCTCGCAAACCGACTTCTACAACTGTCTGAGGAGGTACTCCCAGAATCACAGTGTGGCTTCTGCCCATCCAGAGGTACAGCAGACATGATAATCACAGCATGCCAACTCCAGGAAAAATGCCGTGAACAAAGGCAGCCATTGTACATGGCCTTCATAGACCTGACAAAGGCTTTTGACTCGGTAGACCGTCAGGCTCTTTGGAGCATACTATCAAGGTACGGTTGCCACGACAAGTACATTAGAATATTGAGGCTTCTACATGATGGCATGTCAGTCAGTGCTCAGCAACTGCGGCTCTGAGTCCGAGCCCTTCACTGCGGAAACGGGGGGTCAAACAGGGATGCATCATCGCACCCACGCTGTTTGTCGTCTTCATTGCTGCCATACTTCACCTCATTGGTGAAGAGCTTCCACAAGGGATCCCAATCCTCTACAGAACTGACGGTGGGCTCTTCAAGCTTAATAGGTTGAAGGCCAAGAGCAAAGTCAGTAACACCGCCATCATGGATCTTCAGTACGCGGATGACTGCGCCATTGCAGCACACTCCACATAAGACTTCCAAGGCATCCTGAATGCCTTTGCCAAGGCATAAAGAGCCATGGGCCTTGCCTTAAACATCATGAAGACCCAGCTCCTACATCAATTTCCACCCAACCAGCTATCTACCCAGACCACTATAAAAGTGGACAACACCACTCTTGAAAACATTGACCACTTCCCCTACCTTAGCACATTTCTTTCCTCAAAAGCTGATATCGACTCTGAGGTCAACCATCACCTGAGTTGTGCCAGTGGAGCCTGCGCCAGACTCAGGAAAAGAGTCTTTGAAGACCGAGACCTAAAGGCTCAAACAAAACTGCTGGTCTACAGAGCCTCCCCACCTCTACAGTTGTCCTTCCCACCCTGTTGCATGGAGTCGAGTCATGGACCACCTACAGCAGGCACCTAAGAGTCCTCGAACAATACCATCAAAGATCCTAATGAAAGATTCTGAGGATCAGCTGGGAGGACAAGCACACCAACATCAGTGTTTTGGAGGAAGCCAACATGACCAGCTTCACCACCACAATAATGCAGCACCAACTTCGATGGACTGGCCGTGTCATCCGCATGTCCACCACCTGTCTCCCTAAACAAATACTGTACTCTCAACTGAAGGAAGGTCGGCAAGACCCCGGCGGGCCAAAGGAACGTTTGAAGGACAACATCAAGAACAGTCTGAAGAAATTCCACATCACATCTGGGAGCACATTGCACTGGACAGGCGCTCCTGGAGGAAGTCTGTGCAGGAAGGAGATGCACGTCATGAAACTGAACTACGCTGTGTCGAAGAGACAAAGCGACAGCACCGTAAGGAGAGTTGAAGGGGGCTCGACGACTACCAACCACCACCAGTCTCCACTGCCCACGTTACACCAAGGTGTGTGGATCGCGGATCAGCCTTTACAGACATCTGCAGACCCACAAGTAGACAACCCTATGGAGCGGACAGGACAGTCATACTCGTCTCGAGTGATCGCCGATGAGTTAATTGTGATTCATGGAGATGATCGAGTTGATAGGGAAGACGTGCACTAGTCAGGGAGACAATTGGGAGCTATTGTAAGATATTGGAGACCAGTGTGTGGGTGACAGTAATCCCAGAAGAAAACAGTCAAAATAAAATCTACCTGGAAGTCTTCCCGGAAGTAAAAGGATGGAGAAAAGTGTGAGCTGATGGCTAATGTAATTCCTACATATAGAGCAAATCTGGGAACAGTAGACCTCTTAACAATAAGAAAGAAAATGACATTTCTACAAATTCAATGCAGGCCTGTGCAAGACTGGTAGCTATGTTGAACCTTGACTGCACAAAGGTATTTTGTGTGTGATGATAAAGTGAGCACTGTGTAGTTTTATATCAGTGCATGTGCCAGTTATCAGTGCATATATGTATATCATTGCATCGAGTCTACAATGCAATACAATTCAGAGGAATGCTTCCAGTGCAATAAGCTGTCACATTGTGAATAAAAACATTATGCAATGTAAAAGGATACCGCGGTCTGTATTTACATATTTAGATTTTAAGAAATCCATTGGTAATGAGTTACAAATTGAATATGTGGATGTGCAACGGATGGATAGAATGCTGAAAAAGCACACAAGGTATAGAAAGTTGTTGCTGTGCATCAAATGACATTTTAAGGCTTACAGGTGGTCAGTACCATTACATTTGTTGTTTATTTTTAAGGTGAAGAGGCATTACATGTTTACATGTTTAGTGTAGAGATAGGCCCTTTGGGCCATCGACCACTGCCGACCATCAATCATCCGTTCACACTAGTTCTAAGTTATCCCAATGTTTCATCCACTTCTTACATAATAGGGGCAATTTACGGAGGCCAATTAGCTTATAACCCACATTTATTTGGGATGTGGGAGAAAACCAGAGCACCCAGAGGAAACCCATGAGGTCACAGGGAGAAGGTGCAAACTCCTGAAAGACAGAACCCAAGGTCAGAATCGAACCAGTGTCTCTGGTGCAGTAAGGCAGCAGCTCTACCCGTTATGCCACCATGCCGCCCTCATGTGATTCAGTGGATAAAGTGAATATGTGTGCAATAAATATATATACAGGCGTGTTAGGGGATTGAGCTGTTTAATTGCTGTGTATACTTTATATTACTGTAATCACTGTATATTATTAATTGCTGTCTTAATCTTCCTAGGGCAATTGTGTTTTTATTCAAAATATAGATCATTTTAAAATGAATCTTAAACCCAAGGAAGTTGCTTGCTGCCCATATAAACATCCTCTGATCTGAAGGGGCAGTCCAGCAAAGTATAAGGTCCTGTTTACATTCTGTTACTCAAGTAAATGTTCAGATTTAGGTTTGAAAATTGGTGCCTTAAGTGCTTTTACAGCATTCCTAAAGGGAAATGGCGTGAAGATAAAAGCCCTGTTGGCTGGTGTTCAAACTGTCACATCAAACTGTACAATGAATGTTTTGATCTTGCATAAAGTTAATCTGTGCATCTGTGGACTACAAATGGTGTGAACCACTCACCTGAAGCAGGATTTAACCGGGCAAACCAGGCCTGCTTTTGTGTTAGTTGAAGGGGACAGCCTCAGACTAGAACCATTAATCTTCTGTCAGAAAGATTAATTTTTCTTGCTGTTTTTTTTTATTTAACCATATTGTTACTGTTCAAGTTATTGATTAAATGATTCAAAGTCATTCCTTCCTTTACGATGAAGTGTAGATTGTGCTGCCTAATAAAGAAGAGTCACATACCTGCAACTGAGTTTTAAAGAACATTAATCTTTGCAACAGCTGCAAATCAGCTGCTATTTGACATGTCAAAGAAACCCATTCACCAAAGAGGCTCATGCTACCCATTAGTTTCAGGCTTCATTTGCAAGCTGCAACTGCTGACTGTAAGCTTTTTGTGCTAGTTGCTGGCATGCTGCGGTAAAGTGTTTTATGGAAATATTATGCCAGGTGGCACTTTGCAATTATATTTCATCCAGGAAAATCGAATCCAACAGAACTATATTTTATTAAAACAACTGGTGGTCAACCCACACATTGAGAGTTCAATGGATTTATTTTAGTACATTTCTGCGTGTATTTTTTTATCATATTACAGACCTACCTTCTTTATTAATGCATGGTAATTTTTGGAATATTACGTCATGGAATGGTTTAATGACCTTCACCTAAAGGAGAAGGTGGCAAAGATTAATTTATGTGCCAGCGTTTCCCACCTGCATTGCCTTTGCACATGTATGTCAGCCACAAAAACTTATTTGGTCAGAAGTGTGAGCTTCATCAAGTTCCATAGTTTTAATTCTCAACTAGTTGACAACTTTGGTTGATTTGGTACGACTGAGCAAGGGCAAGTGTCAAAGACAAGCATTGTGCTGAGTAGGTTGGTTTTATGGATTGGACAACCTATGGACCAATCAAGCATAATGTTACTCACGGTATGTGGATGATATCAATGTAACCAATGGCTCCACACCAGGTGAAGAGGTATTGGAACCCAAAAAGGAACATTTGAAGAACATGGGCAGAACAGTGATGCAGTGGTAGAGGTGCTACTTTACAGCGCCACAGACCCAGGTTCGATCCTGACTACGGGTGCTGTCTGTGCAGAGTTTGTACCTTCTCCCTGTGACTGCATGGATTTTCTCCGGGTGCTTCGGTTTCCTCCCACACGCCAAAGACATGCAGGTTTGTAGATTAATTGGCTTTGGTAAATTGTCCCTAGTGAGTAGGAGGCGAAAGTGGAATAACATAGAACTAGGGTACTGGTGATCAATGATTGATATGGGCTTGGTGGGCTGAAGTTTCCACACTGTATCTTTGAACTAAACTAAACATTGAAATTACCTGGAATAACTATTTAGTTATAAAATATAGTTAATTTGATTGATATGCATAGAAATACACATAATTATGTATATGCATACATAATAAATATACCCATAGGATACCCCATTGTATAGTTGGCCTTCCTATCTCCTACCAATAAACAGATACAAGCTCGTACTCTTGTTTTCCTTTGTGAATTACTTTGCATGAACACTTTATTTAAGAACCTAAATTAATAATGTGAAATGCACTCTTATCAGCAACACAAAAAAAACAAATAGCTGATATCTTTAGTTGTTGTAAAAAAGGGGAAGATGGCTAGAGTACAAATCAAAAAACGGTTGGACTATTTCAGGAAAGGTATGGTTCAGACCTAATTTATGGTCAAAGGTAGCCAACTGTACTACTACCAAAAATAGGTTCAGAAGTAAAGAAAATCAAGCTCCTTCTAGTTCTGATCAATTTTATTATGCTTCGATGTTCATTTTGGGAACATGGAAACTACAATATTCCCCAATTTCTCTATATTTGCAAATAACAAACGCATCTCTCATTCAGCCAAACTATAATTTTCAAATGTGCACAAGCGAAGCCAGATTTAAATAATTTTATTATAATTGTGTGCTATTAATATCTGAGTTCTATACTATAAAATAAAGGATATATTACAATCACTTTTCTGATCATAATGCTCAGAATTGTATCTAAATCATAGGGACAATTATATATAAATTAATAATGTACACTCCAAGCAGCGCTAATTTTTTACCGTACATTTTTTACATGTTGTTTTCAAATTGCAGACTATCATAGTTGATGTATTCTTTTCAGCCCAAGATTAAAGCCTTAAAATTGTATCTAGCTCTGCCAAGGTTAGTCAATACCTAAAAATCAGCAATAGACAAGTGCAGCAATTTGGAAAACCCAGTTTTCTTAACCCAGTACATTTTGTACAGAATTTTAAAACACGGTACATGATATTAATGTATTCATATTTATTTTAGCATTTACCTTCAATATGGCTATGCTTTTGCTCAATATTTCCAGTGATCTGAATGAAATACAGAGAATTTGACATGTTTGCACAGCAGACCAAAAAGTCGCCAGCAGCCAACCCATCAGTTCAATTTAGATTTTAAATAAATGTAAAAAATCAGCAAAGGAGAGTTTATGTCTAAAGAGGGGGCCTGTAGGTCATTCTACAAAATGGGTGTGCACATTAAGTTTTGTGAAAAAGAAAATGCCATGTAGAATGTTTGTTATTCGTACGTTTAATGGGATTCTGGAAATTTTATTGTTTATTCTGGTGCAAATTTAGCTAAATTACTGGGAATTTTGGTAAATTGCCCAGAATTTGCTTTGTATATTTTTAGACAATTTTAAACTCAAGCTGTGTGATTTTGGTGAATAGGAAACTTTCTACTTAAGAGCAATTAATTTTCCACTTCTAGAAACACTGGTTTACATCAACTGGACATAAATAGAATTAGTTTTGAATCTGTCAATCAATGGGCCTCCATCAAATTTCTTATTGTAGCAAAATCACATTAATTTTCCTAGACGGGTCATTAAAGCTATCCAGGTCAGTATGAGTTAATATTAACCAGTTTTATACATGCTTGGGGTTGGTTAGTATTTTATGTAGAGCAAGTCAAGATAGGGAATAGTTTTCTTGGATGATTGCTGTACACGGTATAGATTATGAGTCCATGTTGTAGTGTAATGTAAAAACAATGTTCCAATTTATTTGCCAGCCAGTTCCTATTATCTTCAGAGTACTTATTAACTTACATTGACTTGTTGCATATATAATATGCTTTTACTTACTATAATACTGATTAAGACTGTGAGGATTGGAAGCAGGATGAACATATTAGCTCGAGAAAATGATCTTTTGGCATGCATCCTGTCTTTTTCTCTTTTACTCATGTTAAGTTTGAATGGGACATCACATTTTTCTAAACACTGGAGACTATACAAGCCAAACTTCCTCAATTTATGTTCACAGAATACCCCACTTGTCCTGGGAATTTGTTTTAATGAATGTGTTTTTCTCTGACAATAGTCAGCATGTCTTTCTTTGGGTACAAAGACTGTAACAAAATGTAATATTCCACATGTATATCCACCAAAACCTTTTACAATCAATATTTGGCCTTCCACGACAATTAGCTCCGAATCACCTTGATAATAAGAACACTAATGTCGGCATACTATTCATTGACTGCAGCTCGGCCTTCAACACCATGATGTCGAATAAGCTCATCTCTAAACTTCCAGATTTTGGCCTTGGGTCGTCTATCTACAGCTGGCTTCTAGATTTCCTGACTGGTGAATCTTAGTCAGTTAGAATTGTCCATAACATTTCCTCCACCCTGACCTTCAACACTGGTGCTCCTCAGCATGGGGCTCATTCACCTGCTCTATTTGGCCTCCATGTGGCCAAGTACAGTGCCAACTCAGTCTTTAAGTTCGCTAATGACACCACTGCTGCCAGTCTGGTCAGCAACAATGATGATGCGGCATGCAGGAAAGAGATCGTGAGCCTTGTGTATGGTGTCAGAACAACAACCTAGCTCTTAAATTGGGCAAGATGAATGAGTTCGGTATTGACCTAAGGAAGTGGGGTGAAGGGGGTGATGGAATTGACACGCCCCTGTCCTCATCAACCGAGCTACTGGTTTCCAGGCATCCATATCAGCAGCAACCCTAAGCTCTCCTCTTCACATAGATATGATGATCAGGAAAGCACATCACTGCATTTACCAGCAAGTTCATTAGGATTCTCTCAAACCTCTACAGATGCACTAAATGAAATATTATGATGGGATGCATCTCAGCCTGGCACAACAACTGTACTGCTCTTGACCACTTGTAACAGCAGAGAGTGATGAAAATAGCCTAGTCTATCACATGCACATTGCTTTCTTCCATCTGGTCCATCTTCACTATGGTTGCATCAGGAAGGCTGGAAGTATCGTCAAGACTGCCTGCCACCCTGGCCATTCCTTCTTCTCTCCTACATTCTTCGTGAAGATACAGCAGCTTGAAAGCTAAAACATCCAGATTTAAGAACAGATTCTTCCCTTCAGCTATCAGACTCCTATACCAATCATTGCTCTCACACTGGAGAAAAAGAATAGGTGACATTTCGGGTCTGAAGAAGGGTGTCGACCTGAAACATCACCTATTCTGTTTCTCCAGAGATGCTGCCTGACTCGCTGAGTTACTCCGGCATTTTGTGTCTATCTTTGGTGTAAACCACCATCTGCAGTTCTTCCTACACACTGCTCTCATACTCCTTCCTGGCAAATGCTGCAAAATACTCTTACTCATAATGACCTCATTTAATTATTCTGTTATTGCACCTTGTTTTTTTATACTATTTCATTTTATACTATTACAATTACTATCATTCCGTGCAATCATTGGATTCATTGTTGTATTCATTATTGTTCTTATTGTATTTATTATTTGCTCTATGAGGTTCATATGAACAAGGCATTTAATTGGACCCTGGTGTATATGACAATAAACTAACTAAAAACTGTAAGGTGATACTTTTGAACCTCCCCACCCATCCCCTCGAACATTTTTCAGCAAAGTTTATTAGAATAGGGTTTGAAGGTTGGAAGGATCTTTTAGATTGGTTTGGCTTTTCTGTTTCAAAATTGTTTGCATTTAAACATTAATTTAATAATTGCCATAGATAATTTGTAGCATTATTCATATTTTGAAACAAAATAATCAAACTGCCATAAAGAAACCTCAGTGAAGTAACTTAAAGAAAGTATAAAGAAATGTACTCACAGGCGAAGTGTTTTGAGAATTTATTTTGACTTTTAGAGATACAGCATGGAAACAGGCCCTTTGGCCCACTGAGTCCGCAGCGACCAGTTATCACCCCCTTACACCAGCACTAACCTATACACTGGGAAAATTAAAGAAGCCAATTAACCTATAAACCTGTACGTCTTTGGAGTGTGGGAGGAAACTGTAGCACCCGGATAAACCCACACGGTCACGGGGAGAACGTACAAACTCTGTACAGGCAACACCCATAATCAGGATAGAACCCATGTTTCTGACGCTGCGCCATTGTGTACCACACTGAGTAAAGGCCTTGTGAAATTGGCACACTCGGACACAGAAGGACATTGAAAGGGTATTGTAGGTTCAACGACACCTCACAGGTTGAGGTTTGTTTGGAACAGACTATCCAGAGAGACAGTGAAGGGTTATGAAAGTGATTAAATAGTAAGATTAAACGAGAACTTACCAGTTTGAAGTTTGATCTCGATGTTATGACTCGTTATGTTGGTGATTACGTTAAGAACCCCGTCCAGGCCGCATGAGCAATCTTCAAAGCAGCGGTATGAAATCACAGATAACAATCACCGAAGTGACGTAGTAAGATGCGTGACTCAAGAACTACCAGATGATCTATATGAGAGAGGGTTGGCCGTGGCGGTGACGTAATCACCAACGTAACACCTCATGAAATCAAGATCAAACTTCAAATTGGTAAGCTTGTTTAATCTTACTATTTTACTTCGGAGTCACGTGAGTGATTCCGTGAAGAGTTCGAAGCTTTGTGATTTCGTGCCGCAGATTTCAAATCCCGGCTTCCCACTGCATTGATTGACTCGGATGAGAAAATAATGCATTAGTATTGACATTGCATTTAATGCAGTGACAAAGTTTATTTGAAATAACAAACAAAAACAACAGTACCCCTCTATCCCAGGGGGCACTTTAAACAGAACTTAAAATAGCATTGGCAAACAGCCCTGGATCGGCAATCGGCCGATGATAGAAACTCTGAAACATCAGCTCATTTGCCCATCCGGCGGCCGCCAAAATATGGTCGACGGGCACGTCCCTCGCCTTGGCCGCCGACATAGCTGCTGCCCTAGTGGAATGAGATGTGAACACATCAGTGTTAATACCTGCATCAATCAAGACTTGTTTCAACCATCTCGAAATAGTATTAACTGATACTCTCTTATGTGGCTTTTTGTAACTGATAAACAATCCTGTCTCCATGTTACGTAAGGCCTCTGTAGCTGCAATGTATTGCATCAAATGTGTTTTTACGCATAGGGATGGATCCGTGGGATATGCTGAGAACACTATTTTGAACCCTGTGACACCTGGTCTGCTTTGTTTGAGGAGGACATAAATGTAGAATGTAACATAGTCTGCAGCTATTTCCATTCTATCTAGCTGTAGTTTTTGTAATGTCTGTACTCTCTGTGCTGATACCAATGCCATGAGCATGGCCACCTTCATGGTGATTTTGGTCAAAGACAGAGACGAGACAGGAACCCACTCACGCAGTAGTCTGAGGACCACACTCACATCCCAAATTGCCATATATCTAGGTTTAGGGGGTCTGGAATTAAAAATCCCTTTCATTAACTGAACAACGAGAGGGTGAGACCCAATAGGATGTTTGTCTGACTTCATCACTAAATATGATGACAAAGCACTTCTAGCTGTATTGATTGCACTATAACTCAGCCCTTCATCATAGTAGAGGGTTGTAGTGCAATGTAAAAACAATGTTCCAATTTATTTGCCAGCCAGTTCCTATTATCTTCAGAGTACTTATTAACTTACATTGACTTGTTGCATATATAATATGCTTTTACTTACTATAATACTGATTAAGACTGTGAGGATTGGAAGCAGGATGAACATATTAGCTCGAGAAAATGATCTTTTGGCATGCATCCTGTCTTTTTCTCTTTTACTCATGTTAAGTTTGAATGGGACATCACATTTTTCCAAACACTGGATGCGAAATACGTGCTGTACAATAGTCAACATTATTTTGTACACAATAAACTTCCCATTTTTTTACATAACAAATATACTGCTTTTGAGTACTCAATCTCCAAGATGCAGTGAGCATGTCCACAGTTCGACCAGACAATCCGCGCCTCAGATACGGCCTTCTTAAAATCTGCAAATTAACAAATTAATACAGTCATACAACGGATGGCATTCGCCAGTTACCGGATGCACCATTAAATCCCTTTGTTTGGGAACAGCCATCAGGGGTTGTGTCATCAGCGGGTACCATGGCTGGGTAGGCCAATTGGGTATCACCAGTACCCCTGAAGCATCATCCTGCTTGATTTTAAGCAGACATTGATTTATGAGACAAAATGGTGGAAATGCATACATAAACATACCACCCCAATGCAGCGAGAAAGCATCAATCGCTACTGCCCCAGGATCTGGTTCCCATGGCACATATTTGGGTAGCTGGTGGTTTAGTCTGGATGTGAACAACTCGACATCTGGCCTTCCATATTTGACAATGTTCTCATTGAATACGTCCCGATTCAACATCCACTCTATCTTGTCATGGAACTTCTGTGACCTGGTGTCTGCTACTGTATTGGATCTCCCTGGTAGATAAATAGCTGAGAGCCAAATGTGCTTGTCAATACACCAGGTCCAGATTTGGTTTGCCAGGTTGTCACAAGATAGCAACTTGATACCACCCATGTGATTGACATATGTTACTGCCGTAGTGTTATCAATTTGGAGATGAACATGCAGACTACTTGTGTTGGAGCAATAAGCCTTGAGCCCATAAAACGCTCCTAAAAGCTCTAAATGGTTTATTCCCCATGTCTGCAGAAGCAAAGCTTCTTCCATACTCCATCTTCCTCATCAGCTTGAGCTTGAGCTTGTATCCATGGCACCCCATCCGAGTGCACTGACATCAGTCTGTAAAATCATGGATGGTTGTTCAAGCACCACTGTGCTGAAACTACTGGAGACATGTGGAATCCACCATTGAAGATCAGTAACTGTGTCTGCTGATAACGGCATCGGCCTATCATAATGGCCCAAATGTACCCTGAGTGCTTGTTCTTTTGCTTTCTGTAAGTGCCGTTAGTGCAAAGGCCCAAATTGGATTGCTGGAGTGCTGCCACTAATTTCTCGAGCAGACTGGCCACTTGCCTAATTGAAGGTTGTTGTTCGTTTAAAAGTTTCATACAACCCTCAATGAGCGCCACACTTTTCCCCCTGGGCAGAGTAATTACCATTTTAAGTGAGTCAATTGTGAAACCCAAATAATAAACCCAAATTGTGGTAAGTGGTGTCAATTTAGATTTTCCTAAATGAATGACAAACCCCAGTTTTTCAAGTGTGAATTTGACAACTGCCACAGATGTTTCAGCTAATTCCCTTGTTTGTCCGACAATTAAGATATCAACCAGATAGGCCATAATTACATGGCCTTGACCTCCAAGTAGCCCCAGAATTGGTTTTAACAATTTAGTGAATATTCTAGGGGCTGAGGTTAAACCATTAGGCAGTGCCTTAAATTGCCATAATTGATTCATCCAAGTAAATTTAAAATACTTTCTATGCTCGTAATGAACAGGCACTGAGTAGTATGTATCTTTCAGATCTATTGTTGCCAAATAACAACCAGGCCCACCTACCTCCCTGGTAACTGGTGTGCCCTGCTGACCCCAGCTCCTGGCAGGGGCCCCCATGGTTGCTCGTGCTCCTGTTGAAGGGTACCAACCGCGCCCCTGCGTTGAAGACCAGCTTGTCCCTGGTGTAACCCCGGAAGCTGAGGTGTTTCTATAAGGATATTTCCTCTTAAGCGGTCTGCCAGTCATCATTGGTCTCATCAGGCCCATCGTTTTGGCATTTTCATTTAAGTCCTTGACCTGTTTAGCAAGGTCTGCGCCAAACAGTAGGTTGGGTGGCTGGATATTTGATGGTTTGCAAAGTGCGGCGAATCTTGGATTGATGGTTGGCCTAATAGCCCTTTTCCTGACACAGTTAATTTCGAAATGGGTGCTACATAGTAAACCCAGTGCCTCTTGATGTGTTCTAGTCACATACCCTCCATCCATTGTCCTTGCGAATGCCATAATACCAGAGCCCAATAACTTTAGGACCCTCTGCATCTTGATTTCTTGGTTTTGCATGCCGGGTCCCATCTGACCCCATATGATCTGATTAACAGTTGGTACTTTGAACAACTCACAGTTTTTAGGATGCTCATGCTTTTTGGCTGTCTCATCCATAGTGAGCTCCTGGAGCCGATGAGAAACCGTATAATTGATTGTAGCAGCCAGCTCTCCTAGCGGCTCTCCTGCTCCTGATGGGACAGCAAATGGTGCTGCCAGAGGTGGGATATCTGGTAAATCCATTGTTTCTCCTGGCTGGACCTCCCCATCAGATTCAGGGTCAGGTCTAATCTGACCCATTGCACTCCCCTCATATGTGATGGGGTTATCCAGCAGCTGCCGGTTGCTGCTGGCGCCTCTGACTCTGAGTGGCGCTGACACTCCTCCTGGAGTGTAGTTTGCTGGAGTACTGTGTGCAACAGTTCCTTCACTTCGGATAGGCGTGAACACACTCTATCCAGCCCCGGTGAGGAATCATCCCCCGACTCCGTGGGCCTAGCAGACTTTTCAGGTGCCTTACGCCCAACTGGTGCTGTGTAGCACTAAGTCTGCAGTCGCTAAATCTGTAGCTGGCGACTGTACAGGGATATGCAGCAGTGGTTCCAAACCCGTACTTGCACGGCTGGTTGCGACTCGCCGCTTCCCTTTCCCTGTTTTGTCCATTGCTAGCAATCGGAGATAAGCGTACCGCAGCACGGACGTACACTCCAGCGAAAGGTTTTCACTTACCTGGAGTCTGAATACTTACCGCTGGAGGAGCTCTGTTCCTCACAGCCTCCGTGCGTCAATGCGGCTGATGTACGGACGCGCATGTGGCCTGGACGGGGTTCTCCACGGAATCACTCACGTGACTCCGAAGTAAAATTCATGAGTTAACGGTATATTTTAAAAAGAAAATGAACGAGGGAAGTAAATTATAGGGGATGTTTTGGGATCATTAATACTCTCTGAACAAACATCTTTTCTACATCTACATATGGAGTCTGCATCCTCTGGGCTTGAACATTGAATTTTCTCAATTCTGTTAACCCTTGCTGTCTCCTCCCCTTCCCACCTCTCCCTCAGCCCTCGGGCCCTGGCATTCCCTCTCTCTCTATCTCTCTCCCCCACCCTAGTTGCACTAGCTTCTCATTTTCACCCCACAAACAGCTTACAATGGCTTGTTCCATCATCGATACTTTTTTGCATATCTTTCATTCATTGTTCTTTATCTCTCCACATCACCATCTATATCTCTCGTTTCCCTGATCCCTGACCAGTCTGAAGAAGAGTCTCGACCCGAAACGTCGCCTATCTCCTTCGCTCCTTAGATGCTGCTGCACCCGCTGAGTTTCTCCAGCTTTTTGTGTACCCTCGATTCTCCAGCGTCTGCAGTTCCTTCTTTAACATCTTTTCTGCATTCACATTTTCAAGTCTTGTAGTTTCCAAAATCTCCTAACAGATCATAACAAAATGGTGGACACACTGCACAGACTGTGGGTGCCACAAGTCTGGGAGCATGAGTGCATCCACTTAGAAGCATTAACTTTAACATGCTCAGTATGTTAACTAGTTAACTATTTGATTTCCTAAGTTGCCTTCTGAGTAGCATTGTAGGAACACAGTGCCAAGTGTAATTTTCGTTTCTAAACCATGCAGCAAAGGAATCAAAATGTAGACCTGTTACGTTTTGTGAGCATCATTTGCTATCTGTTTAGTATTCTCAGCCATTTAATTGCATAAGGTAGGAGTTTAAATGTGAAAGTATAAAGGCAAATTTACTTCCTCTAAAATATAACAAATGACTTTTTCCAAGCTGTAATAAGGTTTTTGTTGCTTTACCGATGGTTAGTTAAACTTGTGATGTACATATTCAGGGATCAATTTTGTTTGCCTGTTATAACTCTAGTAGAGTCTAATAAGAAAATGTTCATGTTTCCTTCGATGACATATAAAATGTTATGCTCCATAGGCATGGACTTGGTGGGCCGTAAGGCCTGTTTCCACACTGTCTCTCTAAAACAAAACTAAAACTAACTCTTTAACAGCTTAGCGTAACTAATATAAGGCATCTCTAAAACATTTGACACTAACCCCCACCCCGGGAGAAAATAAGGACAGATAATGAAACATTTACTCAAAGAGGTAGATGTGAAGCTACCTAATGGGCTACAATCATGGGCTGGTGGCTGGAATAAGTGAAACGTCAGCTAGTTAGAGTGTGCATATGAACACACTGTGGACTTGCGTACTTATGTTCTAGGTCAGATGTGGATGCATTTGATTACTCTCCTTGCCTCAGGTCCAGAGGCATTATGTAAAACAATGAGCTGAAGGGTTGTGGGGATCTTCATGTCTGGTTTCTCAGCTTTAAGCCAGTCATAGCAAGAACATCGAGTGCAACCTCTCTTATTTAATGGGACCACTGATCTCTAAAAAGGTAATTGAAAGTATATGGTATGATTTAAAGAAAAAGCGTTAGTTTAGTTTAGTTTATTATTGTCACGTACACAGAGGTACTGTCCCTGAATCTGGAGGTATGCATTTTTACACTTCTGTACCTCTGCCTGATGGGAGATGGGACAAGGAGTGACTGGGGTGAGACTTGTCTTTGATTATGGTGGTGGCCTTGCCGAGGCAGAGTGAAGTATAGATGGAGTCAATGGAAGGGAGGTTGGTTTGCATGATGGTCTTTAAGTAATATTATTAAGTCATATTGTTTTAATTAATTCACATGATTTGAATCAAATTTTAAATGAAATTAACTTTATTTTCTAATTTTATATATCTTTTAAAATAAAATATTTGTCAATGCTTTCCCAATGTTCTTGATCATTAGAGGAAGATTCTGACAGCACAAAATGCATAAGGGCAGAATGCGGGCAGAACCTTAGATTCTCCTGCCTGGCTTTGGTCTTAAATCGTTCTGTTTTGCAGGATTGCAGCAACAATCAGTATTTTGGAAGCCACACATTTGCAAAATAAGTGCAGCTGTGGGTATCCCGCAAGGGACAATGCTAAATGTGGCCTGGGTCCAATGAAATCTGGTCTAATGTATTTACCATCATTATTACAAAATGATCAGCTGTTCTTCCAGTGGAATTTATTTGAATCCACAGACAAATTTATAAAAAAATCACGTATCTTGTGATAACACCCTGCATTATCGTGGGTCGCTAAATGTTTTGACAAAAGTTGAAGAAAATTATTGCTGGAGATCCAACACTCGGAGGTCTGACGTGTAGAGTTAAACAAAATTAATGTTGCAGGAAATTAACTTTCCCCCCAACTGGAAAACATTAGTAATATACTAATATAGTAACACTGAATAATATACTGAAGGGAAAGCAAGGAGGAAAGAGCAAAGATTTATTCATAGCTGGATGAATGGAGTGTATAAATCACAACAGAGAGAGTAGGTAAGTAACTAAACAAAAAATGTGTCTCGAGTTTAAGATGGGAGATGTAGAATTGCTGAGTTTAGAAGGAGCTCAGCCAGGAGCCTGCTACCCGTTTGCTCCCTTACCTGAAATTGCTGAGTTTAGAAGGCACTCTAATCAAACAAATAGGGGATGAGACATTCTTTTGTCCTTAAAGCGAGTGCTAAATCTTTTACATGGTGTATTTGCAGTGTTTTCTGGTGGGCTCTGAGTGCCTGTACTCCCAACGTAATGGTGAATGTATAGTGTCACCTAGTGGTGGGGCTGGAAAGTCAGAACCCTCGTCAATGGTCGGCACGGTCACGTGACCACGGGGGTTCATTCGCGGGCTTATTAGCCAGTTATCAGCGCTCCTCCCAGCGACAGGAGCTATGTATTGTAAGCTCTGCTAGACACAAGGTTTTCACAAGTTTTAGTTTCGTTTTCTGTAAATAAAAACTATTTCACTCAACCTGCCTGGTCTCGCTTCAGTGGTGACCCCGACAATCCGAACGTTTTTCAACATGAACGCCCTCGAAAATTTTGACGCCATCCCTGCCCAGCAGAACGCGGTTTCACTTAAACTGCCCATTTTCTGGGCGGTTCAGTCTCGTGTGGTTTCAGCATATCGAGGCCCAGATTGAGATCTGCCAGATAGTCGCGGATTCCACCTGCTATTTCTACGTGGTGGATGCGCTCAGCCAGGGGACTGCCACCCGTTTGTTCCCTTACCTGCAGAATCCGCCCGTCGTTAATAAGTATGAGGGTCTTAAGGTGCTGCTGCTGCGCACCAAGGGGTTAAGCCACCCCGATCGCACGGCCCGGTTCTTACACATGGACGGTCGCAGCGATAGTAAGCCGTCGTGTGTTAATGAGTGAGATGCTGTCGCTCATGGACGGCCACCAGCCTTGCCTTTTGTTCGAGCAGGCTTTCCTGGAGCAGGTGCCCGATGACATCCGCATGCTCCTGGCCGGATCTGACTTCGCTGACCCCCTGCAGCTCGCTGAACGGGCGGACAAGCTATGGTTCTCCAAGCACATCCTCGACGGGCCGTTCCACCATCAGCTGACAGCGCCGCGCCACAGCTGACCACCGTGGATCGCAGTAAGTGCCAGTGGTGTTATTACCACCAACGCTGGGGTGCGGCGACCCATCGATGCCCTGCTTCTATCCGGGAAATGCCTCGGCTGATCCCCAGTAGGTTATCGCAGTTGACCTCTACGTCGGGGACCTCCATTCCGGGCTCCGATTTATAGTGGACACTGGGGCTGAGCTCAGCATCTTACTTCCGCCCGGGGTCGATACCCATGCTGGTAAGTGTGGCCCCACCCTGACCACCGTCAAGCGCAACCCCATCCACACATATGGTACTCGCAGCGTTTCCTTCGTCTTCGACTCTCACCGTTACTCGTGGCAGTTCACGATGGCGGATGTTTCCAAGCCGCTGCTAGGCTCCGATTTTTTCCGGGCCTTTTCCTTCCTGGTTGACGTCCAGGGCCAGCGTCACATTCCTCTGGAGTCCCTCCAGCATGCGTCACTGCGTCCCGCAGTTTCTTCCGGCCCGCATCTCAGATCGGTGTCAGATGCGGATAGTGCATACACTCTGTTTCTGGCCAAGTTGCCGGAGATTCGTTCGGCCGCTCCTAAGGATTGGATTGTCCATCACATCCTTACCACCGGCCCTTCGCTTCACGCACGGGCGTGCAGGCTAACGCCCGACAAGCTGCGTTTGGCTAAGGAGGAGTTTCAGAGGATGGAGGACATGGGTATTGTGCAGCACTCCAACAGCCCATGGGCTTCCCCACTACATATAGTTCCCAAGTCGTCCGGCGGGCTTGGCCTTGTGGGGACTACCACCGCTTTAACACCGTAACTACCGCTGACCACTACCCAGTCCCGCATTGATGGCGCGGTTGATGGCGCGGTTCCCCCAGGAACCCACTTCGTCTATGCTGGCGCACCTTCGGGAGAAAGTGGGTGGACTGGCTCCTGTTCTGACCACTCGCCATGGTGTTGCTCCATCTTATGTTCCGCCTGTACTCAAGGACTGCCTTTTTGTTGTCATCCGCAGGGACTCACACCGGACTCCGCTGCAGCGGCCTTATGAGGGTCCTTTCCGGGTGTTGCTGCCCGGTGTCGCGACTTTTGTTTTGGATGTCGGGGGCCGTGAGAAGATAGTTTCGGTGGCCCACCTCAAGCCCGCCCACCTGGATGTCGACAGCCCGGTGTTGGTGACCCAACCCCGGCGTCGAGGTTGTCCACTGGCCATCCCGCTTTTGCCGGTTGCACCTGTTGTGCCTGTTCCGCCTGTTCCCCCCGTTGTGCCTATTGCACCTGTTATGCCGGTTCTCCCAGTCTCCACTCAGTCTGATTCGGACTCCAGCTTGTTTCATTTCGTTCGGGGGGTGTGGTGCAGTAGCGGCATCTAGTGGTGGGGCTGGGAAGTCAGAACTCTCGTCATTGGTCGGTACGGTCACTTGACCGCGGGGGTTCGTTCGCGGGCTTTTAGCCAGTTATCAGCGCTCCTCCCAGCGACAGGAGCTGTGTTTTGTAAGCTCAGCTAGGCACGCGGTTTTCACGAGTTTTAGTTTCGTTTTCTGTAAACAAAAACTATTTCACTCAACCTGCCTGGTCTCGCTTCAAATGTGCATTTAAGTTTGCAATGCGTTATTTTGGTTGTAATTATGGAGTAAACATAAATAATCAACCTTAATGGGCTGAGAGCTTTGCTAAATTAGGTATTTGGGTATAGTTGATAATTCTGACCGATTTTTGAACTATCCAACAAATCAGTTTTGTGTGGTTTCATGATGCATAGAATCTTTTCCAGTGAAAGAAAGCAATGGTTTTTGCTGCTGCATTTTGATGGCTGAACTGTCTGAGAATAATGAGACATAAACCTGCCTGATACATGGCAACTTTCTTCTCTTGGTAGCAGGCAAGCTGTATTGTCATGGAGTACCAACCTATGCGATTGATACACTGCTCTTGGTTCTCAAGTGGACCTGAAAGTGTCACATGAGCATAGTCCTTATGCAGCGATGTTCAGAAAACTGTAACCATCAGAATTGGAGTAGCTACTCTGCCTGACCACTACACATTACAAATATCTTCGTTATTTTGCCTGCCAAAGCTATCGTATGTCCTCATTTTGCCCAACTAATTTCCCTCTTAAGTGTATCCCTTATATTCCTCATTGGGATTTGCTTAATACCAGATGCCTGTACCAAACATATGCCAGCTTTTTCCTGACCCGAGCCACAATATCCCGTCAACCAAGGTTTCTTATTCCTGCCGGCCTTCCCCTCACAACAGCCTGAACCTTCCCTAACTCCCTTTTGAAAACTTCCAATGCATCGGACATCCCTTCATCTGCAAACAGGCTCTCCCATTCAACCTTTGCAAGTTTGAAGAAAAGAAAAACATTCAGTTTCATCTGAAACATTCAGTTTCCCTTTCTACATATGCTGCTTGACCTGCTGAATTATCCCAGAACTTTCTGATCTAAGTTCAGATTTGCAGCATCTGCAATTTTTATTTCATTCTCATGTGCATTTAACAAATTTGCTCTGCCTTTAATTTATTAGATCATACTTTTGCAATTGCATTTTATCTCCAGAACAGTTTCCAAAAGTTAACCCACTATTTTTGTTAGAATGTGTGGCTAATTATTGCCAGGTTTATGCTTCTTTCCTTATTTAAAGAGAGAAGAAAAATGTGATGATCTCACTCCACTGGCACTCACACTTTACCCAAACTTTATCAAAGGTTGATTACAATTGGAGCCAAACCCCCCTAATTTCCACCTCCCTCTAACCAAGGATACCTGAGCATTTTTTTCAAGTTGTTGAGTAGTTGCCAGTATTATTGCAGTACTGGAACAGCCTAGTGCGGATAGTTAAGATGTCAGAACTGTAGCTGGGATGTTATTTACTCTCGTAGCCCGTGTGACTTTACAAGAACAAGATATTGAACCATGTCTTTTTGATTATACAATAGCAAGGAACTGCTGATGCTGGTTAATACCAAAGAGAGTCACAAATTACTGGAGTAACTCAGCGGGTCAGGCATCATCTCTGGAGAAAATGGATAGGTGAAATTTTGGGGCATGACCCTTCTTCAGACTGAAGGGTCTGAAGAACGATTCCCTTGATTCAGTCTGAAGAAAGGTCACGGCACAAAACGTCACCTATCCATTTTCCCCAGAGATGCTGCCTGACCCGCTGAGTTACTCCAGCGTGCGTGTGTGTGTGTGCGCGCGTGTGTGTGTGTGCGCGCGTGTGTGTGTGTGTGTGCGCGCGTGTGTGTGTGTGTGTGTGTGTGTGTGCGTGTGTGTGTGTGTGTGTGTGTTTATTGTCAGCTATAAAATATTAGGCAAGATCATATTTGATTGTGCCCGCAGGCCAGCACTTATGCCTTCACCAGTGTTTACATTGGCAAGTTGTGGAAAGACTATCCTGGTAGCTGTCACAGCTTAAAGCCCGTGTCCTACTTAGGCGATTTTTTCGGCAACAACCGGCGACTAGGCTGTCGCCACATGGTCACGGGGTGACGCCTGCATGGCCGTGAGTAGTCTCCTCAAGTCGCCTGGAGAGTCATAATGTTTTTCTGGTCATCGCTGGATTTTGAAATGACCAAAACCTTTCGGCGACTGTGGGCTTGGTGTAGCTTGTCTTCTCCTGTGGAAGTTGATGTCGTAGGTTGTCGCCAGGATGATACAGGTTGTCCCCAGGTGACGTTGGTTGTCGCTGGGTGATGACTTTGGTGAATTCCATTGGCGACTACCTACATCAACATACGTCAACCGACGACAGGTACCGGCGATTGAATTGTCTTCAGTTGTCTTCAGTTGTCTTCAGATGTCGCTGACAGGGTCGTTGCTTGTCGTAGCTTGTCACGGGTGCACGTAGGTTGACTTTGATTGTCATAAGTTGTCGCCTGTGTGATCGTAGGTTGTCGTAGGTGTGGTCGTAGGTGGACGTCCTAATGGGTTGCCGGTTGTCGGTAGCTTGGCGTAGGTGATAGGTTGTCGTAGCTTGTCGTAGACATTGTCGTGTGGGGGTCCAGTCGCCGCTTTTTCGGCGACCTGCTACGACTGTAACAGTCGCTGGCAGTAGCCGAAAAAATCGCCCAAGTGGGACAGGCCTTTTAGTCCCAGAGACGGTAGCTAAGCACCTCGTAGCAACATGCAGTATGGAGTGGATTCATCTCAGCTCGACAGAATGCAAAGCTGAAGGTGGCTTTGCATTACTTTCTTTCAATGTTGTATTTGGTCACTTAAAATATATTTTTTAAATGAATTAAAATGCATAACAAAAACCCTTAGAAATAATGAAAATATCAAAATAGTTGCAAATATAGCAATTTTGTGGGGGGTTGTCCCTGACCCTGTCAGAGACCAACTTCAGTTGGTGTGCCGGTGATTTTGCCTTGGTGTCACCGCTTATTCCATTACTATCATATTGGCAGCTTTCTCTTCTTGAGTGAGAACAGATACAAAATATTCATTCATACGCTGCCATGCCCTCTGCTTCCAGAAAATCATTTTTTAATCACTCTTTGGCCGTACCCGTCCTCTGACATGTGCATCGATGAAAGTTGGCATGCAATTCGCCGAGGAGCTGAAAGATGTGTTAAAATCTCATGAAGCTTTGACAGAAGTATGGAGTGGATTCATCTCAGTTCACTGCAGATAATGATCTAATGGCAAACTACTAGCTAAGTGGTTTAAGGTGTCTATATTGAGAAGTACAAAGAGCACCATGTTTATAACATTATGCAAACCACAAATTGTTGGACAAGTGCAACATAATTTCACTTTGAAGACGTAGGATATTGCATCTCAGTTCAGCCTTAAACAATTTCGAATTTTTTTGAGGAACATGGGTACTGCAACCATCTTGCCGTCAGCAAAGACTGCATTAATAAATTGTTGATGGAAGTTATAAATTTATAACCAATTCTAATGGGATTTCACAATAAACTTACTGATGGCATAGGACTGACAATTGAAGTACAAACACATGAAACATATCAGACCACACTATCGAAACCACTAAAACCAGTTCTGTTTTGTGATGCCAAAGGCAATATTACTCACAGATGGAAAATATATTTGGCAGGGATCTATAACTGTGATATAGTACATTATGCAGGCAATAAAACAAAAACATATATAGAATAGGCATTTTGCTCTAAAATCATATTAAGAGAACTTTAGAGAAAATACATGTCAAATAAATTATTAGAGAAGCTGGAATTGTTGATTGCCCTATTTCATGCTTGTTTTGTGGTGTTACTGAAAACATGACATTCTGTTACTGATGTGCTTTGAAAGTTGTAGTAAACAGCATAGTTAACTAAAGCATGGGGTCCACTGTCATAGTGCAGGGATTCATCGCTCCCAGGATGCATTACAAACTGGAAGTCGCCCACGAGACCTGGTGACCAGATGAAGGAAGACCCAGTGGGGCGTGGCCTGTAGGGGGAAGCCGAGGAGGAGGAAAATGCTGGCGATGACGAACTCACTGAATGGGCCGGTAGGAGAGGGGTGGGTTTTGCCTCCACACCTTCAAGGTCGACTGCGATCAGGCTAGGAGAGGGACGTTGGTTTGTGGGCCGATCTGGTCGAGGGTGACAGAGGAGGCCCTGCAACAGCCTAGAGCTCACCTGGTTCGGGAGTCGTTCCTGTACATCAAGCTCATGAACCAGACTTTGGACTTTTTAATGGCGGTAAATGGCGCCAAAATATGGCGAATTGTGCATGTGATGGGGACTGGACATTGTGCTTTCCCTCATAATGGGAACCATTGTGGGGGGATGTTTTTTCTGTTTAAATCTCTTTATTATTATGTCTAGATTATTTTTTTATGTGCTGCATTGGCAAGAAGCATTTCACTACAGCTGTGGTGTATCTGACCAATAAATAACCTTTGAACCTAATTCAATTCAATTTCAAAGTGTAATCCTCTCTCCCATCTTTCAAAGTGACTTGGGAGTGGTGGTGCAGGATTCCCAAAAAGTTAAACTGCAAGTCGAATCAGTAGTAAAGAAAGCAAATTTATTTCAAGAAGACTTGTATACAAAAACAGGGATGTAATGCTTAGGCCCAATAAGGCGTTGATAAGGCTGCATTTGGAATATTGTGAGCAATTGTGGGCACCATATCTGAGGAAGGGTGTGCTGGCTCTGGAGAGGGTCCAGAGGAGATTTACAAGAATGATCCCAGGAATTAGTAGGTTGACCTATGATGAGTGTTTGTCGTCACTGGGCCTGTACTCACTGACGTTTAGAAGAATGAGGGGGGACATCATTGAAACATACAGAATAGTGAAAGGCTTGGATAGAGTGGATGTGAAGAGGATGTTTCTACTCGTGGGAGAGTCTAGGACTAGAGGTCGTAGCCTCAGAATTAGACATTATTTTAGGAAGATGAGAAGAAATTTCTTTAGTCAGAGGGTGGTGAATCTGTGGACTTCTTTGCCACAGAAGGCTGTAGATGCCAAGTAAGTGGATATTTTTAAGGCAGAGATAGATTTTTGATTAATACAGATGTCAGAGGGTATGGGGAGAAGGCAGGATAATGGGGTTAGGAGGGAGAGATGGATCAGCTATTATTGAATAGCAGAGTAGACTTGATGGGCTGAATTGCCTAATTCTTCTCCTATCACTTATGACCTTATGATCTTTCGTTTCTCCCCTTACAATCAGTCAGAAGAAGGGACCCGACCCAAAACTTCACCTATCCATGTTCTCCAGAGATGCTGCCTAACCCATTGAATTACTCCAGCACGTTGTGTATTTTTTGTGTAAACCAACTTTGTTTCTACATTTCTGTTCTTGTTGATTCTAGTGGTATATGTAAGAGAAGAGGAAGTTGCTGTCAAACAGACCTAGATCAGTTGTGGTTCCCCTACAAGAGAGTATGTGCTACAGCCACAGCACATTGAGTATTGTATTTACTTTGAAGGAACACCAGTTAAATGTACCACTTTGTTCTGAATTCCGTCAAGCTTTTTGAAACAATTTTGTGGCTGCTTAGATCTATATTGCAGATGCTGGAATGTAGTTAAACACAAAATGCTGGAGAATTCAGCGGGTCAGGCATCACCCCGAGAGGACATGGATAAGTGACATTTCAGTTCGGTATCCTTCTTCAGACTGATAAGCGATCAGCCTTACACTAGTTCTACCCTACACATTAGGGACAATTTACAGAAGCCAATTAACCTATAAACCTTTGGAATGTGGGAGGAAACCAGAGCACATAGATAAAGCCCACTCGGTCACGGGGAATATACAAACTCCGTAAAGTGTTCCCAAACCGGAAACCATGGATGAACAAGGAGGTTCAGAATCTGCTAACATTGCCTTTAATCCAGGGACACTTCTGCCTACAGTGCTGCCAGGTCGAACCTGAACAAAGGCATAAAAAAGGCCAAAGACATCCACAGGCAAAGGGTGGAAGACCACTTCAACACCGCGGACAGCAGAAGCATGTGGCAGGGCGTCAGGGACATCACTGACTACAAGAGCAGCCCCTCCTGCCCCCACAGTGATATCACACTGGCCAATGAATTAAACACCTTCTTCGCATGCTTCGAAACTGGCAGCACCACCAGGAGAGGAATAACTCCGGCCATGGTGGAGGGACAGGCCTTAACATTGAGCACCCAGGAGGTACAGTGTGCTCTGTGTAGGATCAATCCACGCAAGGCTGCAGGCCCGGATGGAGTCCAGGGTAGGGTACTAAAGGACTGTGCTGTGCAGCTGGCGGAGGTATTTATGAGGATCTTTAACCTGTCTCTATCTCTGGCAACGGTTCCCAAGTGCCTGAAGACATCTACCATAGTGCCGGTGCCGAAAAAGTATAAAGTCACCAACCTGAATAACTACCGCCTGGTTGCCCTAACTCCAATACCAATGAAGTGCTTTGAAAGGCTGGTCCTCTCCCACATCAAATCCAGCATCCCTCCATCTTTGGACTCTCGTCAATTTGCATACAGGGAAAATAGATCCACAGAGGATGCCATCTCTGTGGCTCTTCACACTGTCCTGACCCACCTGGAAAGACAGAGCACCCACGTGAGGATGCTCTTCATTGACTATAGCTCTGCCTTCAATACGGTCATCCCCACCAAGCTCACCACCAAACTCCACCAGCTAGGCCTCAGCTCACTGATATGCGATTGGATCCTGAATTTTCTGACGGAGCGACCGCAGGCAGTGAGATTGGGGCCGCACCTGTCCTCCACTATCACCCTGAGCACAGGCACACCACAGGGCTGTGTACTGAGCTACTCCCTCTTCACTAAAGACTGTGTACCTGCATTTGACACCAACACCATTGTCAAGTTTGCAGACGACACAACGGTGATCAGGCTGATCACCAACGGTGATGAAACAAACTACAGAGCGGAGATGCAGAACCTGGCGGACTGGTGCTCACATAACAACTTGTCACTAAACACCTCCAAGTCCAAGGAGCTGATTATCGACTTCAGGAGGTCACAGAATGGGGAATACGCCCCAATCTCCATCTACGGGGACAGTGTGGAGAGAGTGTCCAGCTTTAAGTTTCTGGGCACTCACATCGCAGAGGACCTCACATGCTCCACCAACACTGCAGCGCTGGTCAAAAAGGCACAGCAATGACTGTTCTTCCTAAGAACATTGAAATGGACTGGTCTGCCCCAACAGCTGCTGACGACCTTCTACCGCTGCACGACAGAGAGCATCTCTATGTGGTATCTAAGCTGCACGGAGGCGGAGAGGAGAGCTCTTCAGCGCGTCGTCCACAGAATGCAAAAGATTATTGGGACACCGCTACCAGCCTTGGAGGGCATCTACCACAAACGGTGCCTTAGGAAGGCCGTCAGCATCCATAAAGACTCCTCTCACCCTTGTAATGGACTGTTCGAACTACTCCCTTCCGGCAGACGCTACAAGGCCTTCTATGCCTGGACCTCCAGACTCAGGAACAGCTTCATTCCCAGAGCTATAGCGGCTCTGAACCGGCCCTGCTGATTGCCCCCCACCCCCATGGACTGTCTCCCTCGGATGCTCACGTCGCACAAACACATCTGCACTTTAGTCTGTTTTGGTTTTGACTGTTTTAATGTTCTTTTCACAAACCTTGTTTATTAGTCGTTTAAGTTATGACATCGGATGGAGTTTCAAACCAAATCTCGTTGCACTTATGTGTAATGACAATAAAATTATTATTATTATTATTATTATTATTATTAGACAGCACCCATGGTAATAATCGAACACGGGTCTCTGGCGCTACAAGGTAACAACTCTGCTGCTGTGTCAGTGTGGTGCCTCAATCTAGAGATGCTGCCTGATCTGCTGAGTTGGTCCAGCAATCTATGTTTTTATCAAATCTATATGATATCTGTTCTGAGTGTCAATATAGAGAGATTAGAGACTTTAAAGCTTTTGAAGGTGAATATTTCCTGCAGAGCCATCACAATGACCTGGTATTTCTGCATTATTCACCACTGCCTATCTGCCAGGCCTACATCAAACTGGTATAGATCTTACAGCAATGTTCATGAAGCCATCTCTGACCTGACTGGCTTTGAGTTGTCCATTTAACCAAATTGCTTAACAGCAGATTAGGCTGCAGCCCTCATGCTTTCAAAGCTCTAGACTTAAATGTCACTGGCATTCAGAAATATTCAAAAACATTTTGAAGCTATTAAAATAATAAGCATACAGTTTAAAATGATTAAAACAAATAAAAATGCTACATATCATTGAAACTAATATACAAATTGAAGAAAGACACTAAGTGTTGGAATAACTCAGCGGTTCAAGCAGCATCCCTGGAGAACATGGTCCATGTTTCTTTCTTTGGTATAAACCAACATCTGCAGGTCCCTGTTTTTACACTTAAATTGATTCAATTTATTCAAAATCATACAAATTACATGCTGCTTTATCTCCATCGCATCCAGGTCGCTGAATGAAATAGAATTGCTAAGCCTGTACAGGATATTCTGGCATGGATACTTTCCACCATCTCTAAGGCAAAGGCGAGAGCATGATGAAAACCATTCAAAAAGCTCAATGTCATTCGGGACAAAGCAACTCCTGTATTTATACATGACACATCACCCTATATTCATTCCCTCAGCACAGTGATACAAGACGCACTGCAATTATTTGCTTGGGCGAGACCAAAAACAATTCCAAAATCTTGAGTCTGGAGAAGGGTTTCGGCCCGAAACGTTGCCTATTTCCTTCGCTCCATAGATGCTGCCTCACCCGCTGAATTTCTCCTGCACTTTTGTCTACCTCCAAAATCTATGTCCTCTCCCATCAAGAATGGCAAGGGATTCAGATGCTTGGTTAGGCCAACAGTTATATGTTCCCCTTCAGTTGCCTACTATCTAGACTCAGAAATATATTGTCGATCATTTATCATCACCAGGTGTAAATTGTGGAACACTCTACCCAACAGCCTTGTGCGGTTGCTTTCACCTGAAGGAGTGCGGTAGTTCAAGAGGGCAATTCACTATCGCTTTTTCAAGGGTGTTTACTGAAAATGCACAAAATTCTGGCCTTGTCAGCAGCAAACAGATGCTAAATATTGAATAAGTGAGAAAAAGAAGTAGGTCAAAACATGCAAGTGAAATTGAGGAGGGAGAGCTGGAATGCTGATATTCAAACTTAACAACACAATTTGCAATGCAGAAGTCCATGAAAACAAATACTTTATTTGTGGCTTTAAACAAGCCTGGATGCTACAGCTGTGATGCAGCAGGCAACAGTTTTACAGGCAGTAACCTTTATGCCTGAAGGAAGACAAATTGAATGAGATATACAGGGCTCTCGCTTAACTTTTTTTCCCTGTTGCCAGCCGGGGAACCTTGACAGCTTTTTAGGTTGCCAAATGACAGTTTAGGTGATCATTGAAGATGGTTTGCATGACGAAGTGCGTAGTTACCAGTCTGAATAATGCTCAATGAAGCATTCACATATTATGTTCAAGACGGAATTGCAGATGCTGGAAATCAAAGATAGACTAAAGTGCTGGAGAAACTCAGCTGGTGCAGCAGCATCTATGGAGCGAAGGAAATAGGCAACGTTTCAGGCTGAAACCCATCAGTCTGAAGAAGGGTTTTGGCCCAAAACGTTGCCTATTTCCTTCGCTCCATAGATGCTGCCGCATCCGCTTAGTTTCTCCAGCACTTTTGTCTACATTCACATATTATTTCTGCTTCAAATAACTCACAAACTAAACATATTCACCAATCAAGACATGATACATACCACAATGACATGCAGCAAAATTATAATACAATATCTCAACTCTTTTTACACATTTCAATTAATGCAATTTCTATTAGTTCTTTCCACTTCCAAACAAAAATGTGGTTGGATTATTCAGCATATGATCAACCTGTGTCAATAAATCCTGGACCATGGTAACATATATGCTTAACCATACATGCTACAGATTGATGCAAGCATGTTTTCTGTGAAGGACCAAAAATTACCATGGCATGACCATAGCATGGGTCGTTATTGCTTTTGGCACAGAAACACTCTGGCTTCCCACATAATTTATCCATAACAAAATATACAGGTTGCAAGGACATCTCTAAAGGCATTTTATGATAATAACTGTTAAAACCGACTATACCCATCTCACAGGTTAAACATTACACTAACTGACAAGAGATGGCCAAAGGACATAACTGCAGCAAATGTTCTTTTGGTATTATGTTTAAAGGTGTCAAAACAAATAATAACATTGGGAATTAAAACACATTTTATTACATTCCGTTATCAAACATAATCAATGTTCGCTCTGAAGACCATGAAGTACAATAGGGTCAGGGTGTGTGTGAATCAGTGCGGGGTGGATAGATGGCGGGGTGGATAGATGGCGGGTGGGGTTGAGAAGGCAATCGGTGTGGAATGGATGGATTGAGCAGGTGAATTAGTACGCGTTGGTTGGGGTATGTAAAATTGTGAGGAGAGAGCACGGGGGATGTCAGTGGTGTTGAATGGGGGGATCAGTAAGGGATGGATGGGGGGGGGATCAGTATAGGATGAATGGGGGTTCAGTACAGGATGAATGGGGGTAGACAAAAACTGCTGGAGAAATTCAGCGGGTGAGGCAGCATCGATGAAGCTAAGGAAATAGGCAACGTTTTGGATCGAGACCCTTCTTCAGACTGTTCCCCCCCATTCTCCTTGAATGGGGGGGATCAGTATAGGATGGATGGGGGGGGGGGGGTCAGCACAGGATGAATGGGGGGGATCAGTACAGGATGAATGTGGGGGGGGGGGGTCAGGACAGTGTGGATCGGAGGGTCTATGCAGGATGAATGGAGAATCACTACAGGATGAATGAGGGGATCAGTATAGGATGAATGGAGGATCAGTACGGGACGAATGAAGGGGTCAGTACAGGATGCATGAGGGGATCAGTATAGGGTGAATGGGGATCAGTAAAAGATGAATGGGGAGATCACTACAGGATGGATGGGGGGGATTGGTGCAGGGTAAATGGAGGGTGGGTCAGTATAGGATGAATGGGTGGATCATTGCAGTATGAATGGGGGGAGAAGTGCAGGATGGAGGGGAAGGGGGGGGAGGTCGGTACAGAATGAATTGGGGGACAAATGTAGGATGGATGGGGGGGGGTGTGGCAGGAGAATCAATGCGAGGTGGGTAGGAACATGAATAGATCGAGGAGGGGGGTAAATGGGGAGGGGAGCACAGGGGATGTCAGTGACGACTGAATAGAGGAGGGTGTGGGGATCAGTGCGGGATGGAGAGAAGGGGTCCCAGGAGGGGTGGAGGGGGCATAAGAGAGAGAGAGAGAGAGAGAGAGAGAGAGAGAGAGAGAGAGAGAGAGAGAAAGAAAGAAAGAAGGGGGGGAAGGGGCAGAGGAGGTGGGGAGGAAGGAAGGTCAGCGCTCCTCGGCCAACATTGCCCCGCTGCCTTGGCCGTCCCTGTCCAACCCAAAGTGCCACCGCCAAAGGGGGAGGCGGTTGGGAACTCCTCGCCAGCACCCCCACTCCTCCGCCATCCGACAGCAAGGTGCGGGGCCGAGCTCTGCAGCTCAAATATCCTAAAGCTATAGGATCTGTCATGCAGCTGCTTCAGTCGGCGGAATGAGACCTCCCTCCCTCTCTCCCTCTCTCACACCAAGGCCGGGAGGAGGGAGGGAGGGAGGGAGGGAGGGAGAGGGAGGCCTCCTTCCGCTGGGCGGGGTGTGGGAGGAGGAGCCGATGCCGCTGCTGCTGCCGCTGTTTGGGGCCCATCATTTGCTCGGACCCTTCGTCACCACGCTCCTAGATACTAGAGGAATACAGGAATATCGTGTCGGAGGAATACAGCCGCCGGCACGAAACGTCAGTTCCTATTCGCCAGAGATGCTGCCTGACCCGCGGAGTTACTCCAGTTTTTTTGCGTCTCCCGGTATAAACCAGTATTTGGATGCCAAGCCGGGCAAAATGAGTCGGCGTTTAGGTTGCCCGGCGGCACGTTCTGTGGTCAATGGCACCCGGGCAATCGCTAATTTCGAGCCCTGATATCTGGTGTAATTACAGGGCAAATATAAAGGATGCAATATTCACTTCACTTTTCACCTTATGATATTTAATTAAATGATTTTGTTGTACTGCTAAATTATTATTGACATTTTAGTATTATTGTTTCCCTTTAATTCCTAGAGGAAATATATTATCAATGTTAATCTGTTAAACTAATGGACTACGTCAATTAAAACATGACCTGCCCAATTCGCTGAATTGCTCCAGCACCTTGTATTTCATTCAAGCTTCCAGCATCAACTGTTCCTTGTGCCTTTGTTAAAATGTTGCAATATTTCCACATGAAGATGAGAGTTCCAAAAGTAAAAAATACATAAACATAGACGTAATATAATTAAATTTTTGGCCTGATGTTTATTAAGGAAGAGAGAAAGGTCAGCTAGCTCTATCCATGGAACCTTATGCATCACCTGGTAGCAATGTTAACTCCTCGGGGAGGCAAAAGGAAAGGAAAAAAGACACAGCCAAGTTCAATAGAAAGTGAGAAATTCCTTCCAGTCTCCATAAGACAATCAAACATGTTCCAAAAAGCCAACATTACCAGTGACACATCACTCGGCAATCTTAACTAATTCACATATCTGCTGCATTATTTTCAGCATTTTAGTACATTTGAAAATGCACACAGTGGAGAGTGCCATACTTATGTATTTATCATTTAATCTAAAAACATATTACACAGTTCATTTTGAACATCTAATGCAAACTCACAACATCCACCTTTATATGTGTAAACAAGCTCAAATCTCAAATGTGTAAACAAACTCCCCATTTTTCATAATTTCTTCTAAAGGAAAGGTCTGATTTCCCCAAGCCAATTCACATCTCAGAATGTTAGATGTTCCCAGTAGGGCTTTGACATCCAATTGTGTCTGGATCCTCATACTTAAGTGCTAAAGCTACCTCTAAAATTAATGTTTTTAATATCGAACTTCATCTGTACCGGTCTTTACATGAATGCATGTGGCTTTCTTTGACCTATTTACTCTGCTTATAACCTTTAGTATCTTATTAGTGACTGCTTCCATAAACTGTTTGGACATGAAATGCAATTTGGGCATGTCTATAAGACATAATCAAATAATACTAGAATTTCCTCCATTATCTCATGACTCCATATATTGGCTTATGAATTTCTTCTTTTACAGTTGTTGCATTCATTCAAAAAGCTGCTAGTGTTGGTGCGTTGGCTGATTCGTGCCTTAGGAGTTCATGGGCTCAAGTACTACGCTAGAGAATTCTAGGCTGACTTATTTCTATACAACACTGAAGGAAACTACTCATTAGTCAATTTTCACATGCTTTTCTCACACACACATCCTATTGTTCACCCGTGTCCACCAGTCCCCCCACCCCAGATGTTTCTGCCGCCTAACTAGTTCAGAAGTAATTTACAGAGGCCATTTGGAATCTTTGGGATGTGGGAGGAAGCCCAAAACTGGGCCCTCCAAGGAGAATGTGGACATTCAGGATCTAAACTGGATCACTGGAGAAGTGCGGCAGCAGCACTAAATGCTGCAACACTGTGCCACTTGCATTTAGTTCAGTACTGCAATGGTAAAAACGTCATCATTCATACTATGATAGTAAACCAAGGTGGCGGAGAAAGCAGGAAACACATGTGGCCGTGGATGTGGAAAGGTGTCCATTGATTCCTGCGATGGATAAAAAATAATCCCATAGGGTAATTCAAAGAAGACTGCTGGAGTTCCCAGTCTCCTGACCAATGTTTCTTCCTCAGCCAATATATCTAAAAAGATTTAAAAAGACAATGTGCTGGAGGAACTCAACTAGTCAGGCAACATCAGTGCAAAGAATGGACTTAGTTTTTGCTCAAGATTACAATGTCTGCGGTATCTTGTGTCTCTATCAAAAATACTTTATTGCGAGGAAAACATGATGACATCCTGATATCATAATCAGTGCTTAGAAAATGAAAATGTTCTGCATTCTTTTTATTCTCAGGTTACATGTGACCATTTATGCTCCTTGTCCTTGCTAAAGGTTGCATTCCCATGTAGCCTTCCATTTAGTGTCGTTGGTGAACGACTCCCAGGTCAGGTTCAGTTTCAGATATTCTGAAATCGTCAGATGGAGTTATGGTGCAAAATTCTCTTTAAGAATTTCAGACTGGCTCACATCGACCAGATAAGCTTTAACTAAGTGAGGCCTCTTTTGAAATTAGGCCCCAGGATATACGTGCAAGAAATGAATATAGTGGTACTGCTGGATACAGATTGCAATTATCTAAATGGTCAGGGAGTGCAGAGTTGGTGCAAAACCTGTATTTCCATGAACTGATGTTTGTTTTGTTCTTTACCAACCTTCGCCATTTTCAGGACTATCTAATTTATGTCCAAATAACTGTTAGACCATAGACATACTTATTTCTATAATGGAGGTACTTTGTTATGTTGTTTGCAAAGTAACATAATCTTATCTATGAATGATTTTACTTGGTTGCACTGAGAGCTGAATTACTATCTCCGTGAATGCTGCCACTGCCCATTTAAAAAAAAATTTGCATGTAACTTTATTGAAAGAACTGAACAGACCCAGTCTGAAGAAGGGTCTTAAGGGGCTGTCCCACTTGGGCGACTTAATTGGCGAGTTTAGAAGAGTTTGAAAAAATGACATGTTGAAGACCTCCTTCGACTATGTAGAAGACCTCCTTCGACTATGTTGAAGACCAGCCTCGACTAGCTCCGACTAGCTCCGACTAACTTCGGGAAAATTGGACACCGAATAGTGGAGAGTTAAGGCGACCTCCTTCGATCTCCTTCGACCTCTCTTTGACCTCCCTTCAACTATGATGAAGTCTACCTACG
The DNA here is from genome assembly GCA_035221665.1 of Okamejei kenojei. Lineage (NCBI taxonomy): Eukaryota > Metazoa > Chordata > Chondrichthyes > Rajiformes > Rajidae > Okamejei > Okamejei kenojei. Next base: position 60,708,261 of record CM069139.1, on the reverse strand, counting down.
ACTACCTTCGACTAACTTCGACTACCCTCGATTACCTATGACCTACTTCGACTAAACCTACGAGTAAAAAAAGTATCGGATTTTTCCATGTCGACCTTTTTTTTCCATGTCGACCTTTTTTTACCATGTCGACCTTTTTTTACTCGCGGGCATTTTTAACATATTGAAAAAAACGCCGTGACCTAGCTGAGGCCTCGAGGCGGAGACCACTCTCGAGCATGAAGGAGAGTTACGAAGACTTCCTACGACCTCATGTTGACCATGCTGCGAGTATGAGTCGAGGGCAAACTCGCCAGAACTCGTGGATTAGGTCGCCCAAGTGGGACAGGCCCTTAAACCTGAAACGTCACCCATTCCTTCTATCCAGAGATGCTGCCTGTCCTGTTGAGTTACTCCAACATTTTGTGTCTATCTTGTTTATAATATTGAAGATAAACACAAAATGCTGCAGTAACTCAGCAGATCAGGCAGCCTTTCTGGAGAAAATGGATAGGCTACGTTTCGGTTCGGGTCCCTTCTTTAGATTATCATATTGATGGTATTTGATCCTTGTTATCACCATGGTATGTCTGATTTTATTATGTGCAGGCAGAAATGTGATTTAAGAAGTTGTCAAACTTTCTGATAATACTGGTTGGCTGAAAAGTTTCAAATAAACAAGATGAAAAGATGAATAGGTGCTTACAAAACGATGGAATTTCAAAGGTAAAAGTGAATGCACTGGAAAGTAATTTGTTTGAGGTGTGAATCACAGCTAGGGTTAAGTGAAGATGAAAGTGGAACATGGAAAGTAAACGAATAATAAAACTAGGACGATTTTCTGAAAGATTGTTGAATTGTTAAAGCGTGAATTAATATGTCTAGCATCGCAGCACTGATGAGCATAAAATGCACGCCAGTATTGGTGCTCAGGAGAAAGTACCTTGTGGGGCATGTGATCAAGAAAGTGTGTTACCTAAAAATTGTAATGTTCCCAAGTAAGACACTGTTTTGTTCCTAAGTAGGTAATTGAAGGATAGTGCATCTCAATGGAGTCCAGCTGTCTTTCAGTTGACTTCCATGGATAGACAGGCAGAACACATGCAAAATATTGCCACAATGGAGATTCAGTAGATTAAATCTGAGTTTTCCTTGATATCAATCAGATTGCTGTTATGCAATAATAGAGAGCTAATAGGTGGTGCAGAGTTGCTGCCTTACAGCGCCAGAGGCCTTGGTTTGAATTTGGCTACAGGTGCTGTCTGTTACAGGGTTTGTAAGTTCTCCCTGTGACCACGTGGGTTTTCTCCAGGTGCTCAGATTTCCTCTTACATTCCAAAGACATGGAGGATTACAGGTTACTTGAATTCTGTAATTTTCCCCTAGGCATAACCGAGAACAAATGTATGGATGATCGTTGATCAGCGTGGATCAGTGCTTCCACACCTCAAAAATAAATTTCCTTAACTAGAATCCCAAATTTCCTGGAATTTGATTGTATTTCCTGAAATTCCCCAACTGCGCATGTACGACTGCCGCTCCGACTGCGCACGCGTGGATACCGGCCCACTGCGTACATGCAGGGAGACGCCGTCATTTTGCGTTCCTACAGCCTCACCGGCGCCATTTTTAATTGTGACGCAGCTGACGGGCCTCCCTCAACTGCGCAGGCGCGGATGGCTGTAAATATACTTTTTTCCCCCAAATCATCCCGCGGGCCGGATTGGACCCCTTCGCGGGCTGGATGCGGAAATTTCCCAAAATTTTCCAAAATTATTTCATGTCCCTAAAATTATCCGAAGTCAATGGAAGAGTTCCGCCAGCACTGTGGATTTGAAACTGCCATATTTTCTCCTTCCACTACTTGTCATCAGACCAGTGCTTAAAAAAACACATTTTTGTTGCATTCTTTTTATTCTAAGGTCATCTGTGATTTTTTTATTTGCCACGTTTTTAACTAAAAGTTTTATTACCCGTTTCAAAAATGACCCATGCTCCACAGTTAGTTAATCCAGATGACAGGTTCTTAGTCCAAAGTACTATGGTCAGCAGCTGGCACTTCTCGAGCTGGAGCTGCTCGTGGCCATTGATCATAGTCACAATGCACGCAGTTGAAAGGGGGCAGCCTTCCAGCAGGTTGGTTGCAGCCTCCCTGACAAAGTAGCAGGGCCAGTAAGCCCACTTTTAAGGTCGTACCAAAAGGTGCCTAGTTAATTTCTACGTGTAGGTAGTAAACTTTCCTTGTGGCTATGTCTTTCACAATATTATTCATTGAATGATATTATTTTAAACAGCCATTGTTAGGATTTTACTAACAAATTGACCATAGAAACATCTAAAATGTAGAGTGATAAATTTGTAATAATAATAATAATAATAATAATAATGACTTTATTTGTATAGCACTTTTCATACAATTGAATGCAACCCAAAGTGCTTTCCACAAAAAACACAGGTCTGAACAAAAATACAATTTAAAACAGTAAGGCCATAGGCAGTTAATAGCATAAAAAACACAGATTTATTTAAATATATCTACCTATTTATCCATCTATCATCATATCATCTACTTATTAAAACTCTGATCTTGTATGTGTGTATATGTGTGCGTATATGTGTATGTACATGTGTCTGTATATGTGGTTGTCTTTACATCTTCGCAAAAACACTATCCGGTAATGATTACATTTTTACATATTCTGATTCACATTTTTCCCCTCTAAGCAGAACATTTTATGCTTTATTTCTTGACATTCTCGACTTATTACTGATTAAAGTTTAAAAAAATCAAAAGACTTTGAATTTGAAACGACCAGCTTCAACTGATGATGTCACACTGGCTTGGCTAGCAGTGATTAGCGTCACTGAAGATTTTATCCTATATTTCACAAGTTATTCGTGATTAAAGTTTTAAAAATGCCAACTTTAACAAGATTTTTAGTTAATATCCTTCATCCCAGTTTACAACACACTTTGATACAAAGTTGCAAGACAGACACACTCTGAATTATTCACCTCAATGGGATTTTTCAACAGGAGGGGAAGGGCCAATTGGTATTGCAGTTGGAACATCTGCGGCAGGCAGGGGAAGTGCAATTGGAATTTGTTTTAAAGTCCACTGCTGATGGAGGCAGGGGAGTGCGGGAATCTTCCATTCGGGAACAGGTTAAGTTGCGTTGGAGGGACGGCTCAGTTGTGGAATATTGTGTTGGGAGATCACACGGTTGGGGGAGCAGACATATTCTGATTCACATTTTTTATTAAAATCATTAAAATCATTAAAATCATTCCTGCCAGCTTCCAACACACTTTGATACAATGTTGCGACACAAGAACACTCTGAACCTTTCACCTCACGCGCAGGGGAAGTGCAATTGGAATTTTTTTAAAGCCCACTGCTGAGGGAGGCAGAGGAGTGCTGGAATCATACGTTCGGGGACGGCTGTGGGAGCTACGGGTAGGGAACGGTGAGTGGTGGAATATTGTTTTGGGGGAACGGGTTGCATTGGGGGAATGGGTGAGTGGTGGAATATTGCGTTGGGAAATGAGCTGCGTTGGGGGACCAGGCTTCCCGTGTGACTGGGACTGAACGGGTCCCACTTAGTCTAGTATATTACTAAAACTCTCATCCTGTTTGTTAGTATGTATGCATACTAACAAACAAGATGTTTATGTCTCTCTCTCCCCCTCCTGCGCAGCCTCGGCCTTCCCCTCCCCTTCGCGTGGCTCCAGACCGCAGCCTTGGTCACTCGCCCCTCCCGTGGCTCCAGACCGCAGCCTCGGCTACTTCCTCCCCCTCCCGCAGCTCCTGACCGCTCGGCCTCTCCCCCCCAACAGCCCCCGCCTCAACTACAACTTAATCCCCGACGTGGTGGAGAAAACGGGGCCGGCGTGGTTTACATTGAAATCTTGGGGAAGTGAGGTGGGAGACTGGGGGGATTGAGGGAGGGGAGGGGGTAAGGAAGGAGAGGGAGGGGAAAGTGGGGAAGTGAGGAGGAAAAGTGGGGGGGGGGGGATAGTGGGGTGAGGGGGGGGGGAGGATGGGGATAGAGGGAGAGAAGGGGGGGTAGGGAGGGGATAGGGGTTATGGAGGGAGGGAGTGACTGAGAGTAGGGGAAACGGGAAGGAGGGAGAAATGATGGAGGGAGTGAGGAGGGGAGGAGGAGAGGGGAAAGAACGGATGGCGAGGTAATGGAGGAGGAGAGGGGGAAGAGAGAGGAGCGGAGGGAGGTGGTGAGGGGAGGAAGCAGAGGAGGGTTGGTGGAGGGTGGGGTGAGGGAGGATGATGGAGGAGGGGAATAGGGCACTGAAGAGGGAGAGTGAGATGCGTTCACATTGATCTTATTTTTTACGATATTGCCACGTCAGCACATTTGGGGGCTAAGGGTTGGTGGTGGAATATTGTGTCGGGAGACCAGGCCTCCCGTGTGACTGGCCCACTTGGTCTAGTAAAATATGAAATTGAGAGTATAAAAGGACAAAGGAAGTAACGTCATTTAAAAGCTTGATTAAAAATGTACTTTTTATCTGCCGTTTAAAAATGTCAACTGAGTGACATTCTCTCATAGCCCTGGGTAGGGTATTCCAAAGCTTGGGGGCATAATTGAAAAAGGCTGCTTCACCAATTTTCTTATTGGTGCGGCATCGAGTGGCTAACAGGCCGGCATCTGAAGACCTGAGCGCTCGAGTAGAGGCATAGGGAAGGAGGGACTCTGTAAAATATGCTGCTCAAAATCCATTTAGGGCTTTACAGACAAGGAGATGGATAGTCTATCCTGGGTCTCACATGGAGCCTATGAAGGGAGTATAATACTGGGGTGATATGTTCCCTTTTCTTGGTATTTGTTAGAAGCCGGGCTGCGGCATTTTGAATGAGCTATAACTTATTGGTGGATTTTTAAGGCAGACCAGTAAATAAGGCTGATTCCTGGGATGTCAGGACTGTCTTATGAAGAAAGACTGGATAGACTCGGTTTATACTCTCTGGAATTTAGGAGATTGAGAGGGGATCTTATAGAAACTTACAAAATTCTTAAGGGGTTGGACAGGCTAGATGCAGGAAGATTGTTCCCGATGTTGGGGAAGTCCAGGACAAGGGGTCACAGCTTAAGGATAAGGGGGAAATCCTTTAAGACCGAGATGAGAAAGACTTTTTTCACACAGAGAGTGGTGAGTCTCTGGAACTCTTTGCCACAGAGGGTAGTTGAGGCCAGTTCATTGGCTATATTTAAGAGTGAGTTGGATGTGGCCCTTGTGGCTAAGGGGATCAGAGGGTATGGAGAGAAGGCAGGTACGGGATACTGAGTTGGATGATCAGCCATGATCATATTGAATGGCGGTGCAGGCTCGAAGGGCTGAATGGCCTACTCCTGCACCTAATTTCTATGTTTCTATGTTTCTATGTTTCTAAGGCATTACAGTAATCAAGTCTGCTTGATGTCAAAGCATGTATGAGATTTTTACTGTCATGTTGAGTTAAGAAAGGCCGTACTTTAGCAATATTTCAGAGGTGATAGAAAGCACACCTTGTTACCTTATTTATGTGAGATTTAAAATTAAGATCATTGTTCATTTTTACCCCAAGGCTTGTGACTTCTTGTTTGACATAGGCTGTCAAATTTCCCAGTTTACCAAGTAACATCTCTCTCTTGGGTTTTGATCCAACTAATAACATTTCTGTCTTGATTCGTTGAGTTTAAGGAAGTTAGCATTCATCCATTTTTTAATGGAAAATAGGCAGGAAGTCAAATCAATTATGGCATTTGCATGAGTAGGTTTGACTGAAAGGTATAACTGAGTGTCATCGGCATAACTTAGAACATTTACATTATGCTGTCTGATAACTCCTCCCAGCGGCAGCATATACAAGGAAAAGAGTAATGGGCCAAGGCACCTACCCTGGGCTACACCAAAGGGTATATCATGCAGCGGTGACACATAGTCCCCAAGGCTAACAAAGTACTTCCTTCCACTTATATATGATTGGAACCAACTTAGTACCCGATCTGACAGGCCGACCCAGTTTTCTAGGCGATCTATAAGAATACTGTGATCTTTGGTGTCAAAAGCTGCTATGAGGTCTAAGAGGATCAGCACTGAGACTTTGTCCTCATCAGTGCTAACTCTACGGTCACTGACTATTTTTATCAGGGCAGTCTCAGTGCTGTAATTTGCTCTGAAACCAGATTGAAATTTCTGTAAAATGTCATTTTGATTCAGAAAGTGTTGTATTTGGTTGAATACCACTTTCTCCAGTACCTTGCTGATAAAGGGTAGATTTAATATGGATCTGTAATTACTCAGTAGCCCACTGTTCAAATTTGATTTCTTTAACAGAGGCTTTACGACAGCGGTTTTATAAGTATCTGGGAAAGTTCCAGTCTCCAGGGAGATGTTTATAATTGTACGAACAAAACTGAATAAACTGTTAAAAACATTCTTTAAAAATGTTTGGAAGGACATCACAAGGAAACTTCTTTGTCTGCGCCTTACTAGGTTGGCAGCAGAGAACAGTAGAATCTAAAGAGATAACAGCTCTTATAGTCTGAACCTTATCTTTAAAATAATCGGCAAACAGTTCACATTTTTCAGGAGAAGCTTGGCTTTAAAAATCATGGATTGAAGCAGAGTTTAGTCATCTGTCAATGGTGGAGAACAAAATCTTACTATTTTCACCACCACCTGCGATAATTTGAGAAAAATGGGTCCTCCTTGCAGATTTTACAGCATTATTATAAGTAGCAATGGTTTCTTTATAGATACTAAGATTGACTTCTAGTCCTGTTTTTCTCCACTTTCTTTTGGCTACTATAATGATATTTGCCTGTGTACCATTTATCTATTCATCATATTAAATGTGTTTGCAATGTGATAGACCTTACAGGTGACCCAGTCGTTCCAATCCACGTAAAATCATGCGGTGGCGAGGAAATGGGACAGCTGCAGTATTGTGAACAATCTGGTACATGTCCAAAGTGATCAGTGACATTGAGGTTTACCATTGCCATTTACTCAAATCTGAGCCGATGTAAGTTTTAGTCCTTTATTCTGCCAGTGGCAGATCCACTCATTTCATTTGGAAGGAAGCACATGCTGCTTGATGTCCCCGATCTTTGATCCATCAATGAGTCTTTTCAGAAACGTCACATGAAGGCAATAAGTGCAGGCTGATCAAGAGGTGAAGACATTAGCTCTTCACCTCTTGAAGACACCAGAAGCATGTGGCAGGGTGTCAGGGACATCACTGACAAGAGCAGCCCCGCCTGCCCCCACAGTGATATCACACTGGCCAATGAATTAAACACCTTCTTCGCACGCTACGAAACTGGCAGCACCACCAGGAGAGGAATAACCCTGACTATGATGGAGGGACAGGCCTTAACATTGAGCACCCAGGAGGTACAGTGCGCACTGCGTAGGATCAATCCACGCAAGGCTGCAGGCCCGGATGGAGTCCAGGGTAGGGTACTAAAGGAATGTGCTGTACAGCTGCAGAAGTATTTACGAGGATCTTTAACCTGTCTCTATCTCTGGCAACGGTCCCCAAGTGCCTGAAGGCAGCTACCATAGTGCCGGTGCCGAAAAAGTCTAAAGTCACCAACCTGAATGACTACCGCCCGGTTGCCTTAACTCCAATACCAATGAAGTACTTTGAAAGGCTCGCCCTCTCCCACATCAAATCCAGCATCCCTGCATCATTGGACTCTCATCAATTTGCATACAGGGCAAATAGATCAACAGAGGATGCCATCTCTGTGGTTCTTCACACTGTCCTGACCCACCTGGAAAGACAGGGCACCTACGTGAGGATGTTCTTCATTGACTATAGCTCCGCCTTCAATACGGTCATCCCCACCAAGCTCACCACCAAACTCCACCAGTTATGTCTCAGCTCACTGATATGCGACTGGATCCTGAATTTTCTGACGTAGCGACCGCAGGCAGTGAGACTGGGGCCACACCTGTCCTCCACTATCACCCTGTGCACCGGCACACCACAGGGCTGTGTACTGAGCCCCATGCTCTACTCCCTCTTCACTCACGATTGTGTTCCTGCATTCGACACCAACACCATTGTCAAGTTTGCAGACGACACAACGGTGATCAGGCTGATCACCAACGGTGATGAAACAAACTACAGAGCGGATGGTGCAGAACCTGGCGGACTGGTGTTCATGGAACAACTTGTCACTAAACACCTCCAAGACCAAGGAACTGATTATCGACTTCAGGAGGTCACAGAATGGGGAATACGCCCCAATCTCCATCTACGGGGACAGTGTGGAGAGAGTGTCCAGCTTTAAGTTTCTGGGTACTCACATCTCAGAGGACCTCACATGATCCACCAACACCACCGCGCTGGTCAAAAAGGCACAGCAACGACTGTTCTTCCTAAGAACATTGAAAAGGACTGGTCTGCCCCAACAGCTGCTGACGACCTTCTACCGCTGCACGACAAGGAGCATACTAACATATGGCATATCTGTGTGGTATCTCAGCTGCATGGAGGCGAAGAGGAGAGCTCTTCAGCATGTCGTCCACAGAGCGCAAACGATTATTGGGACACCGCTATCAGCCTTGGAGGGCATCTACCACACACAGTGCCTTAGGAAGGCCGTCAGCATCCATAAAGACCCCTCTCACCCTTGTAATGGACTGTTCGAACTACTCCCTTCCGGCAGATGCTACAAGGCCTTCTACGCCCGCACTTCCAGACTCAGGAACAGCTTCATTCCCAGAGCTGTAGCGGCTCTGAACCGGCCCTGCTGATTGCCCCCCACCCCCATGGACTGTCTCCCTCGGATGGTCACGTCGCGCAGACACATTTGCACTTTAGTCTGTTTTGGTTTTGACTTTTACTGTTCTAATGTTCTTTTCACAAACCTTGTTCTCGGGGTATGTACACCTAAATATTATTAGTCGTTTAAGTTATGACATCGGATGGAAGTTGCAAACCAAATCTCGTTGCACTTATGTGTAATGACAATATATATTATTATTATTATTATTATTATTATTGTTATGAACATTAAGATGTTCTTCCCAGTGGTTATCAGGCAACTGAATGCACAGCTAGCAGAATTGAGTCAGTGGGTTGAATGGCTATTTACATTGTGCAGCTGTGGTGAATGGAGAGCTGTGGAGACAGCATCCCAGTGAGTGGCCTATGATTTTATTGAAGTAGAAAAAAGTAACCCTCTCCATCTAGTGAACACTCAAAGCTAGCAATGCATGACAAATGCCATTATGTAATGCAAAGACAGAGAAATGTCTGTCTGCACTGGCTGTATTGTAACAGAAAAACCTGGACAAAGTTCCACAACTGCATCTTTCTTAGTATGCTTATGCAGTTTCCACTACAAATTACTGTTTTTCTACAGTTTAAAATCATAGTGGCATGAGATCCAGTTCATAGCAGATTTAACCAATCATATTTTATAGACAGATTTAAAAATAAACATTGCAAGGACTGAAGGCAAAATATGAATTAGTGTTTTTGATTTTAATGACAAATCACGTACAGTGAAACATAAAAACATAGTATCTTAAATAGGCATCTTAGTCGACATGGACAAGTTGGTCTGTATGGCCTTTATCCATGCAGTATGATTTTACTTCGGAGTCACGTGAGTGATTCCGTGAAGAACCCCGTCTAGGCCGCATGCGCATCAGTACGTCAGCCGCACTGGCGCAAGCACCAGACTGGCAGGACAGAGCTCCTGCCAGCGGTAAGTTAAACCTAGAGGAAAGTTTGTTTTTACTTACCAGGGTTTTTTTCAGGCAAGAGCCTCTCTTCACAGAGGTTTTCCTGCCAGTTTCACAGCCCGACGAGTGAACCAGTTATGGACTGTGGGGAAACCCAGTCCGACCGCGGAAGCGGATAACCGGCAAAAAGATCGGGTTGTGAGATAAGGAGCCACTAACAAGGCAGTCAGCGGCTCCCAGCCTGTGGGGATGCCGTGGAATGGCAAGGAATTAAAGCGAGAGACGCTGACAGTGCAGTCAGCGGCTCCCAGCCTGCGGGGATGCCGTGGAACGGCAAAGAAATAACGCCAGAGTCACTGGCAGTGCGGTCAGTGGCTCACAGACGTTGGTCCCCAGGCAAGGAATAAAATTGGACTCATTCAGACCTATTTGGACTCAGGTGAGTCAGGCTACAAAGGGTTTCTCTTAATAATAAAATGTATGTATGTTATTGTTATGTATGTGTTTTTCTTAAAGTTAAAAGCTAAAGGCAAAGTTAAAGTCATAAAAAGTTATTGTCATATGCCTCTGACAATGAAATCCTTGTTGTTTAGCACAGGTTGCTGTGAATTTTTTTAACATTTCACAGGTAAAGCTGTACACTAAACATTTTGATTTAGTGAGCTTACACTGTAATAGCGCGGGCTACGGGACAGGCCGCGCCAGCAGCGCCTGCGATAGGGCTGCTTCATGTATAATAGTGCGGGCCTATGGGACAGGCCGCGCCAGCAGCGCATGACAGGGCTGCTTCATGTATGAAAGTGCCGGCCTACGAGAGCGCCGTCCTAGCAGCGCCTGGTTCGGTGCTGTTTCATGTCAAAAAGTGCCGGCCTTTACAAAAGGCGGTGCCAGCAACGCCTGGGTCAGGGTTGCTCAAGTTCACACATAAATCTGCCACGCCCACGGAGTCGGGAGATGATTCTCCACCGGGGCTGGATAGCAAGGCCCATGGAGTTGGGGGATGATTCCTCACCGGGGCTGGATAATGCGTTTGAAACGACTATCCCAAATACAGCAATTGTTGCATATAGTGCTACAGCAGGGCACACGCCAACAGGAGGAGTGTCAGCGGCATCTTGAACAAAAAAGGCACCAGCAGTATCTAGTAGAGAACTGTTTGATAGTACCGTCATAGATGAGGATTAGTTCGGACACCGACTCTGATGGTAGGGTGAGACAGAAGTTCCACCTCCGCAGGCCGCACCAGCAGTTCCAGTTACAGAGCTGCTACAGGTCTCCCTCTTGGAGGCAGAGACCATGACTGGTCAGTATCCTGCTGACGCTGAGTCTCAGGCACAGTCGTAGGATTCCAAGCAAGTTTGGATTATGGTCAGGGTTATTTTTAAAGTTAAGGTTCGGAAATTGGGCAAAAGTTCTCATGCAAACCACTCATGGAATAAGGCATGTTATTATGAAAAATGGAGAATGTCGGACATTTGAACTTTCCGAATATGAAAACCTATTTCCTGACTAACAACAGATTCATAAGGGTCTCAAAGATCCATGCTATGCAATTCCCATTACAGAGGTTATCAAAGACAATATAACTGTACTAATAACAGTAAAACATTGCGGAATGGGATAAACTGTTCGTTGGTCATTGGGATTTACCTTTAATTATTAATTAGCATTGACTCCGCCCTGTGGCAAGAGATTGGAGTTAATAGCAACCTGTTATAAAACTGACTTTTATTTTCATCAAGAGTAATTGGCAATATAGTAGCTGTGTTTCAGCTGAGCAAATCAAGGAACTGATATTGTGTAAGTAGCAACCTCTCAAAGGACAATTAGACCATTGTTAACAACCTTATGCTATTGTCAGCTGAAGCTACCTCAGTCACAATCATGAAAAAACAGGATTCAGCATTACTGAACATGACAATAAATTCATTTGAGCTTGAACTTGAAACTCGCTCCACTAGTTTGGTCGGTCGGTCGGTCGAATTCAGTTATTACAAACTGATGTTAAGGACTCTAAGATGAGAAGTCCGAATACCATCTCTAGTTGGAGGTATTGGAGATTTGCGTGAGTTACCAATTCTTCAATTGTTGGTATCAACTAAATATATACACTAGATGCACCCCATGGGCAAGGGGCTATTGAGCGAATATACATATTCTACATGCTCAATATCAAGTTGCTACTCTACGATGGTGACATATGTTAGTCACATGACAATCAAGTAAAAGTATCCTGTAATAATTACCTAATCTCCTTTGCCACTGGTGTATCATCCAGTTCAGATCGATGACAACACAGGATAGGTATTGGTCTCAAAGTATTATGAAAGTATGGTTCAATGCTACATTGAATATCGACATGTTGGTTTCACATTTATTCACTGATTGCAAAAATATGTTGCACAACAGTGCGGAGAAATACATTCTCGCTACAAATGAAGGAATGTTCTTTTATGTCTTCCTCCATTTTGCCTCATTAGCCAGGTCTTAAAACAGTCAGCAAGACCTCACTTGGGTTTGTACTGTTGGACTGGCTAAGCAGCCATGTTGTCTGCTTCATCAGGCAAAATATTACAACGGTATACGGTTATTCCCAAAATCTAAAACTTGCTGGTTCAAACTTTGGTTCAGGAGACCGGTCTTTGCGTAATAAAACATTATTGACTTACATATTTTGAATGGATTGACTTATGACTCAGGTTGTCACATCAAGCCATGAATGTGCTCACTGCAGAGTGCAGGGATAGCACCCAAAAAAGCAGTGCATTCCTATTGAGGGGATCGGAAGTGATTTGTTTAAATGTTAATGTTATATTAATACGGTACAGATTACTGACATTTTCCAGTTCATTCTTAAATGGTATTTGACAATTATTCAGTTATAGAGACACTACAGCTGCAACAAACGGGAACTACTCTGTCGGGTTCAACCCGGATATCGAGTTATTAAAGAGATTTTGACACAGGTTCTCCCACTACAAGAATATGCAGTTGGTTATTGAAAATGTGCGAACATTACTTCACCAAGGGGTTTGAGATTCATCCTTAGTTATGACACTAATATCAGCACGACGGCAAACATTGGAAACGCTGTGGCTAGATAGGATGGAATTGGCTGCAGGTGCCATTACATTTTACATTCTGATCTACACAAGCAGAGCAGACCAGGGGTGGCATGATTTAAGATCATATTTCGGATGCCCCACGGTCTCACGTCTATGTTATCAAGGCCACCAGAATCCTAAGAAGTGTGGAATCAGCATTGTTTTAATCAACAAACAATTACACAAAGGAAGGTCGGTTCAGACTATTTCAAGGTGGCTGCAGCAGGTTCTGGGTTATGCCGGTATTAACACTGACGATTGTATATCTCATTCCACCAGGTCAGCATCAACTTTAGCGGCCAGGGTAATGGACATGCCCATCGACCATATCCTCATGACCGCAATATGGTCAACTAAATTGTTTTTAAAAAAAATTCCATATGCCGGTTACTGACCTGTGGTTTTGCCCATTCTGTTTGTGTCCACTTTAGCCTCCCCTGGGTTACAGGGGTTGCTATTGATTTCTTTATTAACGTAAACCATTAATACATGTGAATCAATATCATGCTAATGCATTTTGATTATTCACTCATCCTGAGTCAATCGATGCAGTGAGACGCCGAGATTTCGATCTGCGGCATGAAATCACAAAGATTTGAAATCACTCACGTGACTCCGAAGTAAAATAGTAAGATTAAACGAGAACCTACCAGTTTGATCTTGATTTTATGAGGAGTTACGTTGGTGATTACGTGCCCGCCACGCCCAACCCTCTCTCATAAAGATCATCTGGCAGTTCTCGAGTCATGCATCTTACCACTTCGGTGATTATTATTTGTGATTTCATACCGCTGCTTTGAAGATTGACGCGCATGCGGCCTAGACGGGGTTCTTCACGTAATCACCAACGTAACTCCTCATAAAATCAAGATCAAACGTCAAACTGGTAAGTTCTCATTTAATCTTTCTATTCCATTACTCTATGATTGTCTTTCATTTGCCATTCATTTGTTTTGCCGTGGGAACAGACGATACTACAACTTTGTTGTGTTTGCCTAAATTTATATTGCAGTCTTTTAGAAGGACTGTGTTTACTTAAATTAAGATAAGATGGCAGCACCTCGTGGCAGCGGCCTCTGCAGTCCGTCTGTCTTTTTTTAATTTTTTGTCCTGTTGAGTGTATAGTTTGGTTGTAGTTTATATATTGTTTTTAGCTGTGTATATGGGGGGGATCTTTTAAATCTCTTGCCTGTACGGGGACCTGATCTTTTCCCTGTCAGGTCTTCGTTGTCGTTGGGGCCTAGCACCGCAGCATCCAACCAGAATGACCTGGTGGCTCCAGTCGCGGAGCCTGCGGACTCACCATCGTGGAGCTGGTCGCCTTTGGAGCGTGGAGAGCTGTGGTGGCGCGCGGCTCCCACCTGACTTCGGAGCTTCGGAGGCTCCAGCCGCAGGCCTGGTGGACGGTGACATCGGGAGCTCGTGGGTCCCTGGTGGGAGACTGCTTTTCAGAGCTCCCGCAACGGCAACTTCTCTCGCCCGAATTGCGGGGTTGAAAACGACCCGGAGCGAGGCCTTACATCGCCCGGCGCGGCTTTAATGGCCGCGGGACTTGCTATCACCCACCGGGTGCTCCAAGATCAAGACCCGGAGCAGGGCCTTACATCGCCCGCTGGGGACTTTAACATCCGGAGAAGAATGAAAAACAGGGGAGAGACAATGACTTTGCCTTCCATCACAGTGAGGAGGAGATTCCCTGTGTTGGATGTTTGTGTAAATTGTGTTAATTGTGTTGTGTCTTGGTTCTTTTTTTCTTGTTGTATGACTGCAAAAACCAAATTTCGTTTGAACTTCATGTGAGGTTCAAATGACAATAAACGGTATTGTATTGTATATCAGATTTAGTGGCAACAGTCAGAATCGGTAAATACAGTAATGGGAGGATGGTACCCTGCTGAAGGTGAACAAGGACATTGGCTCAATGCTAAGTACGTTTTGTGTTTTTGATGTGCAAAGATGATTTGGTCTCAGGTTTGGAGACTTGAACCTACAATGGTATGGGGGAGCCAACAGGTAAGATGGGTGAACTCACTTAATGGAGGCTAGAAAAGCAGGTGACTGAGTGGAGATGGTAGCAGTGGCAGGTAATTGTTTTTTTGTCAATTAGTGGTGAAGATAAAAACTGCGATGGTCTGGGTGCTGGTCAGCCATGTTTGAAATAGGAATAGTAACAGTGTATAGCAGCAACTGCAATATGATTGGGAGGGTCCAACTCACCAGAGAGGTCCTCAGCCTCAGCCTCTTACAGCACATGTGAGACAACTGTTCATTGGACAGTCTCAAACAGAATGCTGAGCTGAAAATCTATTGCAGAAGCTGGAACTAAACCACCAAGTTGAACGCTTGCTCCTGTAGAATATTTATAGAATGGAACAACACCACCCTTCAGGCAAGATTTACATTCCTGAAGAGTTGGCTCAATTATTCCCAAAACAGTAGTTTACAAAGTGATTATTTGAAAACATTTCCTTATGCCCTGGAGTGTGCGCTGGCAAAGGAAAATCTGCCAGAAACTAGGAGTGGCTTTGTATGTTTGTAGCAAGGCCCTCTAATTTAGATTTATAAAGCTTCTTGAAGAAATGTTCACACTTCACAGAAAGCCACCAAAGCAATAGAGTAACAGTAAAGGAATTCAACTGTATGGGTTTGTGTTTGTTTCATTTTTCAAAAATGAAGCAATTGCTGTGTAAGCAGATTAGAAAGCAGCTTGACTACTTGTCACTTTTTTAACCTGATATCTCTGCTGCGGGTTAATGGAGATATTTTGATGTCCGGTAATGCAAGAAAATAATGCCAATTATAAGAATCATAGCTGTTTTAAAAATGCATATATTGCAGAGATAGGAGGAGGAAATTCAGCCCTTCATCGTAAGAATAGTTAACTTCCCTTACATGGGCTTTTTCTCTGTCATAGATGCGACTTAACAGTGTTATTCCCTTGTGACCAATTTAACCACAACTGAAAATAGACTAACCAGAGCCTAAAACAAAATAAAGATTGAAAAGCAAGATGATTATTCTACTTTGTTCCAACCAGGGGCGGATCTACTATAAAACTAATGAAGCTTAAGATTCAGGGCCCCTAATCCCCCAGGGGCCCCTGAAGCGACTTTAGACGGAATTCCGATTTTTTTGTTTTCCTAGAAATGAATCTGATTTTTCACCTCGACTAAACCCCTTGCCTCGACTAAACTTCACCTCACACTTAAACCTCAACTCACTAAACCTCGCCTCGACTAAACCTCCCACCTCACACATAATCCCTGCCTCGACTAATCGTCGCCTCTCTCCCGCTCCCGCTGTGAGGGGCTACCGCGGGCAGGGCTCGTGTCCGTCGCCAATGTCAGCGCGCATGCGCCCCTCCCCTCCCACTGCCTCTCTAGGGCTATGCGCCTGCGCCGCTCTCCGTGCTCGGCCCTGCCCCACCTCTCTGGTTGGAGCCATTCACAGCCGGGGGGGGGCTCTAAATAGCAGGAGCAAGAGAGAGGCGGTGATTAGTCGAGGCGCGGATTAGGTGTGAGGTGGAATTTAGTCGTGAGGTGGGAGGTTTAGTTATGTTGAGGTGGGGTTAAGAGAAGAGGTGAGGTCTGAGGTTTATTTGAGGGGAAAGGTTTACTGAAGTACGGTTTAGTCGAGACGAGGTTTAGGTGTCAGGAGAAGTTTGGCAGTGAGGTATCGTCGAGATGAGGGGTTTAGTGAGGCGACAGGTTTAGTCGAGGTGTAGATGTGTAGGTGAGGGAAAGTGAGCGTAGGTGAGGTGAGGAGAAGTAGGTGTCTCAGTTCAGGAAAGGAGACCGAGGTGCTTGACATGAGAATTAAGGGACAGAAGTTTAGGGGTAACGTGAGGGGGAACTTCTTTACTCAGAGGCTGGTGGCTGTGTGGAATGAGCTTCCAGCAGAGGTGGTGGAGGCAGGATCGATTTTAACATTTAAAAGTAAAGTGGATAGGTATATGGACGTGAAGGGAATGGAGGGGTATGGTCTGAGTGCAGGTAGATGGGACTAGGGGAAAACAAATGGTCGGCACGGACTGGAAGGGCCGAGCGGGCCTGTCTCCGTGCTGTAATTGTTATATGGTTATATGGTTATATGGTGCTGCTGAAGGAGATAAGGCCACTGCCTTCGGTGGTAGAGAATACCACAAATTCACAACTCTGGGTGAAAATGTTTGTTCTCATCTCAGTGCTAGGCAAAGAGACATTTCAGGTAACATATTTTTTATTAAGTTTTTTTTTAGCTGTGTGAGGCCATTTATTGAAACATATAAGATTATTAAGGGTTTGGACACGCTAGTGGCAGGAAACATGTTTCCAATGCTGGGAGAGTCCAGAACCAGGGGCCACAGTTTAAGAACAAAGGGAGGCCATTTAGAACGGAGATGAGGAAATACTTTATCACATGGAGTTGTGAATCTGTGGAATTCTCTGCCTCAGAAGGCAGTAGAGGCCAATTATCTGGAGGCTTTCAAGAGAGAGATAGATAGAGCTCTTAAAGAGTCAAGGGATATGAGGAGAAGGCAGCAAAGGGGTACTGATTGTAGATAATCAGCCATGATCACAGTGAATGGCGGTGCTGGCTCGAAGGGCCGAATGGCATACTCCTGCACCTATTGTCTATTGTCTATTTCATGAAATATATATATTTTGAAGGTTATTTTGCAGCTTATGTGTTCAAAAAATTCTAAGCTTCTGTTACCAGCAGGAAGTTTGAGAATCACTTTCAATTTATTGAAAATTTAGGAGCTTCAGGGGGTGTTGCCGGTGCGCTGCTCCTTAAATATTTTGGGTCTTCTGTATGAAAAAGGTTAAAAATAATAATAATATTAATAATATAGTGTAATTCAATACAAAATAATAGTTAAAATAAAAATGTAAAGGTTATTAAAGTATCATGTAGGCTAGCCGTAAAACAAAAACACTTTCAAATTAAGGATGTTTCATTCTGAATGCATTTAATATAAAATAATTATAAATAATTAAAAACACTATTAACAATTATGACAGAAATTAAAATTTGTGGTGAATTGTCATGGAACAACCCCATTGAAGAAGATAACAGTGGTTACCCAGATCTCGTTGCTCGTTGCGAAGGGGCCCCCATAACAGTTCAAGCTTCAGGGCCCCAAAAATGTAGATCTGCCACTGGTTCCAACATACAAATGAAGAAACCGTTACTTCTACAGAACTGTATTGATTGAATTAATTTTAATTTGTATAGCATAAATCAAGTTGCACTTTCATGGTTACATTACACAAGAGCTGGCATAGAGGTTTACATCTTGGGGTCATTAATAAGTGTGTCTGGGAGAGATGAGAGACAGGCTGAGGGAATCAACAAGGATGTGCAACACACTCAAACAGCACCTTTCTATTATAGGTAGAAGCAATGAACTGCAGGTGCTGGTTTACAACAAAAAAAAGACATAAAGTTCTGGAGTAACTCAGCTGGATCAGGCAGCATCCCGGGAGAACGTGGAGTGGTGATGTTTCAGTTTGGGACCCTTATTCAGACTAATTCAAACAGTCTGAAGAAGGGTCCTGACCCGAATCATCACCTATCCATGTTCTCCAGGGATAGTGCCTGACCTGTTGAGTTACTCCAGCACTTTGTGTCTTACCTTTCTATTACTGCTGCAGGCAACTGACAAATTTGATTGCAGTTTATTTAAATGTTTACTTCTTAGTTTTGTCTTATTGGTTTATTATTGTCATATGTAATGAGATCTGATGTAAACCTTTGTTTGTTTGCTATCCAGTCAAATCATACTAAACATGAGCATAATCAAGCAATACTCAAGTACAACAAGTACAACAGGTACTACAACGACAAAATAAATGCCAGAGTGTAGAATATAGTGTTACTACATTGTAGCTACAGAGAAAGTGCAGCTAGAAAAAAGTCTGCAGGCTGGATTGAGTAGCCTAGTGGGGAAAAGGCTGCTCCAGAAACTGGTGGTGTGTGCTTTCAGGTTTTTGCATCTTCTGTCCAATGGAACTGGAGGGAAGTGGGAATTGTCCTCCATTGTATTGGCTGCTTTCCTGAGAGTGTGAAGTGTAGATGGGGTTCAATGAGGGTGGGTGTGGACCTGGTTGTATGGTGGACTGGGCTGCATCCATAACTTTCTGCAATTTGATGTGGTCTTGGGCAGAGCAGTTGCCAAACCAAGTTGTGTTGCATCCTCATGAGATTCATTCTATGGCGCAATTGTAGAAGTAGGCAAGAATCTTTGGAGATATGCCGAACTTCCTTCGTCTGGTACTAATTTTAACAGATGTTATCCAAATGTAATAAATACACTTGCAATAATTAGATTTTGCATTCATTAATTTATTGTTGTGCTGTCTGAGAATAATACATTTTTCAGATGACAAAACCAATAGTAGTGATCAAAAGTTGTGCACTCTTGGAAAAGTTCCCTTCTAGTTGTTTTTTGCCATATTTTGCCCCACTTTTTTGGAAATATCTCTTATCTGACTCAAAATGACTTACTCAAAGTCAAAGTCAAAGTCAATTTTATTTGTCACATGCACCCGAAGGTGCAATGAAATGAATTTGCCAGCAGTGATATACACACAAAACACAATACAATTTAACACAAACATCCACCACAGACAGCATTCTTCACTGTGGTGGAAGGCAACAAAGTTCAGTCAGTCCTTCACCTTTGTGCACCGATGGTCGGGGCCATAAACCCTCCGTAGTCGTCGCTACGGACGGCCGGATGTACAGTCCCTCTCGTCGGGATGACCCAAACTCTGACGTCGGGATGTTCGAACACAGTCCGTGGCTTGGGGGTCCCGAATCGGTACTTTCCTACCGGAGACCGCGGCTTCAGGATGTTATAGGCCACAGGCCGGTGGTCGGAGCTCTTCTCCGGCAATCCCCAGCCAGGGATCCCAGACTCTGGATGGTAAGTCCACGCCCGCAGCTAGAAGCTCCGCAGACCACAGCCCCATGATGCCAAAGTCACCAGGCCAGTGATTGGAGCACTCCACTCTGTAGACCCCCGGCAAGGGTTCGTCCCGCTCCGCGATGGAAAAGTCCACGCTGCGCCCGCTGCTGATGCTCCGGGCCCGACTCCGGGAAAGGCTGCTCTAATCCATGCTGATAGGCGCGAGGGAGGCGACATGGAAAAAGTCGCCTCTCCGTCGAGGAGGCGACCAAAAGCGGTTCCCCCCTTTTTTCCGACCACCACCCCCCCACACAAGACACACCAAGAAACACCTAAAATAACATTTAGACATAATAACGAACACGCTGCTGGCAGGGCAGCTGACTCGCACACCCCCACTGACCTACTCAAAAACAATCATATCTTCATGTTGTATTTATGTAGATTAATGACCAGTATCTTCAACATGCCAAAGATAGACTTCAAATGCTGGAGTAACTCAGCGGGTAAAGCAGCATCTCTGGAAAAAAAGGATGGGTGACGTTTTTGTAGATGATATGTGTATACACCTTTAATTGATAGTGACGATGTCCATGCTAACCACCCCCCCATCAGTTCGTATAATTGTAATCCACACGCCCCAGCTCTCTCTCTGGTGATCGTGACAGACCACGTACAGCTAGGGCTATATGATGTATGATTAATAGAGTAGTGAAGACCTTAAGGTGTCTGTGTACCTTCTCTACATGGCGTCAGAAGTGCTTCTCCCTGTGTCTCCGGTCTATTCTGTTTTATTTTCTTAGTCCCAGTACCCCCTCCCTGTGCCGTGATGGCTTCTGCCTGTTGTAAACCTGACATCCTAGTCTTTGATGCAGACATCACTCATCGCTGGAGTGTGTTCCGACGTGACTTTGAGCATTATGTTACAATCGCCCACCCTGCTGTGGCCCCCGCTGTCAAGGCTTCCCTGCTGCTTAATCTAGCTGGTCCCGAAGCGCTCGAGCATTCGTAGTCATTCATCTATGGACAGGGTGAGAGTGTCCAGGACCCGGTATGTCTGCTTGCTAAATTTACGGTGATGTGTGACCTTCCCACTAACCACATCTTAGAGCGTTTCAAACTGTTCTCCCGACGCCAAAACCCTGGGGAATCTATTGACTATTCCGTGGCCGCGCTGCGCCAACTGGCTCGCCGATGTGACCTGCATGTTCTGACCCCTGATACTTTGACCCGTGACGTCTTGGTCTTTGGTCTACGGGATGATAAGCTGCGTTCTGAGCTGCTGCGTAAGCCTGATCTGACATTCAATGAGGCGTTGCATGCCTCTCGTTTAGCTGAGGCTGTCTCCTCCGCTGTACCTGACCCTGTGGTCCACGCAGCCAGTCTCGCAGGTCGCCAGTACAATGCTTCCCGGCAACAGAGGGCAAGCCCACCGCAGGGCTTCAGACCGCCTCAACGATGTCCGAATTGTAACTTTGTTTCACACCGTTCTAATGTGTGCCCGGTGTTGAGGAAAACCTGTAATTTCTGCAACAAGCCCAACCACTTCTCGGCAGTATGCCGTTCCCGTGGGAACCCTGCACGGGCACAGCAGAAACCATCTCGCGAAGAGCAGACTCGACCTTGCCCCTCATGGCGAAGGACACACGGTGCGGGGGATGGATGACCGGCGTGATGTCGGGATTGAGGGCAATCTTGTAGCTGCAGGGCAACTTCCCCAGCTTCCAGTCAAACCGGTCAGGGAATTCGGCCAGCGGATTCAGGGGTGCCTCTACCAGGTGGACATCACTGTGGAAGCTCACCAATCCGAGGTCCTGGCAGGCCTCCACGCCGAGCAGGGGGTCACATTTACCGTCTAGCAGGAAGAGAGGGGCCGAGAGGTCTTCAGACAAGTGACTAATGTTATGTCAACAAGCCTGTTCAGGAAGATAAGAAATAATGAGCCCGTTTCCAGAGACAGTGCTGTTTTGCGTGCCTATGGGGGTGGCGTACTTGTTCCTGTGGGGAGGGCCACACTCCACTGCAAGGTGCTGAAGACCTCTCGGCCCCTCTCTTCATGAGATGGTGGCCACGGGCATCCTGAAGCCAGTAACGGACTCCACCCGATGGGTTTCTACTATGGTTGTCGCTGCAAAGAAAGACAAGAGCGAAATACGGATCTGCATCAACCCTAAGGACTTGAACTTGGCCATCAGGCGCCCGCACTATCCCATGCAGATGGTGGAGGATATTGCTGCACAGGTCGGCCCTGCCACCGTGTTCTCGGTTCTTGATGTGAAGAGTTTGTTCTGGCAGATACCTCTAGTCGAGTGATCCTCGCAACTGACGACCTTCAGCACGCCCTTCGGCAGGTATCGCTTCCTCCGCATGCCGTTTGGGATCAACTCTGCCAGCGAGG
The DNA here is from genome assembly GCA_035221665.1 of Okamejei kenojei. NCBI lineage: Eukaryota > Metazoa > Chordata > Chondrichthyes > Rajiformes > Rajidae > Okamejei > Okamejei kenojei. The sequence continues at coordinate 60,686,183 of CM069139.1, read as the reverse complement.
TGTTCCAAAGGACCATGGAACAACTGTTTGCTGGACTTCCGTGTGCCATCATTGTTGACGACATCCTGGTTTATGGGAAGAATGTCGCTGAGCATGACCACCACCTTCGCCAGGTGCTGCAGCGGGCCCGGGAGGTCAACCTGAAGCTCAACCCGAAGAAGTGCCGATTCCGGGTCCCTGAGGTCACCTACGTGGGGCATGTCTTCACTGCATCGGGGCTGAAGCCCAACCCGCAGAAGACGGCCGCAATATCCGAGATGCCTGCACCTGCGGACGTGCCTGGCCTACAGCGCTTCTTGAGCATGGTCAACTACTTGGGAAAGTTCATCCCCGACCTGAGTGAACTGAGTGCCCCTCTGCGGGGTCTGGTGAAAAAGGACACTGCCTGGGCCTGGTTCCCGCAACACCAGAAAGCATTTGACACCCTCAAATCTAAGCTGATCAGCATGCCAACGCTGAAGTACTTTGACCTCCAGCGCCCCATCGTCCTCACATATGATGCATCTAAGTTTGGCCTCGGGGCCGCCTGCCTGCAGATCCATGACGTGGTGCAACTGCCTGTGTCCTACGCATCCCGCACAATGACGACCGCTGAACAACACTATGCCCAGATTGAAAAAGAGCTGCTGGCTGTTGGCTTTGCCTGCTCCAAATTCAAAGACTATATCCTGGGCAACTGCTTCACTGTCGAGACGGACCACCAGCCTCTGGTCACCATCCTCAACAAGCCGATACACATGGCCTCCTCCCGGCTCCAGCGCATGATGCTCCAGCTACAATGCTTCACTTTCACAGTGGTTTATCGCAAGGGCAAGGACATGTTTGTTGCTGACACGCTGTCTCGGGCGCCTCTCTCATCCACAACCCGACATCCATACGAGACGTCTGATCTGATAGTCCTAAACGTTAATTTCGTGCCCTCCAGTCAGTTGAAGTCCCTGGCCAAGCACACGCCGGCTGACGCTTCGCTACAGCAGCTGGCTGTGATCATCAAGCAGGGCTGGCCAGACCGCCGTTCTTCCCTGCCGGCCGCAGCGGTGCCTTACTTCTTGGTTCGTGACGAGTTGGTGCTGCGTGATGGTGTGATTGTGAAGGGGCTCAAGGTGGTGGTGCCCGCAGCACTACGAGAACAATACTTCGAAACCACTCATCATGGCCATCCCGGGGCCGAAGCGATCCTTTCCGTCGCTCAGAGCCAGTTTTTCTGGCCTGACATGCCTCGCTACTTCCGGGATAGAGTCTCCGCGTGCCCTACCTGCAACAGCCTCGCTCCGCAGCAACAGCGGCAGCCGCTCCTGCAGCAGCCAGCTGCTAACCTGCCCTGGTCTGCGCTAGGCACGGAAAGCACTTCCTGGTGCTTGTTGACTCTTACTCCAGCTGGTTTGAAGTTGACCAGCTCCACTCCCTCTCTTCCTCAGCGGTCAACGAGAAATTACGCCGCCACTTTGCCACCTTCGGGTCAACCTTGTCAACCACGACAGAAGGGTGTACAGCCGGTCCCGCCAGCATATCCGGCTCGTGAACGAGCCTCTCCGTCCCCCGGCGGCTCCGTATGCCCCCCCGCTGCCACTGTTGCGGCCCAGTGCTTTGCCCGTTCCTCTGGGGCCACCCCTCCTCGTCCTCCTCCTGTCCGCCTCACGGCTGCGGTCCCGCTTTCTCCGACTTCCTCGCCCTTCTCTTCGCCGTCCCCCCGATGCCTTCGTCGCCCAGGGGTTCTCCTGTCCGTAGCCCCCACCATTCCCCGGCGTCGTCCCCGCTTGTTCCCGTCGGGGAAGGAGGTGATGGCGAGGTGCGGACCCGGTCTGGTCGCCTGGTCAGGCCGCCGGTCCGTTATGGCGATTACGTGTGATTCTGTATTCCCGTGTTTTACTGTTTGCATTTACCCTAGCGCATGAGACGTGGTCGCCCTGTCACTCACTGTTTGTTTTGGTAGAGGAAGGATGTAGATGATATGTGTATACACCTTTAATTGATAGTGACGATGTCCATGCTAACCACCCCCCCACCAGTTCGTATAATTGTAACCCACACGCCCCTAGCTCTCTCTCTAGTGATCGTGATGACCACGTACAGCTAGGGCTATATGATGTATGATTAATAAAGTAGTGAAGACCTTAAGGTGTCTGTGTCTCTACAGTTTTGGGTTGGAACCCTTCTTCAGAGAAAGTTTTATCTTTGATATAAAACAGAATCTGCAGTTCTTTGTTTCTTCAACAAGCCTGCAGCTTTTTTCAATTACTTGCATCTTGTAATGCAGTCCTGACAATGTCACATTCCAAGCCAGTACTTCCAATAGATCTTTCTTTTCCTCAATCATGAGCTTCTCCCCCTCAGATTTTTTAAACGTCTTCAACTTTTCTTCAACTTGAAAATTAACTATGTTTCTTCCTTCACAGTTGCTGCCTGATTTGCTTTGTTATTTACTTAGGGTTTATTACTTAAGTGATTTCCTCATGTAGTCATACAGCACAGATTCAGGCCCTTTGGATTGTTTTCCTTACGATTTAGGAGCGATCCTCTTCTCCCCGATAAAATTGAATAATATATTATACAAGGAGAATCCAATCATACATAATATAATTCGAATTTGGAAACAAATAAAATTAACTTTAAAATTAAGAAACTTATCATTAACACCAATAGTGAATAATTCGATATTTAAACCATCTTTTATAGATAAAACATATAGACAATGGGAAAGATTGGGAATTAAAAAGTTGGGTGACATGTATGAAATGGGAAATTTATTATCATTTCAACAATTAAAATCAAAATTTAATCTGAATAATAACCAATACTTTAAATATTTACAGATATGTGACTTTATAAAAAAATATATACCAAGATTACAGAATATAACGATAGACCCACTGGAAGAAGCAATGAATATTAAGGAGGACTCACAAAAATTAATATATATCTATATAACAGTATTCTTAATAGAGAATTGCCATCAACAAAGGCAATTAGAAAAGACTGGGAAAAAGATTTAATGATAAAAATTTCTAAAGAAACATCGGAGAGGTATTTGATATATATACATAAATGTTCGATTAACACTAGACATAATTTAATTCAATTTAAAATATTACACAGATTATATTATTCAAAAGTTAGGTTGAATAAATTTTATTCAAATATTTCTCCCATCTGTGATAAATGTCTTTCTCAAAATGCCAATTTCACACATTCTTTCCTTTCTTGCACAAAACTTCAAAGATTTTGGTGTGATATATTTGATATATTCACTAGTTGATATATTCACTAGTAAGATAAAAATGGAACCCAGCATGGAAATTATTATTTTTGGAGTAATAGGAGATGGAAACAAATTAAATATATCCCAAATCTCATTTTTTAATTATGGTTTAATAACAGCGAAAAAACTCACTCAAATTCTGGAAAAAGGCTACTATACCAACACTCAAAATGTGGATTGGTAATATAGAAACATAGAAACATAGAAATTAGGTGCAGGAGTAGGCCATTAGGCCCTTCGAGCCTGCACCGCCATTCAATATTATCATGGCTGATCATCCAACTCAGTATCCCGTACCTGCCTTCTCTCCATACCCTCTGATCCCCTTAGCCACAAGGGCCACATCCAACTCACTCTTAAATATAGCCAATGAACTGGCCTCAACTACCCTCTGTGGCAGAGAGTTCCAGAGACTCACCACTCTCTGTGTGAAAAAAGTCTTTCTCATCTCGGTCTTAAAGGATTTCCCCCTTATCCTTAAGCTGTGACCCCTTGTCCTGGACTTCCCCAACATCGGGAACAATCTTCCTGCATCTAGCCTGTCCAACCCCTTAAGAATTTTTGTAAGTTTCTATAAGATCCCCTCTCAATCTCCTAAATTCCAGAGAGTATAAACCGAGTCTATCCAGTCTTTCTTCATAAGACAGTCCTGACATCCCAGGAATCAGTCTGGTGAACCTTCTCTGCACTCCCTCTATGGCAATAATGTCCTTCCTCAGATTTGGAGACCAAAACTGTACGAAATACTCCAGGTGTGGTCTCACCAAGACCCTGTACAACTGAAGTAGAACCTCCCTGCTCCTGTACTCAAATCCTTTTGCTATGAAAGCTAACATACCATTCGCTTTTTTCACTGCCTGCTGCACCTGCATGCCTACTTTCAATGACTGGTGTACCATGACACCCAGGTCTCGCTGCATCTCCCCTTTTCCTAATCGGCCACCATTTAAATAATAGTCTGTTGAATAATATGTTGGAAACGGCCCATTCGGAAGAAATGAGACTCCTCCTAATAGAAAAAAAGACCAATTCTTAACGAGTTGGTCTCCATTTATTGACTTTGTGGATTCATGTGGTGCAATAGTATCGTAAAATTAAAAATTCTGGGTTTGAGTGAAAAATGATTAAGAATATTAAAAAAACATCAACTTGTGGCGTGGGAGAATCTCCTTTCTGCTTCACTTTCTCACATTTCTTTCTTTACACCACATTCACTAGACTATTCTTTACTCTTCACTACCCCTATCTCATTTCTTTCTAAAAAAAAAAGGAGGTTGTACAAAGAATGTTTTAATAATTCTGGGAACTGGTAAAAAGGTACCATTAAAATGTAATGTACTTACTTCTAATAAATAAATTAAAAAAAACAACAACAAAAAAACTTGAAAATTAACTATGTTTCTTCCTCACAGTTGCTGCCTGATTTGCTTTGTTATTTACTTAGGGTTTATTACTTAATGCCCCTGTCTCACTGTGCGAGTTGACCCACGAGGTACCCCGAGTGATAGACTCGTGGCTGCGCACGAGACTGCAAGTGTATGATCAAGTGTGTGGCCGAGTTCCCACGGGTATGTAATTGCTGCGATGTTGCAAGTTCCTCTCCCGAGTTAGCAAGTTCCTCTCCCGAGTTAGCAAGTTCCTCTCCCGTTACTCTTGAGCCAACCGTGAATGAAGGTATGGTTTAATAAAGCAACAATGTTAAAATACATCTCCATCCTGTGGTTTTTGAGTTATTTCAGCGCGGCCGCATCTATTGATATGACCTACAATGGGAAAATGCGCATTCTACCAAGCATTTCTTGTTTTTTTATGTTTTTAAATACTTTTTTGCAATGGATCTCTATTTTAAATAATTTTAAAAAAAGGAAGCAGCCCGGGTGACTGACATTGAGCGGCCGTTGGGACCCGACAGCAGACGCAGACACACACACACACACACACACACACACACACACACACACACACACACACACACACACACACACACACACACACAGAGATACACACAGACAGCAGCTGGCCACCACTTCAGAGGAATTAAGCAGCTCGGGTGACTGAGCGGCCACCGGGACCCGACAGTACACACACACACACACACACACACACACACACACACACAGAGAGATAGACAGAGAGGGAGAGAGAGAGAGAGACACACACACACACACACACACACACACACACACACACACACACACACACACACACACAGAGATACACACAGACAGCAGCTGGTCACCACTTCAGAGGAATGAGGCAGCTCGGATGACTTTGAGCGGCCACCGGGACCCGACATCAGACACACACACACAGATACACACAGATAGACAGAGAGGGGAGAGAGAGAGACACACACACACACACACACACACACACACACACACACACACACACACACACACACACACACACACAGAGATACACACAGACAGCAGCTGGCCACCACTTCAGAGGAATTAAGCAGCTCGGGTGACTGAGCGGCCACCGGGACCCGACAGTACACACACACACACACACACACAGAGATACACACAGACAGCAGCTGGCCACCACTTCAGAGGAATTAAGCAGCTCGGGTGACTGAGCGGCCACCGGGACCCGACAGTACACACACACACACACACACACACAGAGATAGACAGAGAGGGAGAGAGAGAGAGACACACACACACACACACACACACACACACACACACAGAGAGATACACACAGACAGCAGCTGGTCACCACTTCAGAGGAATGAGGCAGCTCGGATGACTTTGAGCGGCCACCGGGACCCGACATCAGACACACACACAGATACACACAGATAGACAGAGAGGGAGAGAGAGAGACACACACACACACACACACACACACACACACACACACACACACAGAGAGAGATACACACAGACAGCAGCTGGCCACCACTTCAGAGGAATTAAGCAGCTTGGGTGACTTTGAGCGGCCACCGGGACCCGACAGTACACACACACACACACACACACACACACACACACAGATAGACAGAGAGGGAGAGAGAGACACACACACACACACACACACACACACACACACACACACACACAGACAGCAGCTGGCCACCACTTCAGAGGAATCAAGCAGCTCGGGTGACTTTGAGCGGCCACCGGGACCCGACAGCAGACACACACACAGATACACACAGATAGACAGAGAGGGAGAGAGACACACACACACACAACTCAGCGGACCAGGCAGCATCTCTGGAGAGAAGGAATAGAGTCGAGACCCTTCTTCAGACTTACCCCGAAATGCCACCCATTCCTTCGCTCCAGAGATGCAGCCTGTCCCGCCGAGTTACTCCAGCACTGTGTGTGTCTATCTCCGGTGTGAACCAGCATCTGCAGTTTCCTTCCCAATCCCACACTCTCGGCCCCGGGGGGGTGGATGGAGCATCACACGTGGACACATCCCACCCCCACCACCCCAGACTTGCCCCTACGCAGGTCTTTAAGCCGTTCATTGAGACAGAGTGAAGCCACGGGGACAAGTGGCAGAAAGGCCGAAGATAGACACGAAATGCTGGAGTAACTCTGCGGGACAGGCTGCATCTCTGGAGCGAAGGAAAGTCTGAAGAAGGGTCTCGACTCTATTCCTTCTCTCCAGAGATGCTGCCTGGTCCGCTGAGTTATAAACTCCAGCATTTTGTGTCTATCTTTGGTTCAGTCTTACGAGCAAAAGAACAATTATTAAAGTTCCCACGGTACACTCACGAGACACTAAGATAAACGCACGGGGCCACTACGTTATTACAACGAGTTAAAATGTTTCCATTTTTACACTTGAACAGTTAATTTGACTCGTGGAAAAAATCAAACATGTTTGATTTTTTTCACGAGTTAACAAGTTTCCCGAGTACCTGCCGTTAGCGCCACGAGTCGATAAGTTGCTCGTGCGAGTTCCGACGTTTCCCGCTACGTGATCACCACGAGTGAAAACTCGGGGTCACTCGTGGGCCAACTCGCACAGTGAGACAGGGGTTTTAAGTGATTTCCTCATATAGTCATATGGCATAGATTCAGGCCCTTGGCCCAGTTTGTCTATACTGAGCAAGATGGCAGTGGTCCCACTTGCCCGCGTTTGGCACTTCTCTATATAACTAAAAGTATTTGTCTTGTTTGTGCCCACGATGTGTCTTTGTGTCTATCTGGTTTTCCTATCTTCTTCCAAACGTTAGGCCACAACCTTCCCATTTTCACACATCCTACTCACATTTTTCCCATGGTGGTGATAAACATCTTCCTGTTGCATTTCCCACCTATATTACCAAAATTAAAAGCTTTTAAATGGAAAATCTTTCAACTCGCTTCCAAAGTGATGTCACAATGCCCCGCAACAGGAGGGGTGGGTGGGCACCAGCTTCAAGTGAGATCAGGGGGAGGGCCGCATTTAAATAGGAGGGTTGCACGGAAGGTCATAAGGTCAAAGGGCGTGAAACACGGAGTCGCTCAAGCCTTCTGCAGTACCACACACGCAACACGTATATGTTCTTACCTGGTTAAAAACTGCCAACATCACTGCTGCTCACGGATAGAGAGAATATACAAATGTTTTTCGTAACTGACTTGCGAAAGAGCAGCGTGCCGGCGGATTGAGGGCAAGTCCCGGTCCACGACCTCCTGGGGCTGGAGGGTGACTGAGCGCTCAGACCCCTGGAGTAAGTGGTCGAAGGAGCGGATCCCTCGGGACAGCCCCCATTCTCCCCGGGGTCAGCGCTGTCCGGCCACGGCCGTCCTCCGCCCCATTTCCCCCTTTGCGCCCGCACTGTGACGGGCTGTGGGTCAGCTGTGCACACACACGGGGCCAGGTGGAGCGGGGTCGTGGCTCCGGACAGCGGACACATGGGGACACAAACCTGGCAACGTCCCTGTCAGCTGCAGCAGAGTTGCGGACCGTGTGGTCCCTCCGCCCACTCAAAGTCACTGACCACGCTGCACCGGCACCTGACCCCCACATAGGGGTGATTCACCCCCCCGAACCTTGTCCCACACACCAGGGTGAAGCAACCCCCATACCCCCACCCCCACCCCCACCCCCACCCCCACATGGGGTGATTCATCCCCCCGACCCCCGGACCCTGACCCCCACATGGGGTAATTCACCCCCCCTACTCCTGGACCCCGACCCCCGCATTATTTCACTGTGCCGAGGAGAGGAGGGGGGAATAGGAGAGGGGAGGGGGGAAAGGAGAGGGGTGGAGAGGAGAGGGTGGGGAGGGAGAGAAGAGAAAAAGTGGTGGAATATTGCGTTGGGGGAATGGGTTGCGTTGGGGGAACAGGTGAGTGATGGAATATTACATTGGGGAAGCAGACCCAACTTTCCTATCCATGTAATAATCCGTTTCATTATGTTGTCATTTTGTTGTTCCTCTATCAATTTAAGTGGTGGCATGAGCTAATGTATTGAATTGAAACTGTGAAGAACATGAGATATAAAGAAACTGGTTCAATTCTGAATTAATTCTAAATTTATTCCAATTTATTTTTAGAGCTCCATGGATACTCTGGCAGAGATTGGACCTGGTGAAGAGGTGCTTCTTCAATTGCGGGATGAACGAGAGCAACACTTGCGAATGGGAGAGATAGAACAACAGTTGAAATGTCTGGAGATGGTGTCAAGAGAGGTTGATGTGAGTAAAAGATATGCATTACAAGCTTTGTAAATGAAAATTGCATCAACTAAAGGGCCTGTCCCACTGATGCGACCTTTCAGCGACTGTCTTCGACCTTCAAGCTCCAGGGCACTCACCTAAAAAACCTCGAGCTGGATCGACCGTCAGCGATGAAACCTGGATCGACCGTCAACACACACACTCACACACAAACACATTGCAGAACTTCCCTTAAGCATAAAGGAGAGTTCCAGTGACCTCATAGGACCACGAGTCGACCATGCTGCGAGTTTGAGTCAAGGGCAAACTCTTCTAAACGCGCAGATTAGGTCGCCGCAGTGGGACAGCCCCTTAATGAAGCATGGGTGATGAAGAGTGTGGTCATGGAGGTGAGAAAGCAGCAACTAAGACTGAAATAGTTGCTTTTGCACCAATGTCCAGACTCGGAAACACAAGAAAATATTAAAACATATAAATTGATTAGAATTATTAAAATATTTGTGGAAGTTTAAATTGAAACATGAAGCAGGTTATGTTTATAAGAATATGTACAATCAGCAGCTTTTTATCTTCAGACATTTCTGACATTTTTCACAACTGATTTCTGACATTTTCAGTTTCCTCGATCCAAAAAGTCTTCATCTTATCACGCTCCACCAAGATGTAATCTCTGCTAATTAATAATATTTATTAATTTTGTTGTCCATTGCAGATTTCAAGCGGTTCTTGTGAATTTTGGTAGCAGTGACACTGATCTTTACCCAACTTTTTTAAATTTAAACATGCATAAGATGATATTGTTGCCAAACATAATTCTACCCTTGTTTAAATATCTACATAATCGTCAGAAAAAAATGTTAACCTGCCTAAATTAAATATATTAAGCTAAAAAAATCCCTGCATTAATTTATTAAGTAGCATTACCTGTAATAAAACAATGTGAACAACAGTATTTAACCTCTTTTAAAGCTAATGAAATATAATATATATTCATTGTGAAATCTAATGGATGGTGATATTTGCATTTACTTTGGACACAATCGAGCTTTAAAATAATTGATTACAAGCTAATTTTCGAAAATCTCCATCAGTTTTAAACTTTAACACAAAACTGAACATAACAATCAACTATTCTGTGGATGTTTCTGCTGTGAAGGTTTTCACAAGCTTATTATTTTGCCTTTGAGTGTGAATTTTCAAATCCCCCTGTGATGATGTTTCATCTTCTTCCCACTGTGGCCAGTTACATATTGCTCACTGTGATCAAAGCAAGGGTGACTCTTCTTTGCATTCCTTTCACCTCAGAGACCCTGGAAACCATTCAGTGCGACTTTGTTTTGTATACGTCATTGATGGTGCAACTAAAAATATATTCGGATTTTAATAGCATGGTTGCTAAGTGCTAAGCGCAGGAATCTTTGGACAAAAGATGACAGATTTGTTTTTTTTCATTCTCATTCGACATTTGTGACTTTAATTCGTTGATTGTGATGGGATATAATGGACGGTAGTGAAAGCACCAAATTCCTGAATTTTGCTGCGTCATTGTTTAAACTGCATCTATTAGCACATTTTAACAAAGAAACCTGATTAAGCATACATTTTCCCGTCCATTACATCCAGCTTTGCAAAGCTTTTTAGGAGTGAATATATTATAAAACTTTGGTTGAATTTCTCTGCTACTGTTAAAGCTTTACTTTGCTTATTATTTTTCAATATTTAGTGACGTTAAACGTACCAGTTTTCTGTCAATGGTGGGCGTTAGCAAGAATCCTGTTGCAAGATTATGAATTTTTTAGAACAGAAGAAAACTATTCCTGAGACAATAGCCCTTCAGCACGCACTGCATCGAATTGTTTCACGGAATTTGAAATGACAAAGCAGGAGTTAGCATCTATTTGTGACCATTGTTTTTCTATATTGACCACTTGAAGTCACTGCAAATTATCCTTTCAAACAATCTTTTTAAAAAAAAGGAAAACCATTGTGACAGCTCGCGTTAGTTTGACCAGCTTACTTTATTTCCCGAGCCAGATCTTTGGGTTTGTCCTGCACTCACATAATGTTTCTCTGATTGTGATCTGGTGAGAAAAAATATGAAAGTTACTGTGATTAAATACTGCAGAATTTTTCATTGTAATGGAATGTAAGACAGGAGAAAACAAAACATTTAAATTAATTTCAGCAGAAAGGCTGTAGATCAATTTAAGTTGTTTAGAGAATTTCTCACATCAGTGTTTCCATGTCTCCAATGTTTTTGTGTGGAATAATGGAGATCTAAAGTGGAGTTAGATATAAAGCTTGTCTTTCTTCACCAACAGCCTTCTTATCATCACTATTTCTCGCTGGCATTTCATATAAATATGCCAACAATGTTTTTTTTAAATCAGATACGCAGGCATATACCATTCTTCTTGGACTTCTCTGTTACAGATAATGGAGATATTCGTTGTATTGAGGGTACATAACTGAAGTTGAGATAAAATAAATACCAAAATTGATAGCTCTCAAAAATGTTTAGAGCCATCAGCATACAGGATTAGCTCGCACCTGTTGCTCCTCATACAGGTAGCATTTGAACTTAGTCTTGTTTACTAATGAATGATTTCCGTGTACATCTCACTATAGACATGATGGGAATGGCTGCATGCCTCAAATTTTGAGAGGCTCTTGAAGCTGAACAACACTACCTAATACAGTAACCCCTCGCTATAACGGACCACGTCGGGGAATGGTGTCTGCTATTGTGATTGTCCACTATAATGGAGTGATGGGGTTAAAACTGGGAGGGAAGAAACACAGCATGTTGGGGGTTTAACAAGCGGGTATTCACTGTCCGGAGAGCCTTATGCCACTGTCCCACTTAGGAAACCTGAACGGAAACCTCTGGAGACTTTGCACCCCACCCAAGGTTTCCGTGCGGTTCCCGGAAGTTTTTGTCAGTCTCCCCAATGGTCGAAAGTGGTTTCCGCTTCTTCTATAGAACATGAGGGAAACGGAAACCCCCTCACTCTCCCTCAATCGGCCCAGTCTCCCTCCTCACCTCCCCATCCCTGGCGTTGATTGACAGGAGAGGAGACCAATCTGCGTGGCGCTGACTGACAGGAGAAGAGACCAATCTGCGCATGTGCGGTTTTTAAGATTTATAAACCTTAATAACTTTTAAAATATACTATCGATCGGAACTTGTTGCACTTGCACTACAGGAGAATGGTAAGTAAGGTGGCGAAAAATCATAGTGCAATTGTGTACTGTTTTTGCACAAATAGAAAAACCACGCAAACCGGAAGAACACAAGATCAGAGTTTAAGTTATGTATAGATAATCAGTCACTACCATCAGTTCATTCTCACTTATCAGCAAATTTACAGAAGTTGGCATAAATCTAATCTTTGAGAGTAATTCTCTTGACATTAAAACTGAATGCACCCATCATACTTTTTGTAATCCATTTTTAATTTAGGTTCTACAAAAATAATAAGTAAACAAATATTAAAAAATTACAGACTGGAAATCTGGAATAAAAACAGAAAATGCTGGAAATTCTCAGCAGATCAAGCCTCATCTGTGGGATGAGAAACATAGCTAAGGTTTCAGGTGAAAGACTTTGGTGCTTAATCTGATGCACATAGCTGAGTTATGCATTCCACAGTTAATAAGTTCCAATTGTATATATAAATATTATTGTTTTGCATTACTTTCATGGCTTGCCCATTTTTGCCTGTAGGAAGCAAGTGATCTTTCAATTGGGTGATGATGAATGGGATAATACTAATTGATTCAGACATTGGGAGATGTTTGGAATACAGACTTAGTTGTTTGCAGTGTTGCTTGGTTTCTTTGACATGGTGGGGTGGGCAGGGTGTAAACATGGATTTTACATCAGATTATGAGAATAAATGAGTGGAACCAGAGTGAACTTTGCAATAGTGAGTGCAACCAGCTGAATGATCACCTTTTCACCTTTCATCTCGGAATTATTCTCGTCCTTGGCTTCCATCTTCTCTTTGGAAAATCCAAAGAGGTTCCTATTGTTTACCTACTCCTTGTTCCTTCTACAGGTCCAAATGTTGTTGCTGCTGCATCTTGAACCTTCCACTCAGATTTTCAGTGACAAACCTGATGATCGTACGGCACTCCTGTGGTTCACTCTGTGTTTTCTGGGTGGTGTATTAAACTATATTTCAAGTGTCTCTCCTTTTTCTTTGGTTTAGTTTAGTTTAGAGATATAGGCCCTTTGGCCCACCGAGTCCAACGATACCTGCACACTAACATTGTCCTACATACACACACTAGGGACAATTTACAATTGCACCAAGCCAATTAACCTACAAACCTGTATGTATTTGGAGTGTGGGAGGAAACTGGAGCTCCCAGAAAAACCCACGCTGGTCATGGGGAGAACGTACAAACTTCGTATAGATAGCGTCGATAGTCAGGATCGAACGGGTTTCTGGCACTGTAAGGCACCAACTGTACCGCTGAGCCACCATGCCGCCCAGTAAGCAGATGACAGCTCTGCTTTTCGACATAAATAGGTTTGGTAAAATGGCCTGCTGCAAGATGATTTCAGAAGTAATTTATGGGTATAAATGTGATCTTGTTTTGTAAAGCCTTGTTTGAAACTGATGTCAATTAAAAAAAAAATCTGTGGTTCAAGTATGTTGGTTTTTTAATTACTTCATCATTAATCATTTTGATGTCTTTGATTGGGGATTTTACATCCACAATGCCTATATCTCAAGAACTTACCTAAACATATAGGTATTTTGTGAGGTCTAGTTGAAAAATAATCATGTATTCATTCAGAGGATTTATTGCTTCACATCATTGATCAAATCTGGGCTGTCAATGGAAATATGTGGTACTGTATGAACAGTTTAGGAAAGACTTAATAGGAAATAAATCTTGAGGTATGTTTGCTGCACATTCAAAATATTTCAGCTGAAATTAATTAAACAACATTTTCCTTATTGTACCTTTCAGTATGAAAAGTCGAAAGTTTCAGTGAATCCATTTGAATTTGAAGGAAACTAGTCCGCATTTGTTCCAAGAATATTGATTGTCACATGAACGTCTACTTTGCATTCTCAGGGGAATACATTTCATTTGCAATACAACAACAACAAAAATATATTTTCTATTGCATTAGAAATGAATGTGTGATAAACACACTTCAATATTGTATCAGTTTTATAGGATGCGTTCAGTGGCATTCATCAGGAATTAATTTGGACATTTATTAACTGATTGCACATGAGTATAATTCTTGTTCATTTATAGACCGTGCTATATTACGGCTTTCTTGGACAAATAGTATTTTTCCGTTTGCTCATTGTAGGTTTGGTTCATATTACGACACTTTCTGAGTCAACCACTTAAATGAGAATAGATGGGATGGCAATCCTACTGTAAAATAAAATTAACATCTCATTGGTAATACAAATGTAACTCTTTGCTCTGCATGAAAAGTAGTAAACTGAAAAATCCTCAACGTAACATTATGATTTTTAAACAATCACAGACTTAAAGTTGGTTTGCAGCTACAAAACACAAAAGTGTGCAACTCTGTAAGTTCCTACTCAAGGAAAACAATGCTATATGAGCCTGGGACTCCCTGTTATCCTCAGTTAAATTCTAAGCAGTGGGAAAATGAAGAATGTTCTATTAAAATGTGTAAGTGTTCCGAATAGCTACAGCATTTGTCTGACATATGCAGTGACTGTACCCTTGACTTGCCAGGTAATAACTATCCTCCCCGCCCCCTCACCCACTTCTGCATTCACTTATAACTAGCCACTCCTCTCTTTGCCAACTTTATCCACTGTACTCATTAGTCTCAAAAAGGATCCTGACCCAAAAGGTTGTTTGTCCATTCCTTCCACAGAACCAGCCTGATACTTTGAGTTCTTCCAGCAGGTTGTTTTTGCACAAGATTCCAGCATCTGCAGTCTTTTGTGTCTCCACTAAAAAATACCCAGTTGTGAAAAGGTACTGCAATAAAACAAACATTAAAAACCTGTGTTTTCTGTCTACTCCTATCCCCAAAAGCGAACATGCTTATAGTTTTTTAAATCTGTTTTCTTAAATCTGAATAATTGTGGCTGTTCCATGGTCTCTCGGTGGTTAACTTTTGTGCTATTTGATTTTCATAGATTCAGACAACAAGATTATGTGTCTGATCTAGTTGCTGAGCTCACAGTTTCATACCTCATTGACTGAATCTATGCAGTTTAGACTCACACAAGCTAACCTTTAGTTATTAGGAATGAACACTGTGTGCATAGCTTGAAGTTGTCTTACTACATTTTATTGTCAGTGTTTATTCCTAATAACTAAAGGTTAAGGGCCTGTCCCACTTGCCGATTTTTTGGCGACTGCCGGCATCATTGATTGGCGTATCAGGTCACCGAAAAAGTTGTAGCGTGATGACATATTGAAGTGCGGTGTCTCCTCAGGTGTCACAACATTTTTTTTTGTCACTGCTGGATTTTGAAATGTTCAACATAGAAACATAGAAACATAGAAATTAGGTGCAGGAGTAGGCCATTCAGCCCTTCGAGCCTGCACCGCCATTCAATATGATCATGGCTGATCATCCAACTCAGTATCCCGTACCTGCCTTCTCTCCATACCCTCTGATCCCCTTAGCCACAAGGGCCACATCCAACTCACTCTTAAATATAGCCAATGAACTGGCCTCAACTACCCTCTGTGGCAGAGAGTTCCAGAGACTCACCACTCTCTGTGTGAAAAAAGTCTTTCTCATCTCGGTCTTAAAGGATTTCCCCCTTATCCTTAAGCTGTGACCCCTATTTTGGTGACCCTGATACGTCAGTCAATGACGCCGGCAGTCGCCGAAAAAATCGCCCAGTGGGACAGGCCCTTTAGATTGTGTGAGTTTCCTGAAATGTGTTAATTGCTTGCGTTAATTGTTAATATCATTGTGTTCTGCTCTGTGTTCAACATTTTAACATAAAGATGGGTGGGTAATAAACAATTCCTTTTGTAAAAAAATCTATTGGCAAAGCATGCACATTTCATGCATGTTCTGTTATTGAAGAGTTATGAATACCTAAAATATGTACTCTAATCTAGCTCACCTATCCCATAAACCATATTCATTCATAAAGCAGTGAACCAAATATTACTGAGATTGGGTGCAAAAATTGTATTCCTAAAAATTATATCAACCTTGTGTCTTGTGAAATATGTGATTAAAAGATTTTTATTCCAAAATCTCAAGTGTCAGTTAAAGCATCAAATTCATTAAGTTCCTCTATGAATGAGTAAAGGAAAATGTAGGTGTTTTTTTTAGATTTACTTTTACTTGCAGCCTAACATCATTTGAATTGAACATTCTTCAGTGAATTGTATCCGTTCTCTGCAATGCATCTCTCCAAATTATACTTCTCGAAAAACACATATGGATAAATAGCGCAATTGCTCTTTATATCAAGCTATTGACAATAATATGATTTTACTTCGGAGTCACGTGAGTGACTACGTGAATAGAAGCCCGTACAGCCGTTGGTGCGTCATGACGTCAGACGCTGGTGCAGTCGGCCGGTTGGAGCAGCAGCGCTCCTCCGAGCGGTAAGTTTAAACCGCGGGTTATATGAAGAGCTGGAGAATTTAGCGGGTGCAGCAGCATCTAAGGAGCGAGGGAGATGGGCGACGTTACGGGTCGAGACCCTTCTTCAGACTTCACCCTCGATTCTCCAGCATTTGCAGTTCTTCGTTAAACAAGTTTAAAGAGGTAAGGTTTTTAAAATTTTTTTTACCACATGTCATTTTCTGCGACGGTTTGGGGTTCTTAGAGAATGTTGCAGAAAGTGAAGAAGGTGTCGGCGAGGCGCTCCGGGGGTAGAAAGGAAAAGTGGCAGGAGAGTGTTGAGGATGGAGGCCCGTCTGGTACACCTGGTCCGGTGCTGGCTACACAGCGAGTGGTTGCGGACCCACTGCCGGGGGGCAGTGGAGGCTTGTCAGTAGGGCGGAAGGCCACTGGCACGTCTCTGTGGCCCGTAAATGAGTCGGGCCTGGAGGTTATACCCTCCATAGGAGAGTCCGTTTGCTCACGGCTCTCCCACGTTGAGATTCTATTACAAAAGAATGCTCGACAGGGACCAGCTCTGTGAGGAGGAGTGGTGCCCAAGCCAGGCTGATGGAGAGCTTGTGCTAGCAGCACCTGTTTCAGGGCTGCAGAACTATCCTGCCTGTGAGGAGGATGTTCTATCAGTGCAGTTTGCTGACACTGATTCTATGCTGGGGGAGAGCAGTAAAGGTGTTCGGTTGGAGGTAATTCCCAACATCGCTGGGAGGTTTGCTGAGTGTAGAGAGGCAGGAAAGGCGATTGATGTAGAATTGGCCGAAGCCATTCAGTATATGCTCTCCCACCAGTTACAGGAGCTAGCTATGGATGAAGTAGCAAAAAAAAAACTATAAAGCTCCTGTTAATTGTGATCTCCTGAAGGTACCGGTGGTTAATCACCAAATTTGGTCATAGATGGGTTTGCCTGCTAGGGCCCAGGAGATGAAGTTTAAAAAAGTGCTTAAACTGTTGTCAGCAGGTATTACAGCTGTGGTGAAAGTTATTGATACAAACGATATGGTTGAAGCACACCAGGATGAACTGGGACTCCTTTGTAATGCATTTTGAAATTAATAATATCGGGAGGGCCGCTATTAGGCCAGTGCTAACCCGAATATGGCGAGTTGTGCAAACCGACCAGTGTACCACCACGAAATCTGTTGTTTGGTGGTAACCTTGCAAAAAGGGTCAAAGACTGTCATGAGGTTGTTATAACCATGGCCCTCATTAAGCCAGCTGGAAGCAAGGCAAAAAAGGTTCTCTACAAGAAGTCGAGGACAACAAGGCCGCAAGGAAAGATGCTGGTAAGGAATATAACATTGACAGACGATGAATTAACTGATGTTCCTGTTCAAATTGGGGAAGGTTAAAATTGTTTCTCAAACAATGGCAGCAGTTGACATCAGATTTGTTCATACTTAGTGTATTGAAGGGGTGAAAAATTGGATTTTACTATAAGGACAGTCTACCTAATCAACATTTTCCTAGTCGTAAACTTATTTTTCAGATGAGGAAAATGTGCTTATTCAAGCAGAGATTCAGTCGTTACATAAGAAAGGGGTAATTGAGCCTTCTGTCTATCAAAGTCAACAATTTCTGTCAAGTATATTTCCCAGATCTAAAAAGACTGGGGGATGTAGAATTATTCTGGATTTATCGAATTTGAACAAATGTGTTTGTTATAGGCATTTCAAAATGGAGACCTTTACCACGGGCAAACATCTAGTGTCCAAAGGGTATTATATGGCAACCATTGATTTAAAGAATGCGTATTACGCAGTGTCTATTCATGGTGATGATAGAAAATATTTGAAATTGATTTGGATGACTGAGCTGTGGCAATTCAGGACATTGCCGAATGGATTAACTTCAGCTCCTAGATTATTTACTAAATTGGTAAAACCTGTGTTAGCATTACTTAGAGCTCAGGGGCATGTGGTAATGGCCTATTTAGATGATATTCTGATTGTTGGAAAGACTCATGCTGAAACTCAATCATCAGTTTCAGTTGTTAAAATCACTTTTGAACAAATGGGATTTGTTATTCACCCAGATAAATCTAAATTATCACCAGTCCAAATTATTGATTATCTGGGATTTACCATTAATTCCAATCACATGTTGGTAACTTTGCCCAGGGATAAATTGAATCAGTTAATTGAGGACTGTGTTAATCTCGTTGGAGAACAACGGCTTTCGATTAGACAAGTAGCCAGTTTTATTGGGAAGTTGTTGCAGCCTTTCCAGCTGTGCAGTATGGTCCTCTGCATTATTAACAATTACAACGATCAAAGGAACAGGCATTGAGAATACAAAGGGGCCATTTTTGATAGGCCTATGCAGTTGTCAGCTGGGGCGATTGCTGACATACAATGGTGGATAGTACATGTTTCAAAAAATTTAAGGAAGGTTTTGGTGGAATCACCGTCACTGATATTACAGACTGATGTAAGTGCACTGGGTTGGGGTGCAACAGATATGTCTTCTAGTTGTGGAGGCAGATGGAATGTGGATGAGACATCGCTTCCTCAATTAAGAGGGATTAATTATTTAGAGTTGTTGGGCACCTGGTATGGGCTCATTGTTCTACAAGGAGGGATCTGCATGTGCAGGTCAGATTGACAACACCGCAGCAGTGGCATATGTAAACCACATGGGTGGAGTTAAGTCACAGTCTTGTGATAGACTGGCTAACCAGATTTGGAGCTGGTGCATTGACCAAAATATCTGGCTTTCAGCACTTTATTTGCCAGGAAGAGGTCACGTCAGTTTAATGACAACATTGAATGGACGTTAAATCAGGATGTATTTAACCAAATGATTGATCAGTATGCATTGCCAGATATTGACTTGTTTGCATCTCGATTAAATCATCAGTTGCCTAGATATGTTTCATGGTAACCAGATCCTGGGGCAGTAGCAGTGGATGCATTTTCGCTGCATTGGGGGAGGAATGTTTGTGTATGTATTTCCTCCATTCTGTCTCATCAGCAGATGTTTGCAAAAGATCAAGGAGGACTCCGCTTCAGGGGTATTGGTAGTGCCAGATTGGCCTACACGAGCATGGTTTCCCGTTGTATTACAAATGGCTAGGGAGCCTTACATGCTTATGCCCAAGAATAAAAATCTACTGGTAAATCCAGTCACTGGGGATCAACATCCTTTATATGATCGTATTGATCTGTTAATTTGCAGATTTTAAGGAGGCCATACCTGGGGAGAGGACTGTCTCATCGGACTGTGGATGTTCTCACGTCGGCCTGCAGGGATAGTACACAGCAGCAATATATCACCTATATAAGGAAGTGGGAGCAATTCTGCCTACAGCAGAATATTGTATATCACACTGCAGGGATCACGGATGTATTGGAGTTTGTCAACTCTTTATTTTGACCAAAAAATTAAGTTACAGTGCGATTAATTCAGCCAGAAGTGCTCTGTCTTCTTATTTACCTATGAATGCAGAATTGCATACAGTAGGGACACATCCGTTAGTTTCACGATTCATGAAGGGAGTTTTTCAATTTTAATCCTCCTAAACCCAGGTATGCCGGTATTTGGAATGTGAGTGAGGTTTTTATGGTTCTTCGCCAGTGGGCTCCGGTTACAAACCTATCAGTAGCCAAATTATCTATGAAGGTGGTCATGCTCATGGCGTTGGTTTTCAGCTCAACGTGTACAAATGTTGCAAAAAGCTACGGCTAGATAGAATGCATGTGTCGGCTGATGCCATTATATTTTATGTCTATGATTTGCTTAAACATAATAGAAGAGGCATGACAGGATGTAAGATTGTGTTTTCAGCATACCCCGCAGATGATCGCTTCTGTGTAGTCTCACATTTATCTTGTTACATTGAGATTACTAAACCTCTGAGAGGAACAGAGTTGGCTTTGTTTATTAGTCACAAAAAACCACACAGTAAGGTGTCGGTGCAAACGATTTCAAGGTGGCTAAAGTGGGTCCTGGCAAGTGCTGGAATTGATACTGATAAATTCAAATCTCATTCCACCAGGGCGGCATCAACTTCTGCGGCAAGGGCAATGGACTTGCCAATAGACCATGTCCTCGCAGCCGCAGGATGGTCCAGTGAGCTAACTTTTCAGAGGTTTTATCACAAGCCGATTTCAAGGCTCGGGGTGTTTGCTGATTCTGGTGTCAGTACTGTTACACTTTTCCCCTGAGTTAGAGGGGTTTGTTATGATTTGTTTGTAAATAAACTGTTATTTCATTTAACAAATGTATTACTGATGCATGATTGATTGTTAATGACTTTTGAGTCAATCCAGGCAGTGTGAACGTCGGATTTGAGTCTGCGGCGTGAATTCACAGTGTTTTGAAGTCTTCACGTAGTCACTCACGTGACTCCGAAGTAAAAGAGTAAGATTAAACGAGAACTTACCAGTTTGAAGTTTGATCTTTATTTTATGAGGAGTCGAGTTGAGGGACTACGTGCCCTCCGCTCCCACCCTCATAGATCTCATCTGGTAGTTCTAGTTTTATCATCTTACCGTTATACTTCGGTCGTTGTTAGCTGTGAATTCATTCCGCTGCTTTGAAGATTGACGCACCAACGGCTGTACGGGCTTCTATTCACGCAGTCCCTCAACTCGACTCCTCATAAAATAAAGACCAAACTTCAAACTGGTAAGTTCTCGTTTAATCTTACTATTAACAGGCTCACTTTTCCCTCCAAGAAAATATTTTTTTTTGTCTTGGGAATTCTTGGGAATTCTTGTGACATAGTTTTAAAACTTTTCAATGCTACTAACCACAAATTTATCATTCAAAGGATTGGCCTCCAGGAGAGTGAGGCATTCAGTAGCACAATTGCACAATTTTCCTAAAATAGACACTTTGTTCTCCAGACTATACATTTTCAGAGGCAATAACTGGCAGCAAGAATGTGAAATCTGGATTAGGCACACATGCTTTGCATAAAGCCTACAAATGCCTGAAAGCTTTATTTAAACCTGATTCTTGCAGTTGGGAAGTATTTACGTCTTATGAAGTGTAACTGTATTGCACAACAGTATTGGAGGAAAACTGATTCTTCACAGATTAGTGCATTAAATCATTGAAGTTTCAAGCAAGTATTCACACAATGGAAGTTGTGGGTTTCATACTCAATATCATGTTGAGCCTTTTTCTTACTGTTAAAGGGAATAAGCTGTAATCTTCAGAATATTTTTTTTTTTGATTGAATCCAATTAGAGAGCATTCAGTTGTGATTTATATTTGCTGGTGCTCAAATCCAGCTTTAAGTCCTCCTAATGTCAGACCTTGGATAGTTAAGTGTTTAACGTAGAATGTCTGTTACTCAACTTTCATTATATAATTAAATTAATTTGGAGCAGAGTATTCTTTACCAGTTATAATGACAAAAGCCAATGTAAAATTATCTTTATTTAATATTGTTTAAGAAATAATTGGATGCTGTAATGCACAGTTCTTCTATCTGTTTGATTTAATGGCCCTCCTTATCCGTGTCTACCTGGTGAATTGTACTGCTATCTGCTCTTCAGAACAAGTTTATTTCAGCAGTTCACAGAGAGTTTATATTCAGAGTTTAATCAGTTTTGTTTATGTGGAATTTGGACAGGAGTCTTTTGAGCCTTTGCAAATACCTTCACACTCGATTAGTGTGATTCATGGGTCCTTTATAACAACAATAATGCACTTGGCTCAAAAATCTGCTTTTTCAGTAAATTCTATTAAGATTTGGAATTCAAATTGATGCAATAGCATCTGTGTTAGAAGGTTTAATCGGTTTTCTTTTTAATTAAGGAATCTGAATACATTATTCAGACTCTGCAGAATAAAATTACAGAGAAAGATATGGTAAGCACTGTTGTTACATTTATCAACTATTTCTTACTCATTTGTATGCATATTTTGAGTCTGCATCTGTAACAATATTACCAAATACATATTTCTAATATTTACAACATTTTCATTTATGTAAAGAATGATCAATTATGCAAGTTTTTTTTCCTGTTGTAAGAATGTATAGTTGTGAGTATTTGAATAGCATAAACATTCCTCACAGACTATAACTTTGCATAACAATACAACTAAATTGTCTGGTTCATCTACTCAAACAGAAAAGGCCATGGTCTTCTACCAAGCAATTTAAAGACTGGAATGGCTCAGGTTTTCCCTTCCACGACAAATCTGTTGTAAAAATTAATTCCTCTTTAAATGAAGAACCGCTTCCTGACATATGTCTTAAATTCACCTTTACCAGTATGAACATAATCTTATTTGTCTTAGAGTAATGCACTTTCTCAATCTTTTGCTTTAGCTCCATTTTATATATTAAATATTTTGAATCCTTCGAAAAACGTGCCCCACATCTTTATTCCTTTCAGTTTTTCTTAATTCTCTGGTTAAGTCTCTTGATACTGAAAATAATCAGTTTAAAATCTTTTAATCCATTTCCTACAAAACATAAAGTTCAAACCTCAATTATGTCTTACTGGTTAAAAATGGGCGCAGAATTCGATGTGCAGTATTACCAACATACCATAGATGGAATTCCATTATTGCAAAGTTCACTCTGGATATTTGGTCAATGTCATGTTCTGTGAAAATTATTTGCATTAAATCTAAATGATTTTCATAATTATATTTGACTTTAAAATATAAACGTGCAAATCCCAATGCAAAATTTAGATGGACACTAGACTAAATGGTTCTATTGTCACACGGGAGGCCTGGTCCCCCAACGCAACCCGTTCCCCCAACGCAATATTCATTCACCCACAGTCCCAACTGTGCAGGCGTGGCTCTTTTTCCCTCATCCCCAACACTCTTTCCCCTTTCTCTTCACCCTCCCTCTTCTTTCCCCTCTCCTCCTACCCTCCACAATCCCTCGGTCACCTATCACTCCTTCTCCTTTCCCCTACCCTCAGTCACTCCCTCCCTCCCTCCATAACTCCTCTCTCCTCCCTACCCCCCTCCAACCCTCTATCCCCGACCTCCCACACTCCTCACCTCCGCCTAGGACCCCCACTATCCCTCCTCACTTCTCCCACTGCCCTAATATCCCTCTATTCCCCACTCCCTACCTCCTCCACTCCCCCCTCCTCTCCCTCTATTCCGCCTCCTCCCCCTCTCTCTCACCTCCTCCCTCTTCTTTCCCCTCTCCTTCTACCCTCCCCAATCCCTCCCTCACCTCTCCTTTCCCCTACCCTCAGTCCCTCCCTCCCTCCTTCCCTCCTCTTCCTACCCCCTCCTCTCCCTCTATTCCCCCCTCCTCCCACACACTCCCTCCTCACCTCCCCCACTTTCCCCTTCCTCTCGCTACCTACCCCTCCTCTCCCTCAATCCCCCCAGTCTCTCTCCTCAATACCCCCACATCCCCCCCCCCCAATTTTCCCCCTCCCCCCACTTGTGCATGGAGACCAATGTACACGTGCGGGGGAGAGGAGGGGGGGACAAGAGGGGGGGAGAGGAGGTGGGGGGGGAGATGCGAGCAAGACGGCAGGCAAGCAGACTCATTGTGACATCATCAGCGAAAGACAGTCATTTTTAAATTCAAAGTTTTATCAGATTTTTAAAAAACATTTTCAGTAATAACTGGAGAAATAAAGCATGACATTTTCAGATAAGGCAATTTTGGACTCCAAGGAAAAAATGTCTACTGGAATATGTAAACATTTTACCGTTACTGTGTCGTTTTTTTCATGAAGATGTGATTATACACAGGCAAATAAACACACACACACACACACACACACACACACACACACACACACACACACACACACACACACACACACACACACACACACACACACACACACACACACCTCCCCCCCCCCCCACATATCGAAGATCAGACGTTTAATAAGTACTGGACCAAGTGGGAACCGTTGGGTTCCATCCCGGTAGCAGGGGCGGCCTGCGGCGTCACCCACACACTAACCACCCCCCCCCCCACACACACTAACCACCCCCTTGATATTATATTAATATAATATTACTATTATTCATTCGCTCCTTTTACCCCATCCCCGCCCTATCCACTCACGCATAGCCCCCAACTCGCAAGTGCAGCTAGAGGGGGCAGGGGCAGAGGGAGGGCAGCAGCAGAGGGAGGGCAGGGGCAGGGGCAGGGGCAGAGGGAGGGCAGAGGGAGGACAGGGGCAGAGGGAGGGCAGAGGGCAGACAGAGGGGGCTTGGGGGGCAGAGAGGGAGCGGGGGGCAGAGAGGGAGGGGGGTAGAGTTTGAGGGGTGGGAGGGGGCGTGGCTTCACAGGGGAGGGCTGGCTCCCGAACGCAATACCTCCTCACTCCGGCTCCCGGCTGCAGGCTCCAGGCTCCGCTTCTGCCCAGGTCCAGTCGCCGGGCTCGGGCTTGGGCTTGGCCTGCCCACCATGCACCAATCTAGGGCGAGTACAGGGCCCGAGTACGGGGGGGAGTGGTTGGGGGGGATGATGTCACTCGCAGTGCGAGCAAGAACAGCAGGTACGCAGACCCATTGTGACATCATCAGTGAAAGACAGTCAGCTTTTTTTCAAAGTTTTTGAAAATTGTCATTAATAACTCAGATAAGGCGATTTTGGAAAAATGTCACACACGCACTAACCACCCCCCAGACACACTAACCACCCCCCTTGATTTGGAGAGAGGGAGGGGGAGAGCAGGGGCGGAGTGGGCGTTACCAAAGGACTGCAGGTTCGGCGGAGGGGGATGACGTCACTTACAGAGCGTGGAACACAGCACAGCCCGCGCGCAGCAGACACATTGTGACATAATCAGCGAGACCATCTAATTTATTTTCAACATTTTATCGGATTTGTGAATATTTTCATAAATAATTCGAGAAATAAAGCACAACATTTTCAGATAAGCCTATTTCGGACTCCAGTGGGCAAATCTCTTACCGGAATATGTAAAATGTTTTACCATTACTGCGTTGTTTTTACGAGAAGATGTGACAACACACAAACAAATAAATAACTAAACACACACACACACACACACACACACACACACACACAACACACACACACACACACACACACACACACACACACGATCAGAGTTTTATAGTTGCACTAGAGCAAGTGGGACCCGATGGGTCCCGTCCCCTCAATGCGCGTTTGCAGGGGGGGGGGGGGGGCGGCCTTCGGCGTCACACTCACACTAACCCCCCCCCCCTTGATATTATATTAATATTATTCATTCGCTCCTTTTACCCTATTCCCCGCCCTATCCACTCACGCATAACCCCCAACTATGCAGGCACTGCTAGAGGGAGGGGTGGGGGGTGGTAGAGAGGGAGGGGGGGTAGAGAGGGAGAGTGAGGGGGGGTGGGTAGTGATTGAGGGGTGGGCGCGCAACGTAATAGGGGAGGGTTGGTTCCTGAACACAATACTCCACCAGAGAGGTGGGGGGCAGAGAGGGTAGGGGGGTCAGAGAGGGAGAGGGCAGAAAGGGAGGGGGGCAGAGATGGAGGGGGTAGTGAGGGAGGGTGTAGAGAGGGAATGCGAGGGGGAGTGGGTAGAGGGAGGGGGAGGGCGTAGAGATGGAGGGGGTAGAGTGGGGGAGGGAGTGGGGGTGTAGAGGCAGCACCTGCCCAGGTTGTAGAACAGCAGCCTCCCCGCCAGGCGGCGGGCATCAGCAAGGTCGCAGGCGGGCATCGACCCGAGGGAGGCCATGTGGGATCGTAATCACCAGCGAGTAAAAGGCGTCACATTTCCTCGAGTCCCTGCCATCGACGGAGGAAGCACAGGTCTCCATAGACGGCCTCTCCCAGGTCACCTTCCCATCGCGCTGCCCCGCACCCTCACCTGCGCGGAGATAACGACCGCCGCCGCCATGTTCTAGAACTTAAAGAAGTTAAAGTTAAGAAGCCAAGAAGTATAGAAGACATAACAGAGGTGATGTCACTCACAGTGCGAGCATAGGTAGGCAGTCAGATCCATTGTGACGTCATCAGCGAGACCATCTTGTTTATTTTCTATTTTGCGATTTGTGAACATTTTCATAAATAACTCGAGAAATAATACATGAAATTTTCAGACAAGGCTATTTTTGACATCATGGCGTAAATCTCTATTGGAATATGTAAAAATTTCACCGTTACCGCGTGTTTTCGAGGAGATGTGAAACGCACACAAACATCACACAAATAAATACACATTCAGGATCAGAGTTTTATACGTATCGGGGTGGGCGCCCTCTAACCCCACCCCCCCTCCCCGGTTCTTCAAAAGATGCAGAAAGAACGAGCAAGTGGGCTCTATTCTGCAGATCCCGACGGCTTCCAAATGCGCTTCTGAGACTTTCCAGCCACTGAGCACGAAGTACGCTCAGGCCTCAGCTTGGTTTTTCCGAGAGAACCCGAGATAACCCGCGGGCGTCCGCAGCGCAGCGCCCAGCCCCACCTATAGCCCAGCCGCTGAACATGAAGTACGCTCGCGCCTTGCCTTTGGTTTCCCGGCAGAACTCGAGATAACCTGAGAAGCACCCGAGTGATGACTTCGCAAAGAGCCCTATGACCTGGGTAGGTGCTGCCTCTAATCCCCCTCCCTCTTTACCCCCTCCCCGGGGCAGAGAAAGAGAGAGAGAGGGAGGGGGAGAGGGGGGTGGGATAGAGGAGGGGGGGGGGGAAGATAGAGGGGGGCCCTTCCTCTCTGCCCCCCTCCCTCTCTAGGGAGTGGTGAATATTGGGACCTATGGGTGAGTGGTGGAGTATTGCGTTCGGGAACCAGCCCTCCCCTGTTACGCCGCGTCCCCACCCCTCAATCTCTACCCTCCTCCCCCTCCCTCTCCATCCCCCTCCCCTCCCTCTCCACCCCCCTCTCTAGCCGCGCCTGCCCAACGCAACCCGTTTCCACCAATCACCAGTTCCCCCAACGCAACTTTCTCTCATTCTCTCCCCCTCTCCCTCTTTCCCTCTCTCCCTCTCACACACAATCCAACCCCAGGTGTGCCTCTCTCTCTCTCTCTCTCTCTCTCCCTCTCCCTCCCTCTCACACACAATCCACCTCCCCAGGTGCCTCTCTCTCTCTCTCTCTCTCTCTCTCTCTCTCCCCCTCTCTCCCCCTCTCTCCCCCTCCCTCCTCTAAAGGAAACGAGAAGACCGACAAGGGGAAAAATTTGAGTAAGGTTCTGCAAAAATGTCAGCGCTACCGTGTACTGTTTTGGCGAACATACAATAACACATGTAGACACACACACAGAAACAAGATGAGACTTTTAATAGTATATAGATAGATATTCCAACACACTTTCTTGTGACTCTGCCTTTACAACTTTCAATCTTTTGATATTCATTGTTCTTAATCTTTAAATTTGGTTTCTAAATTTAAAGCAATTTGATTAAGAAGCATTGAGGAAAAAAGTATTCCTTTGAAGTTTTTAGGAACAGCTAAAAACTAAAACATACATTTCAGTTTATTATCCCTTCCCAAGAAAGGATTTAAACTAGATAGACAAAGAACACGTGAGACGGATATAGTTGGACATAGATGCAGACGTCAATGATAGCAAGTTCAGGAGATAGAAGGCAGATGTACAGCAGGGAGCAAAGAAGATAATCAAATTAGATTGCATTTATTTCAATGCAAAGGGCCTGATAGGCAAAGTGGATGAACTCAGGGCATGGATAGGTATGTGTGACTAGGATGTTATAGATATTATACAAACCTGGTCAAGGGAGGGACATGGCAGACAACTTAATGTTCCAGGGTACAGTTGCCACAGGCAAGATAAAATAGAGAGTCAAAGAGGAGGGGGAGTTACTTTACTAAGGCAAACATCGTGGCAGTAGTTTGAGATGACATAACTGAAGGATCGTCCAATCAGGCTATATGAGTTCTCTGTTTCCAGTTTATTGGAATATTTGTGAATTCTTTAACCAACCAC
The DNA here is from genome assembly GCA_035221665.1 of Okamejei kenojei. NCBI lineage: Eukaryota > Metazoa > Chordata > Chondrichthyes > Rajiformes > Rajidae > Okamejei > Okamejei kenojei. The sequence continues at coordinate 60,657,819 of CM069139.1, read as the reverse complement.
AAATGATAGTTGGCAGCAGTGGATATTTTCAATCAGCAATATTTTTATGCCATGACAAAAGTAATTAAGATGTTTTACTCTTTTGTTCATTGCAGGGATTTAACCCAAGATCTCTTTAGCTGATCCAAAGTTGATGTGTTCCTCCTTTTCCCAGAATTATATAGCTGTTGAAAATGGATGGTTTCACCATTGTTTTCAGTTTATGAACCGTTGATTCTTAAACACATGTTACGAAGTCTATTGGGTACCTCTGTAATACATAGGAATATTGCATTGAATGATACATGCATAGAGCAATGTTGATTAATCAGCATTATTAAAATATTCGCTGGTGTGTTCACATCACTGAATGAAGTGTTGATTTCTGCCCTTTTTCTTCATAAAATAACAGCTCTTCCAGATATTTACCCTTGTGAAGTGAGCTTTGTTAGAAAAGACGAACTGCACCATAATGCATTTTAAAACCTTTAGTCAGGGATTATAAGTAGGAACTAAATGAAAATTCATTTGTTTTGTTGCAATGGACCTTTATTTTCTGGTGCGTTGAGATCAGATTGAATTTCTTGGCTGGATTTGCAATATTTTCAAATACAGTTCCAGAATATCTATTATACCCCTGCTTATATCAGAGTGCTGAGAAACACATTACAAGCTGGATCATGGAAAGCTAACAGAGTTTTGTTAAGTGTTCAAACATAAAAAAACAGGGAAAAACTCTCTTGATCTAATATGTATTCATGTATTATGATGTTACCCACCAAGTTGCATATTCTTTGGTCTTATAGTTGAATGAAGAAACCTAACAATTTATTATAGGGTTTGCGTACTGATTTTTTAAATTGAACTCAAACTTAATTTTTTTCTCTTCCTTGCTTGTTTGCTGCCTTCAAAACTTCACATTCTTCAATAAATGCTAATAATCCCATACACAGCAGTCTGCATTCCATCCTATATTTTCCATTCCACGCTCCACTTGTTCTCACCTGCCTTACCATATACAATATTTTCAACCTATTTCGGTTTTAGAATAGCTTTTGAACTAGTTTTTTTCAGAATCTATTTTTCAATGTTCCATCTCTGACCTCCTTTGCATGTTGTCTGACGCTGCTTCTTGATTATTGACAAATATTTGGCTATCTGTGCCTTACTATTTGGAGTATTGTATGCAATTCTAGTCACCCCATTACAACGGAGACTTTTGAAAGGGTGCAGAGGAGGTTTACAAAAAATATGTCTGGATAAGGGGGTATTAGCTCCAGGGACTTGGATTGGTTTGTTTCAAATGCCAGAGATTGCAGGGAGACCTGATAGAAGTATATAAAATTATGAGAGGCATAGATAGGGTGGATAGTCAAAACCTTTTTCCTGGGTTTGGTGGTTGAAACAAATATATTAGTGGCATTTAAAATACTTTTGGATAAGCATATGGATATGCAGGGAATGGAGGGATATTGGTTATCTGCAGATAGATAAGTGATGGTCTTGTTATTACGTTTGGCACAGACATTGTGGACCGAAGGACCTGTTCTTGGACTATACTGTTCCATGCACTATGGTTTGTGCTCTCTGAGCTGTCTTTCAAAACCCACCCACATCTCCTTTTAATTCCTTTAATTGTCAAGTTTGTTGTTCCTTCTAATGTTTTTGTACCCATTTCCTAAAAGTCTGACAGAAGCTTAGCATCCAGTTGCTTTTTCTTTTCAAGTGTCTTTAGACGTTTTGCTATACTGAAAATACTTCATTAATGTAACCTGTTTTCTTATACTTGTTATTTGTTTATTTAAAAACTTGTTCTATGATAATAAATTGGAAAGAAGATTTTGTAGTTTTTTTGCAACAAACATTGGTGGTTTATTCTGAAAATTCTGGTCTGGTCTGTGTTTAGTAACAGTTGTGTTAGATATAGCAACATTAAATTCCATCGAGACTCCAGTACAGATCTGTGGGAGGAATGGGTGGGTATTCAATGGCAACTGTGACTCAAAATGCCATACTTCAGTATGTGGGCTGGGAATTGGCATGCAACAGGGCTGTTATTTTCACTAAAATACACATGGGGGAGGCAGCTGTATAGCCACATCCTGGAGCATTCCTCATATATTGCACATTTTTACAGTTACCAATAATGGAGGTGATTGGGATGATGCTTCCTACCCTGTCTAATCTTTTTGGCTTGAGTTATGCTTCACTCTTCCTCTCCAAGCCCATTATCCAAATATAAAATTATTAAGGGATTGGACACGCTAGATGCAGGAAACATGTTCCCGAGGTTGGGGGAGTCCAGAACCAGGGGCCACAGTTTAAGAATAAGGGGAAGACTATTTAGAACACCCAAAGAGTTGTGAATTTGTGGAATTCTCTGCCACAAAAGGCAGTGGAGATCGATTCAATAGATGCATTCAAAAGAGAGTTGGATAGAGCTCTTAAGGCTAGCGGAATCAAAGGAAATGGGGAGATGGCAGGAACGGGGTACTGATTTTGGATGATCAGCCATGATCACATTGAATGGCGGTGCTGGCTCAAAGAACCGAATGGCCTACTCCTGCACCTATTGTCTATTTATCTATGTATCTATGTATCCAGATCCCGAAGTTCCTTCTTATGTTTTTCTCACTCCTGTGGTTCCATTTCTGGAGCCATCCTTTATAACTTATTTCCGTAGCTACATTAAAATATTCTATGTTTGGGCTGTTGAATGTTTCCAGTTTGATTTAAGTTGAGAACGTTGATTTATATTACATTTTTGTGCATGAGTCTCTTTACTAATAGAGCCTGAAATGTGTCTTTGCATGTATGTAGAATATTAAGAACACAAAGTAAAAACATTTATTTAATTACTAACATCAAATAATATCGGAGAGCAAAGAAAGGGGAGCAGGAAGCTATCTCAGAATTCACTATTTATGTAAGTTGTGTTCCTCTAGAAGCAAAGATCCAAGAACAATATAGCTTTACAAGGGAAAGGGACTGATTGATATGAACCCTTTTAATCTATCAAGTCAACACATCAAGTCAAGATTGTGTTAGCCTTAGAAAGGTTAAGCATTCGTTTCCATGCAATCCATCCATTAGAATAGTTATTCCAAACTCTGTTACTCTCCACAGATCAGCAAATAAATCAAATCACATACATGTTACCATGTAGGCGTACTAATCAGTGGTTAAAATGAAATGTGCACTGCCTAAGTTGATACAAATATCATGCCCAGATGTGCAAATCTGTTGTGGTGTACAGCGGGATGACCAAATTTTAATCATTCCTAAATGGCAGTAATGATTTCAATGCCAAATAAACTTGAATGTTGGTTTTCAAGGAGAGATTTATTAAATTGCTATTTTATGTATGTTACTGACTGGAGGAATGAGACACTTCTTAATGCAATTCCCAGTGGCACTGTGCCACGCAGTGCCACTCCAGTTGATATTCAGGTAGATGTTTAAGAATGGAGGAATGCAAAATCAAATTAATGACTGATGCTGTATAATCCTTAGAATCTTAAAACTGCAACTACCATTGTATTAGATGTAGTATTTGATAAGGCTACAAAAGCAAGTTGTGTATGTAAAAGAGTATCACTGTTTTAATTTAATCAGTCTAATTTGGTTCATACTTTGGAATCTAACATTCCAAATTAACAAACACCGTAATTCTGCACTGATTAGTTATAATTGGGGATGTTTATTGTGCATATTATTACATCTCTCTCAATTTATAGTTTAATTATACTCATCAACGCTGAAGTGTTATTGCTGAACATTACTAGAATAACATGAAAGGATATGGGCCACGTGCAGACGTTGTGTACTGAAGGTTTTGTTTGTGTACTCTACTGTTCTAGGTTCTCTGTTCACATATATTTGAATCAGTAGTGCATCCCTGCCAATTTTCTGGATTTCATTATCCCTTTGGTATATTACATTTGGCAGCAAATTCACATTCTGATTTCAATGATCTTAATTTGCACACTATAATCATTAAACTGGGCCCAACACAGTTTGATCTCTCTGTTTTGTAATCAGGTAGCAAGCATGCATTGAGAAAAAGGCTTGTTATGGTGATGTGGTTCTTGAGACAGTATTTTGCTTTATTTTATTCCAGTTGATTTAAACTAAACTGAACTGACACTTAATGCAAAGGTAGACACAGAAAGCTGGAGTAACTCAGCGGGACAGGCAGCATCTCCGGAGAGAAGGAATGGGTGAGTGCAGAGACCCTTTTTCAGACTGAAAGTCACGGGAAAGGGAAATAGGCGATATTGATGATTATGTAGAGAGATATAGAACTATGAATGAAAGATATGCAAAAAAGTAATGAAGATAAAGGAAACAGGCCATTTTGTCTACACAACACATAATGCATGTATATAGAAGGATTATTCTAGCTGGATGGGACACTCTGTATATAATTATGTTCTGAGAAGCAGTTCAATCCACCAAGTTTACCATAACTTTCACAACGGATCTGTGTGCATCAAATCAAATTAGATGTCTTTACTTTAGTCAACTTTTCCTTCCAAAAGCCTGACCTATATTTTATTTTCATATTCTGTAATGATAAAAATTAGTGACTTTATGAATTAACATTGTTAAGATATTCATGAACTCAAACAAGATGGATGAATCTTTGACAATGCGTACTATTCTAAGTGGTGCAAACAGCACGTATCTGAGTTTATGGTATTATTTAAACAAAAGCCAGCTATATTTATATTTTATTTGAACAACTGGAAAAGTTTAAGATGAATTAAACAAAATCGATTCATAATATATTCATTGGGGACATATTCATAGAACAATTGTTGGATTGTGAAGCATGCTGACTCAGAAGACTAGTTAATTGACAGTTACAAGTTAATTGAGGCATTTGGAAAAGCAAGAAAGGGTATTAAAGAGAAAGTTGGAACAACCAGACAAGAGACGATAATGATTATAGAAACTATTTTTTTCTCCCCGGCTATCCTGGTGCTGTCAGAGTTTAGTGCTTTACCTCGTGAGAGAAGATAAGCACAGCTACAATTGTATATGGTCAACACCAACACTTTATTTAATCGCCCTAGCATTTGTCATGTAGCCTTAAAAATAAATTGTATCTGTTGATAGCTACCCAAAAAAGGTGTGTGGATTTTTTTATTCTTCTCATTTACAGATGCATCAGTGTGAGACTGGACTAGGTATTAGAGCTAGAGGTTAAAAAATACCAATGGACAAACTGTAAAAAGACTGTTCTATCTTTACTGTTACAGAACAGACAGAAAACCTAAAGATAGACACAATATGCTGGAGTATGTCAGTATCTCTGGAGAAAAGGAATAGGTGATGTTTCAGATTGACACCCTTCTTCACACTTCTTCTGAAGAAGGGTTTCGACCCGAAACATCACCTTTCCCTTTTTTCCAGAGATGCTGCCTGAACCGCTGAGTTACTCTAACATTTTGCGTCTAGCTGCATTGTACGTCACATCCACGGTTACTTCCTAGACAGAAGAACTAGGTAGAAGGGGATCTACCATTTTATTCGTGAAGCCATGACAATATCTTTATTACCCATGCATGGAATTATGAACAAGTGCATCATTTGAGCTCAGTGTTCAATGATATGACACCAAGCCATAGAAAAGACATGACATTCACTCATTAAGAATTTCAAGCACACTTTGAGAGCACTGAAGCAGGACAAATATCACCAAATCATCCAAAATAATAACCTGTCATCTGGAGAGAAGACTAAACCCGACATGATTCTCTGATTGTGCGTTTTTCACTTAACCATTTCCTTGCTAGTTGGCACCCCAAATGTTAACCTAAACTTTACTTGCTCTAATGAAGTGCAGTCTACCAGAGGAGGATTTAAAAAAAGTGAAATGTTGCTTTCACTTTGAAGAGAAGGTTGAACATCTGGAAAAACCCAACCTCTGACGTGGGGATCAAAGTTATTTTGTTGTTACCAGATTGCCAATTGTGCATGGGTTCTGTCACCATCCTAGCTCCCAACTTTTTCTTTTCTCTTACTCCATGGAGGTGAAGATCATGGTTATAACCGGCAGTCAAGGATAGTACTTCAATGAGATGATTATTGGGAACAAGCTGTTCTCTTTACTTTAGGGCATCACGGGTCAGGTTTGCAGCCATTTTATACACCACGTTGGTGATACTGAGCTTTCCAGGAACATTGTCAAGTGGACCAACTCAGTGTTAGGAGGCTTTTATAACACTTTCTCACTTCACCTCCTCTTACAACCTTGGTCCTCAAATTAACCACAGCTATGATTGTTTTACATGGGACCCAGGAATGGTACAATAAGAAGAAAAACTGAGTTGATGGTGTGTACTTTGGATAATATGGAAATAAAATGGAACATGCTATAGAGATTTTGTCTTTATAAAGATTAGAATCATACAGGGAAGACTGCACTTGTGTTAAGTTCATACTTTTACCAATGAGACAGAATGCACTTGCAGAGGATTATAGAGCTTGTGTGTGTGTTATAGTTTGTTTTTTTAGAGCATTGAAACAGGCCCTTCGGCCCACTGAGTCCATGCTGACCATCGATCACCCTTTCATACTTCTACATTTCGCACTTTTGCTCCATCCCCCACAATTTATAGAGGCCACTTAACCTGCAAACATGCACATCTTTGGGATGTGGGAGGGAACCGAAGCAACCAGAGGAAATCTACGTAGTCACAGGGAGAATGTGCAAACCCCACACAGACAGTACCCAATGACAGGATCGGACCCCGTATTCCAGTGCAGTTATGGAGCAGCTTTAACCGCTGCGCCACTGTGCTGCCCACTGTGTTTCATATGGTTCAAGTTGAGTTGTTCAAGAAAATAACTTTATTCTGATTTCTTGCCCATAGAAAGGTAACGCTGTGGTGTAAAATCTAAATTATATTCCACAGGAGAGAATACTAACACTGTGATATTTATTTTAGTAAATGCTGCCTTTTTTACAATGTATTTTGATTTCTGGGAACTGCTGGCAAGGCTGGCACATTTTCCCCATCCCTAATTATCCCTAATTGTTAGGTGTGAACTAAAATGGTCCTTCAGCTGAAAATACTCCATGGCGCAATTAGGGAGGACTTTCAGGATTTAGACCTTAAAAGAATGGAGGAACGACAATGTAGTTCCCAGTCAGGATGGACTACAACTTGGAGTGGAGTGTACACGTGCTAGTATTCCTAATAAATTGCTGCCTTTGTCCTTGATGTTTGAGTTTGTGGATTTGTGTTCAGCTGTTGAAGTAGCATGGAGCAATCAACTGCAGTATATTTTAGAATATAGAATCGGACAGCATAACAATGGGTCCTTTGGTCCACAATGTTTGTGCCAAACATGATGCTAAGTTTAACTGATCTTATCTGCCTCTATGTGATCCATATCCTTCTATTCCCTGCACTTCCATGTGCTCTTAAAGAAAAGACTCTTAAACGCCACTATTGTATCTGCCTCCACCGCCATCTTTGGCATTGCTTAGCTGGCCCCCCGCCACACTCTGTGTAAAAAAAACTCCCCGCTCCACTCCATTAAACTTTCTCCCTCCCACCTTATAGTTATGCCCTCCAGCGTTGGACTTTTCCACCCTCGGGATAAAGGCCCTGACTGTCTACCCTATCTATGCCTCTCATGTACTTCTATCAAGTCTTCCCTCAACCTCTGACGTTCCAGAGAGAATTTTGTAGTGAGGACACAGTCACATTTGGTCAAGGACTCCCATCTCAATTCTGTAATTCGACCCTTTGGACCTGGTTTGGAACAAATCTGTGACAATGTGTGGGGCTAAGTCATCCTGGCAAAAATCAATCTGAGAATCAGTGAGCACTTTACTTGCGAGTAAGTGCTGCTTAATAGCATGGCAAATTATACCTTCAGTCACTTTGCTGATGATAGAGAATCGAATGGCTGAGTGGCACATTCTGCTGATCTGGGCAATTCTCCACATTGTTGACTGGACGCCAATGTTGTAAATACTCCAACTTATGTTGGTCATGCACATCCATGATAATAGCATGCATGTGTATGCCCTTTGGGAATTCTAAACTTGCCGTTGCCAAACCTCAACTGTGGTCTGGGAGCACTAGTCTGAAAACTATTCAACGATCCACCCTGGAGGAGCAGTTAGAACTAATTACATATTTCTGCAGGCAGATTGCAAACAAGAAACAGTTAAAAAAAAATCCTATATTTAAATATTGCACCAAAAAAATCTGTTCTCTATCATGATTGTCATGCTTTACCTGATTGTGTCAGCTATTGAGCTTCATCAAACGTGTATCATACCATCTGCAATTGTGGAGGAAACTCGCATCAGCTGCATCCTTGGATGACTCTTGACTAAATGTAAAAGAGGCCTCTTCTGGTTTAGATGATACACTGCAAAATGTCTCTTGAAAAGTTGAGCATATTGAGACTCCATGGTCATTGTTTTGGGGGATTTTAACAAGGCTAACCATAGCCAAGAGCTTCCAAAATACAGACATGACATTACCTGCCCTGCCAGAGGGGAGAGAAGTCAAGTCAAGTCACATTTATTTATATAGCACATTTAAAAAACAACTCTCGTTGACCAAAGTGCTTTACATTTTTTTATAAGAGTAGTATACACAAGCAGGCTACATACATATATACAAATAGCCCTCTCGGGTCGCCCCTGAGCTTATGCCTAGACTGCGGGACATTCAGCAACCCCAAGTCGGCCGATCTGAGAGACCTGGAGGTGGTGTAGTGGGTGAGAAGACTTTTAATGTAGGTGGGTGCAAGCCCATTGAGGGCTTTGTAGACAAAGAGTAGAGTCTTGAAATTAATTTGGAACCGCACAGGGAGCCAGTGGAGAGAGGCCAGGATCGGGGTGATGTGGTCCCTTTTTCGGGTGCCCGTCAGGAGTCTTGGACCAGTTGCAGGCGGGACAGGGAAGATTGGCTGATGCCAGTGTAAAGGGAGTTGCAGTAATCTAGGCGGGAGGAGATAAATGTATGGATGATCTTTTCGAGGTCATCAAACTGGAGGAATTGTTTTATTTCAGTTATCATCTGAAGCTGAAAGAAGCATGCTTTTACAACGGCATTGACTTGTTTGTCAAACTTCAGTGCAGAGTCAAATATCACGCCAAGATTTTTGACGTGAGGTTTGAGTAGTGGGGTAAGGCTTCCAAGGCTGCCTGCTATCATTTTGATTGAGTCCGAGGGGCCGAGAAGGATGACCTCAGACTTACTCACGTTTAGTTGGAGGAAGTTCTGAAACTCGATCGTTGTGGGAGGACTATCGTGAGGGAGGGGGAAAACATTGGACAATGGGGACCTGGCGTGGGAGGACCACTGTGAAGGAGCGGGAAGAACAATGAACAATGGAGGACCCGGCGTGAGGGGATCGCCGTGAGGGGGGGGGGGGGGGAAACAAAGGGGGAGCTGGCGCGGGGGGGATGGGGAATTTGTATCTTTATAAGCGCCCGTAATGGGCGACTATTTGCATACCTTGGCAAGGTATGCAAGCAAAGAATTTCACTGTGACTTGTCACATGTGACAATAAAGTATTCAATTCCTGCTCTGTTATTCCACATATCCAACACTCTTTTCCCCCTTCCTCCACATAATGTGGTAGTGTTATTTTATCAGCTAGACGTACTGCTGCCATTTCTGCTGGGTACAATATCACCAACACGTTAACTGGGGAAACTTAAGATAAGACAATGAGAGGATGAGGGGTGATCTTATAGAGGTGTATAAAATCATGAGAGGAATAGATCGGGTAGATGCACAGTCACGTGCCCAGACTAGGGGAATCGAGGACCAGTGGACATAGGTTCAAGGTGAAGGGGAAAAGATTTAATGGGGAACTTTTCACACAAAGGGTGGTGGGTGTATGGAACAAGCTGCCAGATGACGTGGTTGAGGCTGGGACTTTTCCAACGTTTAAGAAGCAGTTGGATATGTACATGGATAGGACAGGTTTGGAGGGATATGGACCTAGCGCAGGCAGGTGGGACTGGTGTAGGTGGGACATGTTGGCCGGTGTGGGCAAATTGGGCCGAGGGGCCTATTTCCACACTGTATCACTCTCTGATTCTATGACAAGGAGTACAGGATCTCTGTGGCAGAAATGGATTGAGCTATATCACTTGCAAATGGTGCAATGATTAGCCTTTGCTCAGATAAAAGGAAAACATTAACACTGAGGCAAGAATATTGAGTAAGCAATGTTGCAGCAGCAAATTTTCCATTACTTTAATAATGATTGCATGACTATTTCTATGAAATAAGCACAATTATTACGCATATCACACATCTGAGGTATGCTTTTACGAAATTGTATTCCCTTCGTTTTTACTGCCAGAATATTTCCCCTTTCTTGCGAACGCCTATGGACTTTACCTGTTAAAACAGCGGGGAATATAGTCTTATATTCCCCTGGTCTCACATCCGGGAACTTGGCAACGTGACGCTGCGTGGGAAATTTAGAATATTCAAACGGCAGACAGGAAGACTGCCGCGTCCATTTTGGTTAAATTTTGCGTGGAAGTCCGCCGAGCTGAGATGTTCAAATTTTCCTCTAGATGTCTGATAATGGGTAATAATAACAATATTGACTGTCCTCTTTCGGGAGATACGACATATATTGCCCTCACTAGATCCATATTGCCCTCGTCTTCGACTCGGGCAATATGAATCTACTTCAGGCAATATATGTCGTATCCCCCTCAAGGCCAGTCAATATTCTATTATTATTCTGTGTAACATTTTATATGAAACGAGAGTAAATCAAAACACAGAAATGTCAGGATTTGCTTTTCCCTCAGCACGTATGTGTGATTATTATTAAAATTGAATGAGAAAATATGTTTAGGATGGCAAGTTCATATGGAGAAGTACAGTATGCCCAAATTTCATCTGGGTGCCATCACTGAAATAAAATTGGGTCTCTTTTGCATTGCAATTCATTTTCTAAGAAAGGTTTTGCAGAAAGAGGCTGTGCATTGATTTATAGACAAGCAATTTAAAATGCTCTAGTAATATAGTAACAATGCTTCATATGTTAAGTTTCTTATTTAAATCACAGAGCAACTCCATTTGTACTGTTTCATGACTGAGAAAGTTTATTATGTTTGCCAAAGCTGCACTCAAAAGGTTTCTGATATCATATTTGTTCCCTGTGTTTGTGTTCCCTGTAATTTAATTTTGTACCAGTTTTAAATTTTATCTCAATGAAGATGCCTGAAGCATATCACAGTATTGTGCTCAATGCTATAGAAAGGGTGACATTAAGCTGGAAACATTGCAGAGAAGATTTACGAGGATGTTGCTGGGACTCGAGGTCCTGAGCTATCGGGAGAGGTTGTGCTGGCTTGGACTTTATTTCTTGGAGCGCAGGAGGCTGTGGGGTGATTTTGTAGAGGTGTGTAAAATTACGAGGGGAATAGAAAGGGTGAATGTACATAGTCTTTACCAGGTCAGGGAATCAAGAACCAGAAGACATAGATTTAAGGTGAGAGGGGCAAAATTTCATAGGACCTGAGCAGCAACCTGTTTACTCAGAGTGTGGTGGGTATATGTAATAAGCTGCCAGAGGAGGTAGTTGAGCATGGATGGGAAAGGTTTACGGGGATATGGGCAAAATGCGGACAAATGGGACTAGTTTAGATGTGGCATCTTGGTCGCAAAGTCAAGTTGGGCTGATGAGCTTGTTTCTTCTTCTTCTTGCGTATGGCGTGCACAGCCTAAAGTTGCAGGACAACTTCTTCTATTTGATCTTATTGATTGTGCACACCGGGTTGATTGCATTCGTTGAAACAAGGCGGACCAGGTGAAGGTTGCAATGTTCCACCCCAGCTTGTTTCCATGCTGTATGATTCTATGACTAGTCCAATTAATTTCCAGCAGGTAGTTCTCAAGCCATGCTTCTCGGCATACTCCTCATACCCCTCTGCCTGGCAGTGAATTTCTGGGCAGCTACAGTCAATAAAAAATATTGAATTACCTCTACATGTATAATTCCTTAATAAAGTGTGACGTTTGAAATTAAAATGTTATCGATTACGCTTGCAGTCTGTGTTTGAATAATCATAATTTTGTTTTAGCCAATGTTCCAGGGAAAGAAATTCACCATAACGCCAACAAGTAATACAGTTATAGCTCATGTTTTGAAAAAAAAACCCAGATCAACTGCTATTTATGACTTCAATACAAAACAAAACATAATAAAATGTTAATTGTGAAATACAAAAGTGAATTGATTGTTAGATAAATGTGTTGAAGTATTTATTTTCTTGCCCTTAAAAAATGGAAGTTAAATGTCACTACCACCGTAATGAACTTGGCTCCGCTCTAATTATTGTTGATGTAAGAATTGCATTCAAGGACTTGGCTGAACCATTTTAAAATCCAGTATGTTAGCCAGCTGGTAAGTGGAAATATAAGCCTAGGCCAGCAGATGAATTTAGCAGGAAATACTGAAAATACTCTCAGATTTCTACAGAAAGGCCAAGCCAATAGATATTTTTAAGACGGAGATTGATAAATTCTTGATTAATCAGGGTGTCAAAGGAAATGGGGAGAAGGCAGGAGAAAGGGGTTGAGAAGGAAAGATAGATCAACCATGATTCAATTGCCTCTAGATTTTATCACACGACGACGGACTACGGCAATTTACAGCAGCTAATTATCTTCCATCTCACTTATCTTTGGGATGTGGGAGGAAACGGGAGCACCTGGGGGAAGCCCACATGGCCACAGGGAGGATGTACAAACTCCACACAGACCGCACCAGAGATGGTGACCAGCTGCACTACTGTGCCACTGTTCTCATACTGAAAATTGACATGATCTCAGGATGAATTACTGTAGAGAATTATTGTTAATTGTATGCATTTGTGGGCCTTTGAGGAGGCTGTAAAAGTTAAACTTTTCCTTATGTGAGACATGTTAATGAGGGTGCAAAACATGTTATAAAAGCTTTTCAAAGTATATTTTTAATTTACAAAGAAATTGACACCTGTATCTAATGTATCAAGGAAATGAATTGTATACTTTTTTTAAAGTCACTTTCAGTTATTTAAATGTAAATAATATACTAAAGATGCTGAAACTATAATTTTTTGATGAACCCATCATCAGTTATGTACAAAATTGCACTTTTAATTAGAGAGAGGAATTTTTAAAAAGTAGAATTAAAAAAAAACTTTTTAAAGGCAATATATTTATTTAAAATGTTGTACAATATATTAAGTATATATTTACTGCATCAGATTTGAAGTTCCAGGGTTTGCAATGTGTTGTTGGCGGACAATACAACTTATGTTATCTATTCATTAATTCATTACCAGTTAATCAGAAAAGCTTGTTATGTGCAGATTTTTGATAAACAAATGTGCCTGCCATTAAGCTGATTTCTCCTCCAGGGAATTTAATAGCAAATCAATGCAGAATGGCCATCTTTGCAACATATGTACAACAGATTTATATGATTATTCAGGATTTTGCAACCATGTGAGAATACATTAACTTACACTGTAGGCTACAATTTGGATTTTTGCTATCATTTTATAAAGGCTTTACTGAACTGAAGCTGGAACCAAGCAGAATCCTCAGAATGCAGTAATAATTTTGGCCAAGGTCATTTTACCTATAGTTTAAAATAACTCTGCTAATCAATAAAAGTCACAGTTGAGAGCACTTACTATGATGTAATGAGGAAGGGTTAGTTAGCAGTCTTGTTGTACATGCCCCCTTGGGCAAGAGTGACATAATATGGTTGAGTTCTTCATTAGGATGGAGAGTGACATTGTTAATTCAGAAACAATGGTTCTGAACTTAAAGAAAGGTAACTTCGAGGGTATGAGATGTGAATTGGCTAATATTGACTGGCAATCAATTCTAAAAGGGTTGACGGTGGATACGCAATGGAAGACATTTAAAGACTGCATGGATGAACTACAAAAATTGTTCATCCCAGTTTGGCAAAAGAATAAAGCAGGAAAGGTAGTGCGTCCGTGGATAACAAGGGAAATCAGGGATAGTATCAAAGCAAAGGATGATGCGTACAAAATAGCCAGAAAAAGTAGCATACCAGAGGACTGGGGGAAATTCAGAGACCAGCAGAGGAGGACAAAGGGCTTAATTAGGAAAGGAAAAATAGATTACGAAAGAAAACTGACAGGGAACATAAAAATTGACTGCAAAGGTTTTTATAGATATGTGAAGAGAAAGAGATTAGTTAAAACAAATGTAGGTCCCGCAGTCAGAAACAGGTGAGTTGATCATGGGGAACAAGGATATGGTGGACCAATTGAATAACTACTTTGGTTCCGTCTTCACTAAGGAAGACATAAATAATCTGCCGGAAATAGCAGGGGACCGCAGGTCAAAGGAGGAATTGAGTGAAATTCAGGTTAGTCAGAAAGTGGTGTTGGGTAAATTGAGTGGATTAAAGGCCAATAAATCCCCAGGGCCAGATAGGCTGCATCCCAGAGTACTTAAGGAAGTAGCTCTGGAAATAGTAGATGCATTAGTGATAATCTTTCAAAACTCTTTAGATTCTGCAGTAGTTCCTGAGGATTGGCGGGTAGCAAACATAACCCCTCTTTTTAAGAAGGGAGGGAGAGAGAAAACGAGGAATTACAGACCAGTTAGTCTAACATCGGTAGTGGGGAAACTGCTAGAGTCAGTTATTAAAGATGGGATAGTAGCACATTTGGAAAGTGGTGAAATCATTGGACAAAGTCAGCATGGATTTACGAAAGGTAAATCATGTCTGACGAATCTTGTGGAATTTTTCGAGGATGTAACTAGTAGCGTGAATAGGGGCGAACCAGTGGATGTGGTGTATCTGGACTTAAAGAAGGCTTTCGACAAGGTCCCACATAAGAGATTAGTATACAAACTTAAAGCATACGGCATTGGGGGTTCAGTATTGATGTGGATAGAGAACTGGCTGGCAAACAGGAAACAAAGGGTAGGAGTAAACGGGTCCTTTTCACAATGGCAGGCAGTGACTAGTGGGGTACCGCGAGGCTCAGTGCTGGGACCCCAGCTATTTACAATATACATTAATGATCTGGATGAGGGAATTGAAGGCAATATCTCCAAGTTTGCGGATGACACTAGGCTGGGGGGCAGTGTTAGCTGTGAGGAGGATGCTAGGAGACTGCAAGGTGACTTGGATAGGCTGGGTGAGTGGGCAAATGATTGGCAGATGCAGTATAATGTGGATAAATGTGAGGTTATCCACTTTGGTGGCAAAAACAGGAAAGCAGACTATTATCTAAATGGTGGCCGATTAGGAAAAGGGGAGATGCAGCGCGACCTGGGTGTCATGGTACACCAGTCATTGAAAGTAGGCATGCAGGTGCAGCAGGCAGTGAAGAAAGCGAATGGTATGTTAGCTTTCATAGCAAATGGATTTGAGTATAGAAGCAGGGAGGTTCTACTTCAGTTGTATAGGGTCTTGGTGAGACCACACCTGGAGTATTGCGTACAGTTTTGGTCTCCAAATCCGAGGAAGGACATTATTGCCATAGAGGGAGTGCAGAGAAGGTTCACCAGACTGATTCCTGGGATGTCAGGACTGTCTTATGAAGAAAGACTGGATAGACTCAGTTTATACTCTCTAGAATTTAGGAGATTGAGAGGGGATCTTATAAAAACTTACAAAATTCTTAAGGGGTTGGACAGGCTAGATGCAGGAAGATTGTTCCTGATGTTGGGGAGGTCCAGGACAAGGGGTCACAGCTTAAGGATAAGGGGGAAATCTTTTAGGACCCAGATGAGAAGGACTTTTTTCACACAGAGTGGTGAGTCTCTGGAACTCTCTGCCACAGAGGGTAGTGGAGGCCAATTCATTGGCTATATTTAAGAGGGAGTTAGATGTGGCCCTTGTGGCTAAGGGGATCAGAGGGTATGGAGAGAAGGCAGGTACGGGATACTGAGTTGGATGATCAGCCATGATCATATTGAATGGCGGTGCAGGCTCGAAGGGCCTAATGGCCTACTCCTGCACCTAGTTTCTATGTTTCTATGACTTCTATGTTACCTACCTATTCAAAAGAGCATATAAAGCATAGAAGAGGAATTTCGCCATCACACACAAACACACACACACAATAACCACACCCCACACACACTTGATATTATATTAATACTATTCATTCATTCGCTCCGTTTATTCATTCGCTCCTTTTACCCCATCCCCCGCCCTATCCACTCATGCATAACCCCCAACTGCGCAGGCGCGGCTAGAGAGGGAGGGGGTGGAGAGGGAGATGGAAGGGCAGAGAGGAAGGGGGGCAGAGTGGAATGGGGCAGAGAGGTAGGGGGGCAGAGAGGAAGGGGGCAGAGAGGGGGGCAGAGAGGAATGGCTCCCTCCCCCTCTTCTTCCCTCACTCCCCCCTCACCCCCCTCTCCTCTTCCCTCTACTACCCCCCCTCCCCCTCTCCCCCCCTCCATCCCTCCCTCTCCACCCCCTCTCCCCCTTTCTCCCACCCCTCTCTGCCCCCATCGCCCTCTCTTTCTCTGCCCCAGGGATTGGGTAGAGAGGGAAAGGGAGGTGGTAGAGGCAGCACCGACCCAGGTCGTACAGCACAAGCCTCCCCATCAGGCGCCAGGCCCGAGCTAGGCTGCGGCCGACGTGGACCAGAGCGAGGCCCGGAGCGAACTGAATACGGTGAAAAGCAGCGGAGGGCCGGCCGATCGTGTCTTCCACGAGGGTAAGCACACCCACCAGCGTGACAGACGATCGGGCAGGAGAGGAGGTCATCCCCTGTGATTGCTGCCGAGGCAACTTTTCCACTGCGCTGCGATAATGACTGGGGGGTGGGGGTGGGCGGCTGAGCCACGTAACTCATGGAAAACAGTGCCCCTGCGTTTTGAAAATTCTGCGCAGATTGCCGAGAGGAGTAAAGGCAGTGTGACATCATCCAGCTCGCTTTCAGATTGGTGGACAATTTTAGTAAAAAACTCGGGAAATAATGATTCAAATTTTCAGATGAGGAGATTTTCGAAATCATGAGGCTAATCTCTACCGGAATATATAAAAATTTCACCGTTACCGCGTCAGGTTTCCGAGGTGATGTGAATCACATATGAAAACACACACACACACACATCCAAGATCAGAGTTTTAATAGTTACATGATATCGATGTGCTCTGGAGAGTAAATATCATGGCAGGGTGAACTGATTCAACCACATGTGTTTCTCCTTCTTTTCTTTTAATTTGGACTAAGTTCGCCTTTGGTATTTCAGAAGCAGGCTCATGCAACTGCATCAATTGTTTCAATTCCACATGTGGATTGATTTACTTTTAATTGCAAAATCACTTTCCTTGTTATCATGCATTTCACCTACATGCATTATCCAGGATAGACTATGGTAGTGAGTGTGCTTTAATGTATGGTTGGGTTTGTATACATTCCAGGAGGCTGGTATCAGGACTATAGTACTCTCCTGTTGCTGCAGGATCTCATGGGTTTATGATCAAAGCTTTGAAGGTTATCCTAATGGGCCTGTCCCACTTATGTGACTTTTTCGGCGACTGTCATAGGTCGTTGCGGGTCGCCGAAAATTTTCAACATGTTGAAAACCCAGCGGCGACCAGAACAAGGTACGACTCTTTGGGCGACTACTCACGACCATACAGACTTCACCCCGCGATATGTCGCCATGGTGTCACCTGTCTGGTCGTGAGTAGTCTCCTCAGTCGCCCAAAGAGTCGTAGCGTCTTTCTGGTTGCCGCTGGATTTTCAACATGTTGAAAGTTTTCAATGACCGGCAACAACCCAGCAGTTGCTGAACACGTTGCAAAAGTGGGACGGGCCCATAAATAAACCGATCTAGAGCTTAAACACTTGATGTTC
Source organism: Okamejei kenojei (assembly GCA_035221665.1). Taxonomy (NCBI): domain Eukaryota; kingdom Metazoa; phylum Chordata; class Chondrichthyes; order Rajiformes; family Rajidae; genus Okamejei; species Okamejei kenojei. Next base: position 60,639,973 of record CM069139.1, on the reverse strand, counting down.
CAGATAGAAAGCAACTGCATGGTGGCACAGTGGTAGGGTTGCTGCCTTACAGCACCAGAGACTTGGGTTCAATCCTGATTATGTGTGCTGTCTGTATGGAGTTTGTACGATCTCCACGTGACCTGCATAGGGGTTTGCTCCGATTTTCTCCCACACTCCAAAGGCGTACAGGTTTGGAGGTTAATTGGCTTTGATAAAATTGTAAATGTTTCAGAATGTGTGGAGGATAACGTTAGAATGCGGGGATCGCTGGTCGGCGCGGACTCGGTGGGCTGAAGGGCCCGTTTCTGTGCTATATCTCTAAATTACACTAAACTAAATTGTCACACAATTTTAAATATCCTCTTCAACCTTCCATTTTCTAAGGAAAATAATCTCAACGTCCCTCATTTCTCCATACAATGGAAGCCCCTCTTTCCTGCTATCTTTACAGTAAGTTACCTCAACACCTTAGCTGCAGTCTCGATGTCCTTCCGTAAGAATAGTGGGCAAAATCCGGCCTTGTCAGTGATTATAGCTTAGCATAAGGTTTTTGTATTAATTCTGTTATTTCAACAGGAATCAGACATGCTTTTCCTCTTACTTTATTAATTTGTCTTCCTCTTACAAAGATTTGTGCGTGTTAACCAACAGATCTCACCCTGGTTATATACTCTTTCCTTTAAATTGTGTAATGTTAGTTTGATGAACTGTTGGGTAAAATAAATTATTTTCATTTGATTTATATATATATATATGTTTGAAAATCTGAAAAACTTTTCCAAACATCCAAGTTAGTTTCACTGGAGAGTTCCATTCAGTTGTGATGACTAACACCAACTAGAGAGCGAACCTGAGTTACCATTTACCTCATTGGAGACCCTGCGACAATCTTTAATTGGACTTTACTGGACTTTATCTTGCACTAAACGTTATTGGTTTTATTCTGCATCTGTACATTGTGAACGTCTTGATTGTAATCATGGATAGTCGTTCCGCTGACTGGATTGCACGCACCAAAAAAAGGTTTTAATTGTACCTTGGTAAGCCAAACTAAAACTAAAACCAAACTAAACTAAACTTAAGTAACAACAAAGTAATAGATTGTAAATATGAAGATACAAATAAATTAATGTAATTCAACATCAAATCATTTATTGTAGACAAAAATGCTGGAGAAACTCAGCGAGTGAGGCAGCATCTATGGAGCGAAGGAAATAGGCAACGTTTTGGGTTGAGACCCTCGATAACGATTTTTGCCAAATAATATATTTGCATAATACATTTTCTGTTATTACAAAAGAAACTGTTAATTTTTTTAACATCTTTATTATTGGATGACTTCTAATGATATTGGACATGCAAATGAATGAGTTGTTTTAAAGTCACGGTAATGCAGAGGTAGAGTTGCTGCCTTACAGCGAATGCAGCGCCGGAGACCCGGGTTCAATCCCGACTACGGGTGCTGTCTGTACGGAGTTTGTACGTTCTCCCCTTGACCTGCGTGGGTTTTCTTCAAGATCTTCGGTTTCCTCCCATGCTCCAGACATACAGGTTTGTAGGTTAATTGGCTTGGTAATTGTAAAAATTTTCCGTAGTGGGTGTAGGATAGTGTTAATATGGGGGGGGATTGCTGGTCGGCATGGACCCGGTGGGCCGAAGGGCCTGTTTCCCTGCTGTATCTCTAAACTAAACTAAACTAAAAGCAGATTTGTGCCAGCTAGATTTTTGTTTTGTTCATGGACAACAGTGCTTAAGGGAGAAACATAACAAAGCTAATTGTACATCTGTTCCTGATGCCAAAGGCAGTGCCTGGCAACAGACTGCAAAGGAATTAAAGCTTGACCATTCTCATGCTGAGCAGACGAGGAAGGGACAGAATAACCCCCTGCCTGTTTGTGGTGTCTCATGGGCCACTGATCATGAAGTACTTGGAGACACAGTGAGTTGAACATTTTGATGATGATTCTTGGTATGTGTAAATTCACATGCATAACAAAATGTGTGTTGTGTGAGAGAAAAAGGAGGGGACTGCAGGTGCTAATTCTATAGACTAATGCTTTCTTGTCTTTTCACTCTCAGAGATTTCATGGAAGGTCAGTGCCTTAGTTGTCGACAGTGATTATGCAGGCTCAAGCGGAACAGCTTCCCAAAAATCTTATTTTTCTTGACGCACCAAATGTTTCTTTGTTTGCGAAAATAATTTGACTCTCCCAATATTTTACACTGTAGTTAGAACTGAAGATGCTGCATTACAACAAGATATGTTTAGCTGAAAATTACGCTTTATCCAGAATAAACAACAGGAAAGACATTGTTGCCTTTCAATGCGGACAAAAAGTGTGTCTGCATGTTTCCACTTAAGCAGTAATTTGAGTACAAAGCTTTTCTGCTGCAGGAGACCCTTCAATCTACCTTTGGTACTGAGGTCAGTTGCCTGATGATTTTACTCTGCTTACACGGAATAAACATTTGCAGGTATGAATAATGTCAAACAGATTATTGCAAGAAAAAATACGTATTCTTTGCACAAGCATTTAATTCCGGCTGCTTTAAAAAAACTATAGGAAGGAACTGCAGATGGTGGTTTATAGCTAAGATGGACACAAAATTCTGGAGTAACTCAGCAGGTCAGGCAGCATCTCCGGAGAAAAGGAATAGATGATATTTCAGGTCTTCAGAAGAAGGGTTCTGAAGAAGGGTTCCGACCCGAAACGTCACCTATTCCTTTTCTCCATAGATGCTCCCTGACCCGCTGAGTTGCGATAGCACTTTGGGTCTACACTTTCAAAAATATGTTCGAATTCCAAAGAAAAACAGCATTCATTTAGCATAACCTAGCATTGTTAATGGTAGATAATGATGTAAATTTCAGTTTTTTAGGAAAGATTTTGCAAACACCTTTGAGCTTTATAGCAAAATGAAAAGTTGCTGCACAATTGTTCTGAAGAATTTAATTACGTTTCCCTTCTTGTAAGATAATTTCTTTTTAGCAGATCCAGAATATTCTGCAAAGTTAATGCCCGGAAATGCAAAGGGAAGATGTTAAAAAAATGCAAACAAAAGCAAAGCAGAGCTACAAAATTAAATTATCAAACATCGTAAACATAAATATCACAATATTATGCAGATATATAATTAACAAATGTTAAGCCAAAGTACAACATGGTCACAAATGAATGCTCCAGGCAATTTCACAGTTAATGACAGTGAAATGGCAAACAAAAAGTCTTTACTTTGGTATTTACATGATGACTTATAAGATCACCAAAGAAACACAATTATTTAAGACAGGAAGAATGGAGAATATAACCTGGTACAAAGTTGCCCTGGCGTGCTGCGGCCATATCCGACATCAGGCGTGGCTCGCCCGCCACACAACCGGGAACCTGCCTGGAGAGGGAAGCCAACCGAGCCCGGCCGCTGCTCGCCCCATGGATCCGAGAGGAGGGAATCATAGTCGGACGTTAGGACCAGTAAGCAGACCAATTGCTTGAGGTAGTGCAGTGCCTCGACAGTGGAGGCCCTGCAGCAGCCTGTGGCTTGGTTGGATTGGGCACTGCTCCAAGAGGCCTAGCTCATGAACCGAACATAGCTTGCAGCGGCACAGAGCAGTGGAGGATACCAACGGCCACACTTGGCCAGGCTACCCCTGCAACATCGCCAAGACAATGGGCCTTCATGGTTAGGTTAAGTACTCTCCACCTATAACAACTGAGACTTGAAAATGGCATCAAATCTGGCGACTTTGCATACTGTCTCAGTGTACTAATACTATACCTTTGTACAGTATCTGAGATGCTTATCTAAGATGCCTCTAAATGTTTATATATGGTGATACTTGTACTGAACCGTATACAAAAATGAATTTCACTGTACCTCAGTACATGTGACAAATAAAGTACCAAGGATCAAGCTTAGAGAGGTGGATATTCCAAGTCCTGGTGGAATCCATCCACTTTTATGAAGAAACTGGGGGAAACACTTGGCAGATCCACAATTACCACCCACTAGAAAATAGAATGGTACCGTAAACTAGCGGACAGAAAACAACCTTATGTTTAAAATTGGAAAGAAGAACAAACCCAGAGTGCGGTAGACCAACTAACAACGTTGTTGGTAAAAAAAAAATGTTAATGGAATTTTTACTTGTATAAGTAAAACAATTAAAGTATAAAACGTAATGAGGAATATCAACACAGATTTCCAAAGGGAAAGCCAGGCTTATTGATTTTCCAGAAAAGTAACTGATTGAGTAGTCAAGGTTGATTTAGTAAGGAAAACAGAGTTAATGGATAGTAAAGGTGAGAAGTAGTGTTCCACCAGCATTGTTGGGACTGCTACTGCACAAAAATTACATTTGAGATTTGAGCTTGAAAATCAGAAGTATAGTCTCTCAGATTTAATTTGAATTAAGATTAACGTGGCACCATGCTGGGAATTTTGTTAATAGGCAGCGTTTTTAACAAAATACGAGAAAACATTAATAAACTTGCAGTTGGCCTTTATGATGGCAAATTAATTTTGAAGTGGATAAGTGTGAAGAGTTATGGTGTTTTGGGAAGAATACGAATTGGATTAGATATATTTCTTGGCTCATAAAGCCAGGTGTAAATAAAGCCATCAAAAAATCAAATCAAGCATTAAGATAATTTCCAGAGGTTAAATTGGTAATGTCATGTTTTGATCTCCATGCAACAAAAAATGTGGGACTAGTATTTTGTGTCAACTCACCTACAGAGGAAACTGGGAACTTTTCCAGTGTCGATAAATTGGAGAAGCAGAGGGTTTTGGAACTTGTCTAGATTGAAATGTTGCTTTGGTCTTCCCCTGTCATTATTCGAGGCAGGCAAACAGCAAGAAAATGGAGGCTGCAATGAAAAATGAGAGAGGCCTTGAGTTCCATGTCCCAAAGATAACACAAAGTGCTGGAGTAACTCAGTGGGTCAGGCAGTATCTCTGTAGAAAAAGGATGGGTGACGTTTTAAGTCGGGACCTTTCTTTAAAGCTAGTTGCACCTTTCAGTACCATTCATGCTTAATGGTGTAAGACTCTGCAATGCACTTTCTATTGCTGTTTTGAGCTGCATAAACTAATGACCTTGATCATGAAATTCAGATATTCAGATCCATTGGGAAAGTGGGCCAAGGAATGGCAGAGGGAATTTAGCTCTAGTTTAAGGTGGTTTGTTTTGGTAAGGCAGTATTTCTGCAGCAAATGGTAGGGCCATGGAGGGTGTTGTGGAGTAGAGAGTGGAGGTACCACAATTCCCTAAAACCGTCAATGCAGGGTGGTGAAGAAAGTGTTTGGCATGCTAGCCTATATCAGTAAGGATATTGATCGCAGACATTGAGATTGCATGCTAAAGCTGTACAAGATATTGGTGACACCATATTTAGAGTTTTATGTACAGTTCTAATCACCCTGCTCGTACACTTCTAACCACCCCACGTAATCATGTCATTAGGCTGGAAAGGGCGCAGAAAAGATATCTCAGAAAAGATGTTACCATAACTTGAGGCCTTGAGTTATAAACAGAGGCAGGAGAGGTTGTGACTTTGTTCCCTGGAGTGTGGATGGCAGAGGGATGACCTTACTGAGATATACAAAATTATGAGAAGCATAGATAAGGTGAATGGTCACAGTCTTTCTCCCAGGGTATAGGAGCCCAGAATTAGAGGCATGGGCTTAAGGTGAAAGGGGAAAGATTTAAAAGAAACCTGAGGGGCAATTCCCCAAGTGTGTACAAGGGATGAGCTGCCAGAGTAAGCAGTAGAGGAAGGTACAATGGTGACTTTTAAAATACATTTAGACAGGTACAATGATATAATTAGTTTAGTGGAATATGGGCCAGATACAGGCAAATAGGATTAGTGTGTTTAAACCTGGTCAGCTGGAGCAAATAGGACTGAAAGTCGTGTTTCAAGTTCTATAACTTTATGCTAATCTGAACATTTATTTATTTAGCCATTTCTCCAGAGAATAGTTGGCACAAAGCAACCTGTCACATATTCTAAAATTCTAACTAATACAGTGCATGTGAGCATGTGTAAATACAGCAATCTTTTGTTATTTACTAGAAACCATTCATTCTATAGGTGCCTCTCTGTCTTGTTTAACCACAAGTCTGACAATAATATCTTATACTATAAATGAAAAGTCTTTCTATCCTCTATGTTAAAAGCCACACATACTCACAAGCAGCAGTATTTGGTGCTTACAGTTAAAGATTTATGACATTCATATATCCAGCAGTATGTTACAAAGCAGAATGTTATTCAACAATATGTTCTCAGACCAGAGTAGCCTATAATTAGCTGTTTTGGAATGGTGGTGAAAATTGCAGCAAATATAACTCACCGTGACATAAGACAAAATTTTAAAACTATTTAAATTATTCTATCATCACTTTAAAGTAATGGGTTTAAAAAAAGAAGCAATCTCTCGTTTCCCTATCCCTGACCAGTCTGAAGAAGGTCTCGACGTCGCCTACTTAGAAAGTTTCTCCATGTACCTGGAAAAATAGTTTTGTTCATGAGAAATTATAAAGTAAAAGCACTCAGACTTTCAACCTTCACTCCAACTCCTGTGCATATCAAGACTATCTGTCAACTCTAGCAGAATGGTGCCATCATTTGGATGAGCTGTTAATCTGAGACCCTTTTCTGTCTTCTCAGGTGGGCATAAACAACTTAAAGAAGGTTCAGTTATTGATTTCAGATTTTTTAAAAACTTATTTAAGGAAGTGGGCACTGTTTGTAAGGTCCGCTTGAGTTATCCATCTGTAAATGGCCTTGGGAAGGTGCTGATTAACTTCGCTGGATGCAGCATGGCTAAGATGCTCCCCTGATTTATAAAACAGGAAGATGCAGAAATTGATGCAAGAGCAATGAAGAAGGTAATGATTAGAGCCAGGATGTTTAGGCACTAAAAAACACTGAAATAGGCAGGCAAAAAGGCATAATAAAATTACAAAAAAGGCACGAAAAAGGTATTTATTGACAAAAAAGGCATAAAAAGGCAATTATTTCCACCACCAAAATATGGTTTAAAATGATAATATAAAGGTATATTACATTAAATTACCAAAGTTGCCCTGGTTGCACATAATTACTAGCATTTTTTTCAAATTATCATGTGTTAAATATGCCGTCTGTAGGGCAGAATATGCTTCAGTTGTGAAAAACTCCTGTCTATCTCAGCTGAGGTCACTGGTGCATACCCAAAACAAGCTACAGACTCTATATTCATGTCGATATCTTGTGCATTACAACTACCTTTGAGAACTTTAGCAATGTTTTGTATTTCTTCAAGATCTTTGTTAGCTAAAATCACTCTCTCACATTTTCCTTGTATGTCTTTACCTACATCGCCCGGAACTTTACGAATATCGTCAGTTACTTTGCTGAAAACCTGCAAGTTATTCACTAATCTTTCACCACATTCCTCAAGGGAAGTGATAGATTGTGGGAAGTTCGCGGTGGAGGGACTTTTTCTGCATGATTACTGCAGATTCTTCAAAACAGTTGACGATTTATTTTATCTTTTCAAAATTTGCGGCATAGTACAATAGAGCAGAGATTCATGTACCCCATCTAGTCAAAATGGGCTGAGGAGGTAGCGGAATCTCGGGTGCCATTTCCTTGAACAACTGCACAGGAATATTTTGAAGAATGATTTTCTTGACATTGGAAACTAGGCGATCGACATTTGGAAACAAGCTACGTATGTGCTTGACAATTCTATGGAGTCCTTGAGCTAAACATACCAAATGCAACATTTTGGGGAATAAAACTTTAAGTAACAAACAGAAGAACATTCTCGTGTTTTATATCTTCTGGCCAAAGTACAGCAAGTGAAGATGTAAACAACTGAGCAATAGTTGAGCTGTTTGACTTCTCCAATACTTCCGATATCAACAAATACTCCTTTGATGGTTGACCTGTTTCGACTAATGCAATCAACTCGACGTGCACAAACGGAAGATCAAATAGAAGAAGTTGTTGTGGAAGGGCCAAGGGCTGTTTTCCAACAACTTTAGGCTGTGCACGCCTCACGAAAGAAGAAGAAGAAGATGGTTGACCTACCTGCAATATACCGATGACCACATTGGCAACATATCTCCCCACAGGTACACAAAAATGCTGGAGAAACTCCGCGGGTGCAGTAGCATCTATGGAGCGAAGGAAATAGGCAACGTTTCGGGCCAAAACCCTTCTTCAGACATCTCCCCACAGCATCGGTTGTCTCGTCTAGTGAGATTCATGTTTTGTTGCTGTCAACATAATCTTTCCGTAATGATGACTCGCTTGGTATATGTTCCTCTGTGTATTTCTCTAAAAAACCTCTAAGAGATTTGTTTTCCAATTTCCACAGTGGAATTCTATCATCAATGAATTCCTTGCACAGGTCACTCAAACTCAGATTTGCGACTGGAGCCAACAGTAAATGTAGTGAGGAGACAAGCTTGGGTATTTCGCTTGGGTAGTCTACACCCCAGCGGTATCAACATTTACTTCTCTAATTTTAGATAGCCCAAGTCTTCTCTCTCCTCCCCCTCTGCCTTCCCAACTCTCCTTCTAGTCCTCCTGTCTCCACCTCTTCCTTTCCTTTTCCCGCCCCCCCCACATCAGTCTAAAGAAGGGTCTCGATCCGAAATGTCGCCTATTCCTTCTCTCCATAGATGCTGCCTCACCCACTAAGTTTCTCCTGCATTTTTTGTCTACCTTCGATTTTTCCATCATCTGCAGTTCTTTCTTAAATAGATCTTGGAGAAGACCGAACCAGCGGGCAGTGGCACGAAAGAATGAATGACCGACGGTGGCGCCCCCGGTTTCGCACCGGTGTTGGAAGTTTTCTTGTAAGTTATACTATGTTAACATGTTAATAATAATATTAATATTAATGTGTTAACATAGAAAATGTCATTGTAATCGCAGTACAACTAGAGAAAATAGCACAACCTTTTAGCAAAACGGCAAAAATAAAGCTGATTTAGGCACTCGATTGTGAAAAAGGCATTATCCTGGTGAAATCATGAAAAAAGGCATGAAAAGGCACATGGCATTTATGGCAAAATCCTGGCTCTAGTAATGATATATAATTGGAGACAAAATAGTTCCAAATCACTCAGGTATGTGACTTGGAGCGGAATGTAGAGTTGTTTTGTGCCTGCTTCCCTTAACCTTGTACTTTAGAATAATGGACATAGATTTTTGCAATGGAAGAAGGTTTGGTGAGCTCTTGCATTTGATTTTCTATAGGTACATAATGCAACCATGTGAGTGTATATGTAGCGTGATAAATTGGTGATGGGCAAATTTGTGTGTGATGTTGAAGCTTTCTTTGGCTAAGCAAATGGAGAATATTCCATCTTCCTTTTAACTAGACATTTGTAGATGGCTTAAAGGATTTTTCTCATTGTTTATTTTTCTTGAGTAATTTTGTGTTGGGACCAAAGGTATTAGGGAAGATAAGAAGCCATTGAATCCCAATTTGTATTATAGTGACATTAGCATTTTATATGCAATATTCAAATTATTCCAGTTTGTACATTTGTTTCGCACCAGAGAACCAAATCTGGCCTTGATCATAACATTCATGCCAGAAGATGTATAACATGTTTTAATGTTCTTTTGTAGGATACTTGTTGATCTTATGTTCTATAAAATAAATGATGCAGCTATTTTATAGAAGAGGCAGGTTCAATCAGTATAATACGCCTGAGAAGTTTTTGTGAAGTTTTACAAAACAATATAGTGAGTAAATTAATAAATAAAGGGAACTTTAAAAAGAGTAGAAAGCGTTGTTTGTTTTGAGAGATTATTTATACTTTAGACTCTTGGAGTTACATCAGCAAAAACTTGAATTGAATGTAAATGCTGATAAAGGTTTACTTATTTACAGTGATTGGTCCACCACTTGTAAAAACAAACAATTTATACGTCAAGGGTACACAAAAGGCTGGAGAAACTCAGCAGGTGTAGCAGCATCTAAGGAGCGAAGGAGATAGGCAACGTTTCGGGCATCTGCAGTTCCTTCTTTAACAATTTATACGTCAAATTCACTTTAAAATATTATTTGGTGCTTTTATGGAAAACTATTTCAGCTTTTGGAATATGTTAAATTATTTAAATAATCAAAAGCAGCCTCACAATGATATTTAATAATATATCAGCCTTAATCCGTCGTGCAATGGTACTTCTGCTCAAATCTCCATGAATGTCTTGGCTCACTCCATAGTTACGCCCTAACCCCATTGTTCTGAGCATTCTGAGCAAGAAACTTGGTTATTATTCTCAGAATGAATATAACTGCAGGTATCTGGTTGTCAGTGGGAACAGGAAGTAGGTAATTTGCTGCTGACTCTTCATTTAATGTCAGCATGAATCTGGGAAATGGTTTGAGTTGGGGATCTTTATACTGGAACTTTAGAATGTGCAACTCTAGGGGAGGAAAACTCTTTCCACCTGAAATAAGCTAGAACTATTGTACAAAATATTGTGCAGTTTGGCAAAAAAACGGCATTATCTAATGAGCAAATAATAACTTAAACATTTTTATTACCAAGTCTAAGAGAATGTTGTACACGGATAATTCTGACAGAATGCAGAATTGTATGACAGAATGGTATCTATCAAAAAATAGCTTGCCATATAGTTTTAACATTACTTTGTATTATTGTAAAATTGTAATAAAGTTGACGAAAATTGTAAAATACTGCTGCTATCATCTCAAGCAATAAGCTAGAAACTGTAGGATTATGAATACCAAATGGTGAATGTACAGTTTGTCGCCTATTCAGTTAACCATTTTTCTGTTTCACAAGTAGCATTGTTGGTACTGCTGAATTTAGACCCAAAAGATAATGAAAAAGTAGAATCTAAATAGTTGTTTACTAGAGGGCATACAGTAGATTTAAGGTAATTAGCAGAGCAATTAGAAAAGGAATGGGGAAAAGATTTTTCACCCAAAGATTAATGCGGCATTAAGAATGAATGAACTGAAAGACTGGGGTGCTCGGGTAGGGGTTGTCCCTGTGGTTGGCTTGGGGGTTGGGGGGGGGGGGGGTGGATGGTAGAGGCTGCTTGCCCACCATTAGTCCCTACCTGAAACTCAGATCATGCCTGTGGCTCCAAGTAATCCTCTATATATGACAGCAGCAGCACCTTGGGCAGAGAACTGCCAGGCCAGCTAAACCAGGTGAGGGTAGACGATGGCTCTCAAAACCAAGGTGAGATAGGGACTTCCTCTTTCAAACATGCACAAAGACTGTTATGGGATTGGGCAGAGGAAATGGATAGGATGATTCAGCGACCAGGAAGGCAGCCCAGCACTGGGCATGTTTGAGCACAGAAAAAGGACCTGGACATCCAATACAGTCAAATAAGTTGCAAGCCGCAGCATCCCATCACGTCACTGGACATTGACCTCTGTGGCCGAGAGGGTGGGGATGTTCCAGTGCAACAGCTCCTCCACCTTAAACTCTTTCACACGACTTGTACACCTCTTCACCAAATCTATTTTGCATAAAGAGACACAAGGAACTGCAGGTAGCTCTTCAAGTCCTCCTACAGCCTTTAAGGTTGTACACTGAGAGCTGGAAAATAAGAATAACCTAAATAAGTCAATTTTTGGCTGGTATTGGCATCATGGGCAAAATCACATCCATCCATGCCATGCATTTTATGATTATCTTCTCTCCAGGACTTGCAGAATGCATTTTGTATTTGACAGCGAGCTTAATATTTGAGATGTAAGAGCATTTAAACGATTGGGAAGATGGTGAAAATTTGACTTTAAAAGAAGTGATGGAGCCACAGGTCATTTTACAGATTATTCCACAGCTCACAGATTTTGGCAGAGCAGGAGACATGGCCTATTCCAGTTCCAGTCAAAATTGTGCCGTTATCTTTCAGATGTTAGCATGGAATCATGCAGATCGTACTATTCATAGTTTTCATTAATTTTTCACTGTTTTAGAAAAACTTGACATACCTCAACTCTTCTGGGACAAACTACTGGACTGTAGTTGTTCAGACTCTGATCTTGGCACTGCTTTTTTTTCCTCCTGTTTTCCTTGGGCACACTGAAATATGCTTTTGAAAGCCATACAACATTCCATATTGGTTGTCAGACGAGCAAAGTATTTCACGCTGGGGTCTAAAGACTTTGATCTGAAACTAACAAAGGTGAATTTTTTTTCCTAAAATAATGGAACACCAAACCTACACTCAGGCAGCATGAGTGGCCCTCACTGGTGAGGTTATCCACTGATGCAGGTTTTAAACAAGTATTGGATGATTTTATTTGCTTCCTCAGAAGACAACATGCTCAAATGTTGTAGTTATTTAGAACTGCAAGGAATTCTGGGGAAGCAAATGTAATCTAACGTGTCAGAATATTTTTGCACTTTCAATTGGTTTTACAGAATTGGGTGGCACAGTGGTGCAGCAGTAGAGTTGCAGCCATACAGCACCAGAGACCTGATTATGGGTGTGGAGTTTATACGTTCTCCCCGCTACCACGTGGGTTTTGGCTTTGGTAAAAATTGTAAATTGTCCCTAGTGTGTGATAGTGATAGTGTATGGGGTGATTGCTGGTCAGCACAGACTTTGTGGGCGGAAGGGCCTGTCTCCACGTATTTTTGAGGTTCTATATGGTTGATTTAGTGCATATTTTCATTGTACATTTTGACAGATTGTGCAATCACTTACAGTGGTATTGCTGTATTTACAGCTTACTGATGACCAAGGTAACAATCCAAACTTACCTGAGGAAAGCATTCCAAAGGGAATATGGAGAAAGTGTTGGGAGGATTCTCTGTGCTGAAGAGCTGCACATTGAAAGGGCCTTTATACCACGACTTGGGGTAGCCAAAATAATTCCCATCTACACAATGAGCAGCTTAATTGGCTATTGGATGTGTAATATCCCAGACTAAACTAGAACTGTCAGACTTCTATGTAAGTTCACTTTGGTCCTTGTAGTTATGTTGCTACATACAAGGAACTGCAGTTGCTGGTTTACAAAAAAAGGAAAAAAGTTCTATAGTATCTCAATGGCTTAGGTAGCACCTCAGGGATCTTCAAAGTCTGAATAAGGGTTTGAGGCCTATACATGTTCTTCAGCGATTTGTGCTACATTGTACGCCAACTGCTCCTCAATGAAGAACAAAGTGTGCCAATCAGTAATATGCAAAGCGGTTGTCGTGGTTGAATAGCTGGCAATGGGGAAATGACGCGAGATGAGGCCTGATGGGAGATTAACTAAAACTAGACGGCAGGATATGATTCTAATAATTAAAGTCAAATTCTAGAAATATTAAAGTGACATCAAATGTATTGGATGTCTTCATCCAAATTGATGAAAATTGGTGATAGGTGAATTATACGACAATTATGAATTGAGGAATGGCTGAGACTAGTACTGGTGCTGCCACATATATAAGATTATTGATCTTCTTGAGCTACTACATCTTGGCCCTCAAGTTAGATAGTGGCCTCCATGGCCACCTGTGCTCACCACTTTTGTTAGGATATGTCCAGCATCCTGGTCTCTCACATATTCACCACCACCACAAAAGCATTCCGAACATTTGAGAATCCACACGCTTCTCTCAATGATTAGAGAGTACCTCTTTGTACGAATGCCATTACCTCTTCCAGCCAATATTCACCTCCCCTTTAAGTGGTGCAGACCAACATTAAACATCACAGTTTAACGTTAATCATTACCAGCTGGCAATGATTTAGGCTCCATGCTGCTGCTGCCAATTGGCTGGAAGTTTAGCTGTGATCAGCTGCACATGATATGTTCCCAAGTGTTATTCCTGAGCAGTGACTGGGTCATGGCCACCCATTCAGCTGTTTTGGGATACCCGTACTGTGCAGGTAGATAACCTCGTGCAATGTAACAGGGTATTGCAAATGTCCACAGATTATGGTTAACCTGTCTTTGAACTTTCAATTTCTTTGAAGACATTAAACATTTCTAGACATATTTTTATTTAATAGGTCCTGAGTGGTTTAGTAATGATTAAGGCACTCGCATTCAATATCGGGGATAGTTATTTTAGTTTAAAGATACAGCATGGAAACAGGCCCATCGGCCGACCGAGTCCACACTGACCATCGATCACCTGTTTATACTAGTTCTATCTTATCCCATTTATGCATCCACTTCCTACACACTAGGGACAATTTACAGAAGCCAATTAACCTACAAACCCATATGTCTTTGGGATGTGGGAGGAATTCGGAGCACCCAGAGGAAACCCATGCAGTCGCAGGAAGAACATGCAAACTCCACACAGATGGCATATGAGGGTCTCCAGCGCTGTGAGGCAGTGGCTTTACCAGTTGCGCCACTGTGCCACCCTGTACTGCCAATAACTTGGACTGCCGGTGAGCCTGGTTGCAGGGGAGCTCTTTGCTTCTCAAGACCTTCCGTCAGCACTAACAACCTATGCTATTGTGCCGAAAACTGACCTTTCATCAGTAGACTATGCCAGGACCATGCTGGATGGAATAATAAGCTTCAAGGCACAGGAGTGCGGCAACCTCAAGAGAGCTGCTACGCCTGCCTCAATATTGCAATATGTAGACAGCGTGAAGTTGGTGTGCTGCCTGTATAACAATCAAGAAGAATGTGCTAATGGAGCACCTATGCTAGTTTTCAAGAGCTATCCAATTTAGCCCCCATTATATCTGAGTAGAATGTCATATCTGAAGGAGTGGGCACATTCATGCTGTGTGATGTAAACCTTTAACATTTCTTGCTTGTGGGTAATGTCTCTCTATAAATAAGGCTCATCCCTCTATGTTTCAGAAAAGGTGGAATATTGCTATATCTACATCACTGATAATATCAATATAACACTTCCTGTATAAAATTCATCTTTCATCTTTTCATATCAAGTGTATGACTAGATATTACTGATAAAGGAATATGTTTATAAAACAAATTTAAGATAGGGATCATATAGCCAAATTATCTGGACTTGGATTTCTCTGTTGAGGTGGCTCACCAGCTGCCTGACACAGTCTGAAACCATCTCCCCAAATATCACCCACAGTGACAGAGTTCAACCACTACAGGCAGACATAAACGGTGAGGTATTGAGCAATAATTATAAATCTTCACGGCAACATCTTCAGTGCCATTACATCTTTCCTGTGATGCGGTAAACAGAATTATTATGACTAGAGTTACATTCTTGCTTTTATATTCTCTGCCTTCGCAAATAAAGTAGGTATGTTACAAAACTTACCTTTCGCGGTGCTGCAGTTCTGTCACTGGCCGTGTGCCCGACTTTGGCGCTGGGGGGGGCGGGGTTAAAGTGCGGTTTTCCCTTGCCATCCGGAGCTTTATTTTCTCGGAGTGCGAGATTTTTCTAAAGATTCGTTCCGACTGCCGGTAAGTTACATTTTTTTTTTAAATTGCCCGACTATTTAATCGCTGCAGTAAAATAAAAATTAGCTCCTAATGCCGTGAACGCCGACAACTGGGATGGATTTTACGTAGGGGACAGGTAAGTGAAAGCTGTTTATTTTTTCATATAAACCTGCTTTTTTAGATGACCGTAATCAAACTTTAATGTTGCAAAATGGTGATTTATTCCCCATACGAACCAGCAGAATTTTTCCTGCCGATATGGGGTTTAAATTCACCGCAACTGCAACGTTCCAATCCATCGCATTCCAGAAAATCCCACTCGCAAGCTGATTAAAATGCCCATTAATTTACAGGCATTAAACACAAAATTCCTTCAATTTGGCTTATAAATTAATGACAATTAGATTTTTAAATCATGTTATATTGTGAAATTCTTGTGTGAATGTTATTTGGACACTTAGGCTTTAAAAAAAATGTTAATTTTTTCTTAAGAAATGGATAGATGTTTAGATCTAGTAATTGAATTTTGTAATTAGCTACAATTGCATAACTAACTAATTATATGCTTTAATTTCAGGTCATCCAAGTAAGATTGTTTCATATTTGTTTCAGAATGCTTCAATAACTGAAAATTTCTTTCAGTTCTCTTAATTTTTAAGAAAGTTATGGGCTTTTGACTGTCCTCGATCACAACTTTTGTGTTAAGTCAATAGAAAAGCAATAGGAAACAAGTTGCTAATTTCCGATTCTGAAAATGGCCATAACGCTTTTAATACTGAAGATATGAAAGTGAATTAGGTGTCAAATTAAACTTCATTTTATGCTTTATCTGATGGGATAAATTGCAGACTTGATTTTTAAAATCTCAAAATTTTGTAACATTGCTAAATAAAGGAAAGCATCCCAAATGCATTTGTAATCTCCTTTTTACCTTGTGCTCCTTTCTTTGAGGATTTATACACAATGAACAAACTCCTCAATAAAGTTAGGGGCAGCACAGTGGCACAGCAGTAGAGTTGCTGCCTTACAGCACCAGGTGATGTCTGTACAGAGTTTGTACATTCTCTCCGTGACCGTGTGGGATTTCTCTGGGTGCTCCAGTTTCTTCCCACATTCCAAAGATATGCAGGCTTGTAGGTTAATTGGCTTACAATGTTTTACAATGGTTTATAATGTCTATGGAATTCATTCTAATAGTTTGGTTATCACCAAAGTTTCAGAATTACTGCCCTGTAATTAAATAATTATAAATTGTGGATACTCGAAATTTGAAATGAAAACAGACAAGCACCAAATCAGGTAGCAATTGCAGGGACAGAAAATTAGTAAAGTTTTTGGTCGTTGACCTTTGAATAGAATTAGGAAAAGCTTAAAAAAAAACATGTTCTATTTGGAGATGAAAGGGAGGAGCAGAGTGAACAAGGGAAACATTTACAAAGATGTGGAGACTCAAAAAAATTGAATAGTGCAAATGGTGATGGTTATAGATGAGAGAATGTATAATGTGACTTCATCGCTGGTATTATAGAGAAGATATAAATAGAAGAAGAAGAAGAACCCGCCTCCATGCCCTCTGAGGCAGAGAATTCCACTGAAAAGTAAACAGTATTGGCACTTATGAAATACAGAGCATTGCATTTTCTGGAAACCTGAAATAAAAGGAACCCTGGAAATACCCTTCCAGTTAAGCACCAAGCGTGAAGGCAGAAACTAACATGACAAGTTAGATTGAAAACCGGCATAGTTAGGTCTGATACATGGGGAAAGGCTGAATATTTGAAATTCTGATGCTGAATTCTGGTGGCTGCAATATACTTATTCAGAAGATGAGGGGTTTATGGTGGATTTTGTTGGAACGGTGTAAGAAGCTAAAGGTGGGTGTGGGATAGAGAATTGAAGTGATAAGTAAATGGAAGCTCAGGATCACCAAAGTGCAAAGTGGAATTCCTCTGTAATTAATTAGTTTATTCATTCCACTCTTAAAAGGATGGTACAATGTTAGCTGATGTCCAAACCTCTGGCAAGGGGAATCAATACCAAGTCATATTATATAACCCTTCATTTATATAGATGCAAATTTAAACAGAGATGGTCAGTGTGAATTTGTTTCAGAAAATCCTGCCTGAAGCCAAGGATGTTGAAAAGTAATGATATGAATATAAAGGCCTATTATTGTTATGAACAAAAGCATGCAATAGCAAATCAACTTCTGATTTATGCTGAGACCAGTTTTCTTTTGTTTGGACTTCTATGGTGAAGAACATCAGGAGGTAAAACATATTTTCATCTTGCTTTTGTTCACCAAGCCAAGGTTCAAAATGTTCTCCAAAATAATCTGATTATTGTATTAGGCAGATTATTCCAGGGAAATAAAATCATTGTATTTGGAACGGCAGATGTGAAGCTCAGACCCAGATGTGCAGTCAATTAGTACTGTATATTTATTTGCTACTATGAAAAAGACATATGTTGAAACTTGGGATTAATTTGCACAAAGCTTTCTCCTGTATATCCTCCCTAATTGTTGTGGAATAGTTAAAGGGTAAATTGAAAAATCTCTGCAACTTCCATTATTACAGTCATTATTTTCTTTATGTATTTTTTAAACCAGGAAATTTGCTGCATATCTTGTTTCTAAAAAAACAAAACGTTGCTTAAAGGCATGGTACATTCAAACTATTCATCTTCCTGTGGCATTAGTATATTGTGCAATTTAATGCTTTATAATTGAGAGGGAACAAAGGAAATTAACTCGTTAATCTGACAAAATGCTGGAATTCCATTTAACAACTAAACGTATCAGTTCTAGCTATTTTAGCTGATGGTTTATAGTGGCCAATCTCCATGGCAAAATCATAGACATTTGAAAATAGCACTTTCTGAATTCAGACGAGTCAAAGACTTGAGCCTCTGATTCATTTGAAGTAGAATTGTTGACACAAAATTATTCGTAAGGCTTTCAGATATAGATTGGAAAATGTTGCTCACAGTTATAAATGATTGCTAAGAACTAAACTCAACGACAGTACATGGTGTCGGGGGTTATGGGGGAAGGCAGGAGAATGGGGTTAGGAGGGCGATATAGATCAGCCATGAGTGAATGGCGTAGACTTGATGGGCCAAATGGCCTAATTCTGCTCCTATCTCTTATGACCTTATGACATGTGGCTTTAAAGATAATTTTTTTTTATCCCCAAGATTTGCCATGTAAAATTGAACATTGAGGATAATTGGCAAACATAATGCAAATGTGTGCAATTATGTTGGGAGATTAGAAATGGGGATTTTCATTGAAGATTCATAACATTCTACACTGTTTGCATCTCTTCAGCAATTTAATTAACTTATACTTGTTTGCTTTTTGGTCTTGTCAGTTCATGTTGTAACAAATTCCATTTTTTTTGCTTCATATCTAGAACATATGACAAATAAACGTTCTTTTACAACCATAGTATTTAGTGTGTGGTCTGAACTTCTGGTAAATAATGACCATAGTGTTTTGATGGTGGAGACTTTCAATTACCATTGAAAGACAAAGAGGTTAAATTTTATTTTATTGGAGAAGGACATTACCTGTCGCTTTAACAGTGCAAATATTACTGGTGAGTGATCATCCCATTCCAGAATATTATCGTGACCTTGCTGCATGGTCCATTTGTTGAGGAGTTCAAAATGCAATTGAGTATTGTGGAGTCATCATCAGGCATCTCCACTTCTGGTTTTGTGACTTCCACATATTTCTGTTATATGTTACTATACTCCTTGATCTTCAACCTTACATGGCAATAACAGGCGTAAAAAAAAGTTCTGTTTTAAAAAGAGACTTCTGTTTCATAATTACATTTACTTTCACAAAGCATTGTAATTGTGATAGATCTTCAAACAAAAGGTTTCATGAGACTCTATGAGAGAAAGGTTCAATATTTGAACGCTTTTAGCATAGTGAGCACTTTAGAAAATGATTGGCACTGTATACTATTGCCTTATTTGAACTATTTCTGATGTGAGACAAACCAACAAATGAAAATTCTGTAGGTTAAAAATCGTATGATATAAAAACAAATATTCTTTCATATTTCAAACCTATGTTCATATGCAACCCACACTAATTGCTCTTTGAAAATATTTATTGTTAAATGAGAAATTAATTAACGTGTTTTAGGTCAAACAGTAGAACATGAGATAACATGGAAGAAAACAAAATGAAGTTGCCTAGAAAGACCCAAAGTGCTGGGATAGCTCAACAGGTCAGGAAGCATCACTGGCAAACATGGATAGGCAACGTTTCTGGTCACCCATCCATGTTCGCCAGAGATGCGGCTTGAGCAGTAGAGATACTCCAGCACTTTGTGTCTTTTTTTTATAAACCAACATCTGCAGTTCCTTGTATCTAAAATTGTCAGAGCACTACCAACAAGGTTATAAAAGATGTCTGGAGCAAGAACTATCTGATTAGTTAGTTTAGTTTATTATCATACAGCATGTGGCTATAACGTCAGAATGGATTTTGTGAGTCATTGTCATGATCAGAGAGCATTGTTTGATATTAAAAGAATATAATCTACCATATGGATCGATAGTTATGAATTTAAGTCATCAACCTTATCTCTATACAGATGCTGCCTGATGCGCTGAGTGCAGCATTTTTTATTCTTATTCCATTCTTGATTGTTTGGTTGAGGGGTATAAATTGGACAGGACGTAAGGAAAATTAAATCAAACAGGATTTTTAATTTCTGAACACAATCTTTATCTCTGCTTAAACTAGCAGACATACCTTCTGTTTCAAGCCACATTAAAAAAAGGCAACCATTATGGAAATGCAGACCTCCTACAGTGCTGCATCAAATATGCCCGACACTTCATGTGAAATTGAAGCTGCAATCTTCTATTTTATGTGCAAAGATGGGGTAAGTTGCTTACAGAGTCATGGACCAATATGGCTCATTTTGGCTCATTTGAGTGTGCTGGCACTTTCATAAAGTATTCAGTTAATGCCCTTCTTCCCCATTCATTCCCTATATATTCTATCTTCTATCTATACATGACTAAAACTCTGATCTTGTGCTCTTCCGGTTTTTCTATGTGCGCAAAACTGGTAAGCGATAGTGCTACGATTCTTCGCCAGGTTACTCACTGTTCTCTCACGCTGCGAGTGCAACAAGTTTCATTCCGATCGGTGGTATATTTTAAAACTTATTGAGGTTTAAAAATCTAAAAACGCACGTGTGGGGGAGGTGAGGAGAGTGGGGGAGGAGGAGGAGGGGGAGTGCGGGAGGTTGGGAGTGGGGAATAGAGGGAGAGCAGGGCAGTGGGGGAGGTCAGGAGGGATGGGGGAGATGAGGAGCGCATGATGGGGTAGGGAGGGGAGTTATGGAGGGAGGGAGTGACAGAGGGTAGGTGAAAGGAGAGCAAGGGAGAGGTGAGGGAGGGATTAGGGAGGGGAGGAGGAGCGGGGAAAGAAGAGGGAAGGTGAAGACGAGGCGGAGGGAGTGCTGGGGGATGAGAGGAAATGAGCCTTGTCTGCGCAGTTGGGAGCTATGTGTGAGTGATACAATATTGCGTTGGGGGTATGGGTTGCATTGGGGGAACGGGTGAGTGGTGGACATTTGCATTAGGGAACGGGTTGCGTTGGGGAACCAGGCCTCCCGTGTGACGGGGACCCAACAGGTCCTACTTAGTCTAGTATTTAAGAAGTATTATGGGAAATGAGATTCTGGCAATATAGTGGGACTTAAAACAGCATTCAGGATTTTATCGAACAATAGATCCTTATAACACAAATAATTTATCCTTTCCATTATGCCCAGTTCAGTTGACATTTTATGTATTAGAAGATTAGGATTAGTAATGAAAATTACATGTTAGGTGCAGTATCTTTTGACTTTTTCAGTTGTATCCCACAGAAATGACAGTCTCTATGACCATTTTTGTTTAGTTTATTGCCACATGTACCACAGTGCAGTGAAAAGCTTTGTGTTGCACGCTAACCAGTCAACGGAAAGATTGTACATGAGTACAATCGAGCCGTCCACAGTGTACAGATCGAGTCCCAGAATGCACATGAAAAAGCCTGCAGTCCCATGGTTTCCCACAAGTGATAAACAATCCTGATTTGGAAATTTAATGAAACACATTTATCATCTCTGTATCAAAATCCGTGTGCTCATTAACTATCAGCATTTAGGTAACATCTTTACTGTGCAGTCTGGACTGGTTTCAGAAGCCTGCTTACTACCACACTTCAAAAGCAATTAATGATGGATAATACAGTAATGGGCCTGTCCCACTTACGCAACTTTTTTCGGCGACTGCCGGCACTCGTCATAGGTCGTTACAGCTCACCGAAAATTTTCAATATGTTGTAAATCCACCAGCGACCAGAACAAGGTACGACTCTTTGGGCGACTACTTACGACAATACAGGCTTCACCCTGCAATAGATTTTGCCGAACTGCTGTTCTTGCCAATGATGTAGAGTAAATAAATAAATATTATTTTACGGAGTCATTTATATTGTTAACAGTAGTTGTAAGAACTGTTCATTATATATGGGGAATTACTTTCATAATTTCTCCAAAGGAACACTAGATGGAGCATTTTTTTTAATCTCGGGGGATTGAAGTAGAATGAATACAGTTCCTAAACATTGGGCCATCAAGTATTATTCTTCTTGAAAACTGTATTGGGGTGTGGTCAGGCTATAGCCTTCCTTATACAAAAGCTTAAAGGAATAACAAGTGTATGGGAACAACAAACATGATTTGATGTTTAGATATTTAAGATAGATAATCACAACAGGGATTATATTCCCATAATATATTGAGTCTGTGTGTTTCATAATTTTGCAGTATATACTACCTATTTCTTGCAATTATTTAGAAATAATAAAAGAGCTTACATATGAAGAGATCCCCACTAAGGCTTCTGTCTTATTTTAATCATCATAATTCTGTTTAGGTTGTCTCTGCTTGCACAGAGCATTGCCTTCTTTTGAAAATACTTGGAGTAATTACAGAGGAAATTGTCATGCAGGATATCACCTATCATATCTTCTCCCTCTGCTTCATACCTGTTTACAGTGCATTCAGAAAGTATTCAGACCCCTTCACTCTTTCCACATTACAGCCTTATTCTAAAATGGATTAAATTCATTTTTTAATCAATTGACACACAATACCTCAATATAAAAGCAAAAACAGGTGTTAAGACATTTTTGCAAAGTATTTAGAAAGAAACAACTGAAATATCATATTACATAAGTATTCAGACCCTTTGCGATGACACTCAAAATTGAGCAGTGCATTCTGTTTCCATTGATTATCCTCGAGATGTTTCTATAACTTGATTGGAGTCCACAAATGTTTTGTAATCAAACCATTATAAAGTATTAGGTGAACCACAAAGCATTTATTTAAACCTCTGCAGAGAGAATAATACATACTGCTGCACTCGTTGCATCATCTTACAGACTGCCGAGCTAAGGGACGAGCAGGTTGTTATCAGTAACTGCATTCCTACTCAAATCCCGGACTGGATTACATGGTGGAATGTGTATCATGCATAATATATGTGGTGAAGGTTATATTGAAAGAGATTAATATGGTTGATCTACAACAAGTGGTAAATTAAATTGATTGTACATGATTTGGAAAGGCACATACCTCTCTACATAAGGTCCCGCAGTTGACAGTGCATGCCAGAGCAAAAACCAAGCCATGAAGACAAAGGAAATGTCCGTAGACCTCTGAGACAGGATTGTGTCGAGACACAAATCTGGGGAAGGGTATAAAACAATTTCGGCAGCATTGCATGTCCCGAAGAGCACAGTGGCCTCCGTCATTCTTAAATCTAAAAACTTTGAAACCACCAGGACTCTTCATAGAGCCGGCCGCTCGGCCAAACTGAGCAATCGGGGGAGAAGGGCCTTGGTCAGGGAGGTGACCAAGAACCCGATGGTCACTCTGACAGAGTTCCAGAGTTCCTCTGTGGAGATGGGAGAAACTTCCAGAAGGACAACTATATCTGCAGACTCTACCAATCAGGTCTTCATGGTAGAGTGGCCAGACGGAAGCCACTCCTCAGTAAAAGGCACATGACAGCCCGCTTGGAGTTTGCCAAAAGGCACCTAAACAAGATTCTCTGGTCTGATGAAACCAGGATCGAACTCTTTGGCCTGAATGCCAAGTCTGTAGGTAACCAGGCACCGCTCATCACCTGGCCAATACCATATCTACTGTGAAGCATGGTGGTGGCAGCATCATGCTTTGGGGATGTTTTATCAGCAGCAGGAACTGGGAGACTAGTCAGGACCGAGGGAAAGATGAACGGAGCAAAGTACAGAGAGATCCTTGATGAAAACCTGCTCCTGAACGTTCAGGACCTCAGACTGGGGCAGAGGTTCACCTTCCAACAGGACAACGACCTTAAGCACACCTCCGGTGTGGCAATGCAGGAGTGGCTTCATGACAAGTCTGTGAATGTCCTTGAGTGGCCCAGCCAGAGCCTGGACATGAACCCAATCGAACATCTCTGGAGGGACCTGGAAATAGCTGTGCATCGACGCTCCCCATCCAACCTGACAGAGCTTCAGAGGGTCTGCAGAGAAGAATGGGAGAGATTACCCAAGCTTGTAACGTCATACCCAAGAAGACTTGAGGCTCTAACCGCTGCCAAAGGTGCCTCAACAAAGTACTGAGTGAAGGGTCTGAATATTTATGTAAATGTGATATTTCAGTTATTTATTTTTAATTACTTTGCAAACATTTCTAAACACTGGTTTTTGCTTTTTTATTATGGGGTATCATGTATAGATTGATGATAAAGTAAATGAATTTAATCCATTTTAGAATAAGGCTGTAACGTAACAAAATGTGGAAAAAGTGAAGGGGTCTGAATACTTTATGAATGCACTGTATAGCTTTAATCGTTCTTGCCTCTTTTCCAGTTACCTTTTATCAACATCAGAACATCTCTGCAGACTTATGCAGTACTGAAAGAATCTCTAACACTTTGCACACCGAGAATTCTCCACATATTCTCATCTAAAAGGAATGAATTGAAAATCTAATCTTTATTGTTCCTTGTGGTATGGTTTTTAATTGCCACACAAGTGATTATTTTCAGAAACATCATAATAAAACTCATATAATTCAGGTATTCTTTCAGGGTAGTGAGTGATCAACAAAATGAACTAAAATGTTAAATGTCCATACTCCATGGAGACCAGCACTGAACTCATTCACTAGTCTAGTAACTCTTCAGCAGGTCTGCTGCTGTCAAATTACCTGATGTGATTAATTCAGTGTATATATTTTAGTACAATACAAACATTAGCATTAGCTACAGTAATAATTTCTGAAACACTAGCACACAATATACCCACAGAAAAATTCAAGCACAGCTGAGTTGGTTACCTTTAGCTGCCTGAACTGAGTTACAAATGCTAGGTCTTTAATTCACTTTAATTGACCAACTTTCAATCCTGGAGAGTCCTGTACGTAATGACATGATTAATTTACCAGTCGGATTACACTGTTAGATAGACAAAAGTGCTGGAGAAACTCAGTGGGTGCAGCAGCATCTATGGAGCGAAGGAAACAGGCAACGTTTAGGGCCGAAACCCTCCTTCAGACTGATGCAGGGTGGTGGAGGGGGGGGGGGGGGGGGTGGGAAGAAGTAAGGAAGAGGAGGAGCCAGAGGGCTGAGAAGGGGAGGAGACAGCAAGGGCTATCGGAAATTGGAGGTCAGTGTTCAAGCCACTGGGGTGCAGACTGCCCAAGCCGAATATGAGATGCTGCTCCTCCAATTTCCGGTGGTGCTTTGGCCATGGAGGCCCAGGACAGAAAGGTCGGATTTGGAATGGGAGGGGGAGTTGAAGTGCTGAGCCACAGGGAGATCAGGTTGGTTAATGCGGACCGAGCGTAGGTGTTCGGCAAAACACTCGGCAGGCCTACGCTTGGTCTCACCGATGTAGATCACTGACTCTAGCGCAGCGGATGCAATAGTTGAGGTTGGAGGAGGTGCAGGTGAACCACCTGGAACGACTGCTTGGGTCCTTGAATGGAGTCGAGGGGGGAGGTAAAGCGACAAGTGTAGCATCTCCTGTGGTGGGGTCACGTTGGAGGTGGCAAAAATGACAGAGGACTATTTGTTGTATTTCCAACGTGACCCCACCACTTGCCACATCTTCCCATCTCCCCCCTGTCTGCTTTCTGAAAAGACCGCTCTCTCCGTAACTCCCTGGTCAATTCTTCCCTTCCCTCCCGCACCACCCCCTCCCTGGTCAATTCAAGAGATGCTACTCTTGTCGTTTTACCTCCCCCCTCGACTCCATTCAATGACCCAAGCATTCTCCCTCCCTCCCTCCCCCTCCCCCCCTCTCTCTGCCCCTCTTTCTCTCTCTCTGCCCCTCTCCCTCTATCTCTGTCCCTTTCTCTCTGCCCTCTCGCTCTACCTCCCCCTCCCTCTGTAGACACACCTGCAAGTTGGGGGCTAAGCGTGAGTGGATAGGGTGGGGATGGGGTAAAAGGAGCGATTGAATAATATTAATATATTGTCAAGGGGGTGGTTAATGTGTGCGTGTGTGTGGGGGGTGGTTGGTGTGTGTGTGACGCTGCAGGCCGCCACCCCACCTCCACACCCTGCAACCGCGCGTTGGGGGGACGGGACCCTATGGACTAGCAATGTTACAAAATTTTGAGATTTAAAAAATCAAGTCTGCAATTTATCCCATCAGATAAAGCATAAAAATGTTTAATTTGACACCTAATTCACTTTCATATCTTCAGTATTAAAAAAGTTATGGCCATTTTCATACTCAGAAATTAGCATCTTGTTCCCTATTGCTTTTCCATTGACTTAACACAAAAGCTGTGATCAAGGACAGTCAAAAGCCCATAACTTTCTTAAAAATTAAGAGAACTGAATGAAATTTTCAGTTATTTTAGATTGAAGGATTCTGAAACAAATATGAAACAATCTTACTTGGAAGACCTGAAATTAAAGCATATAATTAGTTAGTTGCCTAATTGTAGCTAATTACAAAATTCAATTACTAGATCTAAACATCTGTCCATTTCTCAAGAAAAGGTTAACATTTAAAAAAAAAACCTAAGTGTCCAAATAACATTCACACAATAATTCACAATGTAACATGATTTTAAAATCTCATCATGAATTTATAGGCCAAATTGAAGGAATTTAGTGTTTAATTCCCGAAAATTAATGACCATTTAAATCAACTAGCGAGTGCGTTTTTGTGGAACGCGATCGTTTGGAACGTTGGGGTTTGCGGTGAATATAACCCCCAGTGGCAGGAAAAATACTGCCGGTTCGTATATTTTTTAGATCACCTTTTCGCAACATTAAATTTTGATTAAAGGCTTCCTCGAAGCACGTTTTTATGTAAAAGTAAACTGTGTACCTTCTTTTGTCCCCTACGTAAGATCTGCCCATTGTCGGCGTTCACGGCTTTAGAAGATGATTTTTAATTCACTGTGGCAATTAAATTATTCAGCGCAGTTTAAAAATACCTCCATAAAACTAATGTGGGAGCGATTTCTCTTCAGCAACTAAATCCCCTGAGATTAATCGATTTGAATGGTCTGGAGTAAACGGCATTTTAAACCCGCCCCCCTCTCAAAGGTGCCAAAGTCACGCACACGGGCAGTGGCAGAACTGCAGCACCACTAAAGGTAAGATTTGTAACATACCTACTTGGTCTAGTACATAACTAAAACTCTGATCTTGTGCTCTACCGGTTTGCGTGAATTTTCCATTTGCGCAAAAGCGGTACAGTATAGTGCTATGATTTTTTGCCACCTTACTCACCATTCTCCTGTGCTGCAAGTGCAACAAGTTTTAATCAGATCGATGGCATATTTAAAAAGTTATTAAGGTTTAAAAATCTTAAAAACTACGCATGCGTAGATTGGTCTCTTCCCCTGTCAGTCAGTGCCACGCAGATTGGTCTCCTCTCCTGTCAGTCAACACAATGGCTGGGACGGTGACACACCTTCTTGCACCACGGCCTCCCCCGCCTACTCACAAACTCCTCTCTCCTCTACTCACACTAACTGTCTACCGTCTCCCCCACCACTGGAGGTGGCCGCAGCGGGGGAGATGTTCAGTGAAGGGAGGACCTTGTCCCGTTTCTCTCTCTCTCCCTCACTCACCCCTCTCCCCTGCCCGCCCTCTGGGGCAATGGAGGTCCCGTCTACCCGTCCCCCCAGGTGAATAGCTGCGACCGTCCATCTCCTCCGCCGCCGACGCCACTGCGGTAACTCGCCCTCACGGCCCTCTCAGATGAGATATTTTCCACCAGCTCATCGTAACTCGTGGTGCCCATCGTGACGAACACCTACTCCATCCCCCCCACCCTCCCGACCCTGCCTAGTGGCAGCAGCGTGCAGGCAGGTAGGTAGGCGGGTGGGCAGGGTGGGGACGGGCCGAGCGGCAGCAGTGCGGGCGGGCAGGGATGGGCCGAGCTGCAGCAGCGGGTGGTCGGTCAGGATGGGGACGTGCTGAGCGGCGGCTGAGCCGGAGTGGGCAGAGGGAGGGTGGGAGAGTCGGGTTGCAGGGTGGCCGAGCAATTTGCGTGGAGTTTGAGTAACACACACATGCACGCATGCACAGCACAGCTAACAATGGGTGACCTGTGGAGGATGAAACTGCAGATGCTGCTTTTTAAGGAGGGAGTGACTGAGGGCAGGGGAAAGGTGATGGAGGGATTGTGGAGGGGAGGAGGAGAGGGGAAAGATCATAGGGAGGTGAGGTGGGAGAGTGGGTGGATTGAGGGAGAGGAGGGAAAGTGGGGGAGGTGAAGAAGGAGAGTGGGGGAGGAGGGGGAATAGAGGGAGAGGAGTGAGGAGGTAGGGAGTGGGGAATAAAATGAGGGAAGGGCAGTGGGGGGGTCAAGAGAGATAGTGGGGGTGATAAGGAAGGTGAGGAGTGGTGAATAGAGTGATAGGAGGGGGGATAGGGATGGGAGAGGATTTATGGGGAGGGAGTGACCAGGGGAGGGGAGAGGGAGAGGAGAGGGAGGGATTGGGGGGGGAAGGGGGGGGAGGGAGTGCTGGGGGATCAGGGGATATGAGCCACGCCTGTGCAGTTGGGGGCTATGCTTGAGTGGTGTAATATTGCGTTGAGGGAACGGGTTGTGTTGGGGGAACAGGTGAGTGGTGGAATATTTGCGTTGTGGGAGCAGACTCCAACGGGTCTGCACTTAGCCTAGTCCTAACATTCAAAGTAAATGGGCATCATTGGTCCAGTCCTAACATTAAAAGTAAATGGGCATCATTGGTTAATCTTGAGCTGATAGATCATATAAAGTTCAGTGGAATAGTAATGTTTCTGCACTGATTTATAATGTCTTGTTGACAAGATCAAGGCTAATTCAGTGTTGAGCTCGGTACCTTTTTACAATTCTCTCCCGAATCTCTTTTACTCCCTTCTAGTTTCACTATCTGTCAACCCCTATGTTAAGTATAATCAACGATTCTGCCTCCACTGCTGACTGGAATTTGAGAGCTCAAAAAATTTGCAATCCTTTGAGAGAAGAATTGCAATCTTATCTATTTCTATAACTTCTTCATAATCTATGAAACTAAGCTTCCTAGTTGCATACCTTTCAGCACCTATCCTTTGAATCCTCCACAGAATTGTGCACATTTCAATAAGATTATCTTGTATTCTCTAAACAAATTTCTCAATCCTTTGACATACTAAATCCTTCTCTATATCCCAGGAATCAACCCAGCAAATATTTTCTTTGGCTCCAATGGAAGCACCTTCCTCCTTAATATATGAAGATCAAAACTGCACACATAATGTGTTCTAATTGTAGTCTCACCAGCACTCTATAGTTGCATTCAAAACATTCCAATACTTTCCTCTTTGCGATAAGGAACAACATTTCACTACCCATTCTAATTTTCTGCACCTGCACCCTAACTTCTTGTATTTCATGTGCTAGGACCTTCAGATGCCTTTATACGTCAACATTTTGCGGTTACTTCCTTTTAAATAGTATTTTGTTTCTTCAGTCTTCCTTCTACAGTGAATAACTTAATCTTTTCCTACATTATACTCCTCTACCATTGTCCATCCCACTCATTTAACCTGTCTGGATCCCTTTGCAGGCTCTTGGGATCCTCTTCATAAATTTGATTACCCACCGATTTTTGGCTGCTGTAACTCTTTAGACTTTAGACTTTAGATACACACGTGGAAACAGGACCTTCGGCCCACCGTGTCCGCACTGACCAGCGATCACCCTGTACACTAGCACTATCCTGCACTCTAGGGACAATTTTACTGATGCCAATTAACCTACAAATCCGTATGTCTTTGGAGGGTGGGAGTTAACCGGAGCACCCGGAGAAAATCTATACAGTCACAGGGGGAGCGTACAAACTCCATACAGACCACATCCATAGTCAGGATTGAACACGGGTCTCCGGCACTGTAAGGCAGCGACTATACTGCTACGCCACTGTGTCGCCCTCAAAAAATGAACTCGGTCTA
Source organism: Okamejei kenojei (assembly GCA_035221665.1). Classification (NCBI taxonomy): domain Eukaryota; kingdom Metazoa; phylum Chordata; class Chondrichthyes; order Rajiformes; family Rajidae; genus Okamejei; species Okamejei kenojei. The sequence continues at coordinate 60,610,072 of CM069139.1, read as the reverse complement.
TTCAAGTAATCACTATAGATTAAAATATAATTCAAGCACAAACAATGGACTCAGTTGCAACCCACCAGTTACAAAGATAGAAGGTAATGTAAACCGTAAAGATGGAAGCATTACGAAAGGATTTCCATAGATGATCTGTCTGAAATTGTTTCAGGATGCTATGTTCTTATTTCCTTTCCAATTATTATTGAAATATTTTGGCCATCAGCTTGATCTGGTTATTTTTTCTTCTGACCTACCATTTCCATATTTTTTTGCCATTTTTCATTTTCATTCCTATTAAGTTATCTAGTTAACATTGTCAATTGGTACTGTGTTAACACTGCCACACAACTCCTCTGTCATATCCAACATTTCTGAGTTCAAATAGGTGATCTATAAGGTTTTGTGGCAGTGTTTAGGGTGATAAATTTGTCTAGTTTAACCGCTACTGAAAGCTTGAGGGAGCATTGTCTGCCAGTTATGCTCAACTTCTGCAAGTTGGTTCCTTTGAGGTTACTGGAATTGAACATGTGGAGGTAAGTACATGTAAGAGTTAATAATTTCTAATGGAAGCAAAGAAAAAATTATCTCCCTCTGACTTGCCATTGGTATTCGTTGCAGTCTTTCAGAGAAATGTCACATTTTTTAGAAGTCATTTTGAAGTATCCAACATTAATTGGCAAAATCGGGAAATTTCATTTTGGGTAGTTCATTTGTTTGTTGTTATGTGAAAATGATTAATAGATACTTCATGGCTGAGGTTTATATGTGGCCAAGCTGAGTGACTATAGGCAAAAACAAATCTAAATGCAATGTGCTCTGCATCATGAGTCATGTCTGGATAGCATGCCAGATTAATTTCTTATCAACAGTGCCTGCTGTGAATTCTAGTGCAAGGAAACAAGTTCATAATTTATTTGTCTGCTACTTGTAGTGACTTCTACTGTAGAATTGACTTGGGTATCGTTAAATAACGATCTGCCACACTGAATTTATCTATTCTCCTATAGCTATGAATGCCCAGTTATGGAGTGAATTTGTAACTTGCTGCATAAAATAATGCTGCTGTGGATTAGCAGACTGTTGGAGAAACTTCACAATTTTCATTTAATTGAAAATTCCTGCAAACGCACTTAAGGGAATGTGGTATTTGCATGAGATGATATGTTTTCTTTGAAGGTTTAGATCAACTTTTCAATAATCTTCTAACTATTTTCAACATTGTAGTGAGGGAAATGAGATAGAATTTCTTTGGCTTTTCAAGCTATAGTCTAAAACTAGACCAGTGCAGACCCATTGGATCTGCTCCAACACAAGATTCACCCGTTCCTCCAACACAAGCCGTTCCCCCAACCCCCAACTGAGCAGGCGCAGCTCATTTCTCCTCATCCCCCAGCACTCCCTCCTCCTCCATCTTCAATCTCTAGAGAGGGAGGGGAGGTAGAGAGGGAGGGGAGGTAGAGAGGGAGGGGGGGTCGAGGGGGGGGGGGGGGGTAGAGAGGGAGGGGGGGGGTAGAGAGGGAGGGGGAGGGGTAGAGAGGGAGCGGGTAGAGAGGGAGGAGGAGGGGGAGGGGAGTAGAGAGGGAAGGGAGGGGGTAGAGAAGGATAGGGGCAGAGAGGGAGGGGAGTAGAGAGCGAGGGAGGGTATAGAGAGGGTGGGAGTGATGGTAGATAGGGAGGGGGTAGAGAGGGGGGAGGGTAGAGAGTGAAGGGGCGAGAGAAGGAGTGTAAACGTGACAACTACCCTCCCTACCCTCTCCTCTCCCTCAATCCCCCCCACTCATCCTCCTCACCTCCCGAAGATCTTTCGCCTCTCCAGCCCACTCCCCACCCCACTCCCCACCCCATCTTCCTCCTCCTCATTTCCCTCATCATCCTCCCCTCATTCCCATTCCCTTTCCCAGCACCTATCCAGGTCATAGAGCAGCGCCAGGGCCTGGAACTCGGCCTGGCTCTCGCACTCGGCCCGGCCCTGGCTGTAAACACCAGCTGTCAGCTTGGCTGCCGCCTGGGCGCTCCGGGCCCCGACTGCATTCCGGTATCGACCCTGGACCCAGGCTCGTCCTTGATTCCAGCGGAGGCTTATTTCTTGGCCCTGGTCACGGCCCCATCCGAAGCCCCGGGCCCGGCCCTCACTCCAGCACCAGGCTTGGCTTCAGCCCACGGCATCACCCTCCCCACCAGGTACCGGGTGGCAGTCGGGTGCCACAGCCGCCTCCACTCCTTGTTCACTGCGAGTGCTGGAGTGCCCCTCCCATCCCGGAGTGTCCTGTCCTGCCTTGCAAGTGCATTGTGTCGTGACTCTGAGTTTTTTTCCAAAATGGGTGAGTTTTTGGGGCTGTTTTTTAAAATTTAACGGATTAATAATTTCGGAAATATAGGTGGGAATTCGACGGGAAGATGTTTATCGCCACAACAGGAAAAACGCGAGTAGGATGTGTGAAAATGGGCAGGCTGTGGCCTAGCGTTTAGAAGAAGATAGGAAAACCAGATTGACGATTCGTGGGCACAAACAAGACAAAGACTTTTACTTATATAGAGATTGGGGCTTAGTTTTAATCTGATCGGTTATTCTGTTGTATGAATATCTCGCAACTATTTAGATCTATAATTAGTCATCGTTAGTTATTTCAACTTTGAAAACTATTTATTTTTCCTATTTGTCTCCATTCAAGTTCTTTTAAAAATATATTTGTGATCGGTGTGTGCTTGGGAAAGATTTCTGATGTTTTAACAATTTGAAAAAAAGCTGAAATTTGTTTGTGCCATTTCTGTGGTTAATATTGCTGTAATAAATTCCCTAAAACCTTTTTCAAAAGGTCTAAAATACAAGGTTTGTTGGTGCTTTTGGACAATTTTGGGCAAGAGATTGCAGTGGCTTTGAAGCAGATGTTTTAATCTGGTCCCGGAGGACCTCCAGATTACACTGGAGAGTTACAAATAGAAGAGAAGTAGAAGTAGTCTGACCTCTCTCCTGATGAACAACCACAGGCATGGTTTACAGATGGCTCAAGTTGTTGGGTTGCAAGCAAGGCCGTCTGTCAGGCGGCTGCCCTCCAGCTTACCTCTGGCGAGGTCCGACGAGACTCTGGCACTGGCTGCTTGAGTCAACTGGCCGAGTTTGTGGCAGCCACCCTTCCCTTGTCTGACGACAATACTCTAGTCTGACTGTACACTGACTCCTGAGCGGTTGGCCAATGGTGTGGCTATAAGGATGACACAGTGGCAGTCCCAGGGGTGGGTGATACATGGCCACCCGTTGCGGGGACAGTCACTGTGGATCAGGATATGGGAAGAGGCCCACCATAGACCCATCGCGGTTTACCACATTAACGCGCACACAGGTGGCAGAGATGTTGAGGCCCTGTTCAATGCTGCAATAGATGAGGTAGCACGTATTTGAATAGTCACCTCCCCCGCGCTGCCTGGGCACATGCCCAGAGTGGCCCCCTGGGCATAGCGGGGACACATAAGTGTGCTGAGGGACAGGGGGTGGACGACAACAATGAACCGACATCTGGCTGTTGGAGTCGTCAGATGGATTTTAGTAAGGCATATATGATGGTTTAAAGTCATAGATTCATAGAGTTTCCAGCATGGAAACAGGTCCTTCCACCCAACTTACCCACATTGATCAACATTGCCCCAACTACACTCCGTCTACGCCGCATCTGCTCCCAGGATGAGGTGTTCCACACCAGGTCATCACAAATGGCCTCATTCTTCAGAGAACGGGGATTCCCCTCCCCCACTGAGGCTCGCACCAGGGTCTCCTCCATACCCCGCAACACTGCCCTCGCTCCCCATTCCCACTCGCAAACAGGGCAGAGTCCCCCTGGTCCTCACCTTTCACCCCACCAGCAAATACAACATATAGTCCTCCGCCAGTTTTGCCACCTCCAACGTGACCCCTCCACCCGCCACATCTTCCCATTTCCCCCCCTGTCTGGCTTCCGCAAAGACCGCTCCCTCCGCAACTCCCTTGTCAATTCTTCCCTCCCCTCTCGCTCTACTTCCCCGGGCACTTTCCCTTGCAACCGCAAGAAATGCAACACTTGTCCCTTCACCTCCCCCCTCCACTCCTTTCAGGGACCCAAGCAGTCCTTCCAGGTCCGACAGAGGTTCACCTGCACCTCCTCCAACCTCATCTACTGCATCCGCTGCTCCAGATGCCAGATGATCTATATCGGTGAGATCAAGCGGGGCTTGGCGATCGCTTCGCCGAACACCACCGCTCGGTCCGCAATAACCAACGACCTTCCGGTGGCTCAGCACTTCAACCCCCTCCCATTCCACATCCGACCTCTCGGTGGGCCTCCTCCACGGCCAGAGTGAGCAACACCGCAAGCTGGAGGAACAGCACCTCATGATTAGACCTTGGGGGTCTGGGGCTTGAATATTGAATTTTCTCAACTGTTAACCCTTGCTGCTCAGCCCTCGGGCCCTGGCATTCCCTCTATCTCTATCTTCTCCCCAGTCAGCTTCTCATTTTCACACCACAAACAGCTTACAATGGCTTGTTTTAGATAAGGCATATCTTTCACTCATTGTTCCTTATCTCTCCAATCCCGTCTATATCTCTGTTTTCCCTGATTGACCAGTCTGAAGAAGTTTCACCATGAAACGTCGCCTATCTCCTTCGCTCCTTACCCACATTGAGTTTTCTCCATGTGCCCCAACTACACTAGTCCCTTCTGCCTGCGTTTGACCCATATTCCTCTAAACCTATCTTACCAATGTACCTGTCTAAATGTTTCTTAAACATTGTGATAGTACCTGCTCAACAACCTCCTCTGGCAGTTCGTTCTATACACCTACCACCCTTAGTGTAAAAAAGTTGTCTCTCAGGTTCCTATTCAACCTTTCCCCCCTCATCTTAAACCTATGTCCTCTGATTGTCGATCCCCTTCTCTGGGCAACAGTCTCTGCACATTTAACCAATCTATTCCTCTGATATATTTGCACACCTATAAAATCACCCCTCATCCTTCTGCACACCAAGTTCTTCATGGTAGGCTGATCCAGAAGATTATGATGCATGGGTTCGACAATGTCTTACTCATTTAGATTCAGAACTGGATTACTCAGAGAAGGCAGAGGGTTGTGATGGAAGGTTGTTATTCTGGAGTCTGTGATCAGTGGAATTCTGCAAGGATTTGTGCTGGGACCTCTGTCGTGTGTATATAAACGAATTGGGCAAAAATGTAGATGGGTTCGTTAGTATATGAAAATGACTGGTATGTAAATGTACACGTGTTGGTTTGTAAGTTGACATTAAAATTGGTGGAGTTGCGGACAGTGCGGCGAAGTTGGAGAAGTTAGTCAGTGCAGACCAGTTAGAGAAAAGGGTGGAGAAATGGCAGAAGGAACTTAATCTGAGCAAGTGTGTGAAGCTGTACCTTGCGTGGACAAATGTAAGAGTAATGTACAGATAATAGTAAGCTCCTTAACAGCATTAATGTACAGAGTAATCTTGGGGTACAAGTCCATAGCTCTATGAAACTGACAACACATGTATAGTGGTAAAGTTAAGTTTTTGTTTAATTTAGTTTATTGTCACGTGTACCAAGATACGGTGAATAACATTTTGATGCTTGCTTTAATCGGTCAGGGCATTGAGTGTAAGACTCAGGAAGTCATATTACAGTTTTACAAGGGGTGGCCTTATCAGTCGCTTCAGCACCCACAAAGCTAAAGTGGAAGCTAGTCGTTCTCGATCCTTAGGAACTGCTTAAGAAAAGGATTTGTAGATGGTTTATATGCAACCAATAACATAGTTACCTCAGTACCATTAACTCCGCCTAGTTAACATCAATCATAACGCCTTCCCCTTCCTGGGTACAGTTCAGTAGAAGAATATAGCCAGTGCTTGAGGATGTATGTAATACCCTGTGCTATCATTAAAAGATGTTGCACACTTTAAGAGTTTGTGAATTGCTTATTTACATGGTGTCAGAAGTGGGATCGCTAACCGCTTCTAGCACCCCCTTTTCAACCATGTTGTTAAGCATCGCCTCGACTCTGTCTTTCATGGCGTGAGACACCCTGTGAGGTGCGCGGACCATAGGTTGTATATTTGGGTCAATGGAAATATGGTATGTCAGTGGTAACTTTCCCAGGTCATCGTTGGAGAGGTCCTGGTATTCTGCAACCAGGTTAAACGACAGTTGCACTTTGTGGACCGTGCGGTCGAAGGACACCAGGCCAAGATCTTGGCATGCACGGTTGCCCAGCACGGTTACACAGTCAGAGTTCAAAACATAGAAAACCAGGTTTCTCGTGGCCTTTTGCAGCACGCAAGTTAAAGTGGCCCTCCCCGCAGGACTTAGAATTTCTCCACCATAGGCATGCAGGGTAGCATTGTCAGCAACCAGGGGCTCATTATTCCTTATCTTGTTGAAAAGATTTATTGACAAAACGTTGACCTTCGCACCTGTGTCTAACTTTGCAAGGAAAGTTACATCATTGACAGTCACAGATACGGAGGGATCAGAACGTTGGCCGGGTGCCTGGAGGAGGGTGAACACATTCGAATCCTCGGGAGAATTAATTGGATCTGCATCATAGGATTCAGCTATGTTGGGCTGTGAGTCGTAACAGACATCAGATTGTCTCAGCATGTTTAGACTGGGTCTGGAAATCTGTACCTGTCTCCCACGGAAACGGAATAAATGACAGGCGGCAGAGAAGAGATTCAGTTTGTAGATGATGTGTCTGTGTACCTTCTCTACAAGTTTTTTACCAAAGTTACAGGCCTTGCCATAGGCGGGGCACATCGACAGTCTGTGGTGCATGTAGTTACATTTTGGGCATCTTTTTGGGGGCACTTCACCAGGACCTGGGTTGGCACGCAGCAGAAAAGCATTGTTTTCCATCCGAGGCTGTGGTCTCCTAAACCCAGCCAGGTTGACAGATTTATTGCCCGAGTCCTGGTGGTCATCTGGCAATACAATGACCTCAGACAATCTGCAGGCATGCATGGCTTTTTCCAACATTAGATCTGGATCCCTTAGATGAACCTGTTGAATGTTTTATTGCTGATTTGCGTTATCTCGCCCAGCGGTGCCGTTTTGGTGACATGACAGACCAGCTCACTAGAGACATTTTAGTAACTGGCATGCGTGACCAGAAGCTGTGATATGAGCTTCTAGGGGATCCGAAAGCTGCGGAAACACTTCTCCACTTTTGGGGCCCCTGTCAGGCTGCAGACAGACAACGGCAGGCAGTTTACCAGTCGAGAATTCAAAAGTTTTGCCGACAAGTGGAATTTTGTGCATTTCACCAGCAGCCCAGAGTACCCACAGAACAACGGCCTTGCAGAACGGGCCGTCCGCAGCGCCAAGGTTCTGATGGAACAGGCGAGACTATCCAACTCTGATTTGTATTTGGATCTCCTGAACCTCAGGAATGTTTCCAGGGATCCGGCCATGGGGTCACCTGCTCAACGTCTGATGTCCAGAACAACCAGATCTACCATCCCGATTGCCCAGCACCAGCTGCAACCTCGGGTGCTAGAGCCTGCCTCCGTGCAGAGGCGAATTCAAGAGAAACATGACAGCCAGCGGCGTTCCCATGATCGGTCGTGCAGACCACTCGATCCTCTGTTGCCTGGACAGGTTGTTCGGTTGCAGACCGCCGGTGGTCACTCCCGTCTGGCTACCGTGGTTGGGGTGGCCAACTTACCTCGTTCGTATCTGGTCGACTATGAGGGTACCATTTACCGAAGAAGCCGACAACACCTGCTTGCGGTTAATGAGCCGAAGCCGCAGCCCTCGGGGCCCCATGCCCCGCCACTCTCATACCAGCAGCCGGCTGCCGTCCCAGCCAGTGTTCCCTGCATGCCTCGAATCCCCATATCGAGCTCAGGCCGGATTAGTAAGCCACCTGTTCGTTATGGCGATTTTGTTTAATTCTGCTGTTTAATTCTGTTGTTGTGACAACAATCTGTTTTGATTTTCTAAGGGGAAGGATGTAGGTGGCTTATATGCAACCAATAACATAGTTACCTCAGTACCATTAACCCCGCCTAGTTAACATCAATCATAACGCCTTCCCCTTCCTGGGTACAGTTCAGTAGAAGAATGCAGCCAGTGCTTGAGGATGTATGTGATACCCTGTGCTATCATTAAAAGATGTGGCACACTTTAAGAGTTTGTGAATTGCTTATTTACAGGATTGTTTGTAGCAAGTAATTGGACAGACGCCTCTGAATGTTTACTTTGTCTCTGAATACAAATGTGGCTCTCGCCCTGCAATTTATATAGAATTAATAACATGGTAAAAACAGAAGGTTGAGGGTTAATGCCCTGCATTATTGCTCACTTCATGTATTGTGAAGTTGTAGAGTCTGTCATGATGTGTTATCTATCGGATTAAGCTTCTGCCACTGTTTAGTCTTCGCTTTTAACTCTGTAACTCATGCAGTCTAATGGAATGTTTCTTTTTCCATTAAACAAAGATTTGGAGAAAACATGCTCACGTGATTGTGATGAGCAAACTGAAGTGAAAAGGATGTTCTGCTCAATCCTTGGATAATATACATTACTAGGCACACTATATGTAATGTTCATAGATTTGAGAGTCCTTTCTTGTACAGAGCATTGGTGCAGTGTTAAAATTGTAATAATTAAATTCATCTATGTGTATGCTCAGTTGCTGAAATACTTAATCTCCCTGTGTACTTACTACAAATCCTTTTAAAGTATTTGAATCAAAACATCTGAGTTGAAAACTGGCAGACAATGCCACTAATCCACCTGCAGCCCAAGGATCAAATCTTATGAAGATAACCATCATTGCATTTGCAACTGGTCTAAATCTGACACTTCTCTTTGAAATGATGTACCATGTTTTGCTTTCTTACATACCACAGATGCAGGGACACAAGAGGTGGCAGACTTTCAAAATTACAGGTCGGCAACGCTTCGGTTCGTTTGGATGCAGTCTGATTTTTTTTAAAAGAAGCTGTGTCAGTGCCACTGATTTTCTTTTTGAAAATATTATATAAGTGAAGTTCATACTCACGGTGCTCACTATTTGCTTTCCACCAGCATTTCAATACTTGTAGAACTGTAAACGTAGACTAAACATCTCATCGAGTGGCTTCCTTCCAAAAACCATGAACAATTTAAATTAATTAGTCGATGATATATTTTAAAATACCCGTTTCCCCATTTTAGTCTCCCACATGCCATTGTAGCTTGGTGTATCATCCATAGATTGGAAATTTCAGAGTTATTTGCAAAACACGGACCCTTCAATCTTTCCATCCATCTTCAATCCCACATAAACTTTATAGCTTCATCACCATACTGAAAAGACTCTCCCTTTTAGCTGAGCCCCCAGACTGGGATATTCTAATGTGCCCAATATGTAATAATTTATAGTTCATCCCAAAGTTGAGTGAGAAGTGCAACATTTACTCTGAGATATCTTGCCATGGAGGTAATGCTTAAAGTGGAAGAGCAGCCATGCATCTAGATAGACAATATGGTGGAGTAACTCAGCTGGTCAGAGAGCATCTCCGGAGAACAATGAATATGTGATGTTTAGGGCTGGAAGAAGAATTCCCACCCAAAACGTCACCATTTTCTCCAGAGATGTTGCCTGACCCGAAGACTTACTTCACCATTTTATATCTATCTTCGGTAAACCAGCATCTGAAGTTCCTTCCTACCCATGAACATATTATGCAGTCCATGATCATTGTGATGCCAACCTTATTTAACAAATTAATATTGGATAATTTTATCCAATTTTCTATGGCATAGTGTATAAAATCATTGCACAGTGATACAATTTTTCAGTTCAATCACTGTATGTTCATAAACTGCCTGTCATCGATTCTTATTCAGCAGTGACTATTATTAAAAATGGCAGAGAGTTTGTTGGAAATCTAAGCACACTGGGGATTTTCACTGAACGGAGTTTATTGACCACTTGTTTTCACTTGAATTTCTATCTCTATTCTACAACCCAGCAACCCTGAGTTGCTCAGGAAATCTTTATAGCTCTACAGACTCATGAGTGTGTTATTTACTTTGAGTTTACGAAGCATTGCTGCATTTCATATTGTTTGATGCACAGCTTTGTAAAATTTGTTACAAGAACATTCCATGCTGTTTTATTACAGATAGTTGGCTAACTACAACAGTTTTGATGTATGTGGTTGATGATGGTGATGGAACAAACTATTGTGTGAAAGGTTGACGAAGTGTGATTTGGCAGAATGATATGTTATTTAAAAATAATCCAAATGGGTCAACTTGAGTTTTTTATACTTTTTTTAGTCTGACATAACTGAAGTGGAACTTCATCTTGTGTTAGACATCATATGAAATCAATTTAACTGGCACAAAAGATTATGGAATGTCAAGGCTGAGTTAAGCCTTTAGTGATCTTTAATGTGGCTTAAAAAATATTGATCCTCAAGTCAACCTTGTTCACAAAATAAACTACTGCCAATAGCAAGCAATTGAAACGAGTTTTCATGTTAAGCAATTTTTTAAATGTAGTAAATTTACAAAGAGATTGGCTTCTCTACACCATTTAACTTACAATACTTTAAATTATTTTTGGTGACTTTTAAAACCCAGTTACAGGGTTCAAAAAAGAAGAAAGTGGTTCTAGCAATATGTGATTGTTACTTCCATTCTCCTCTGAAAAATATTTTTTTTTCACGATTTACACAACTTCAGCTGCATTATTGAACCTAGACCAAGTTACTACATTGAAATACACCGATTCATGTTTTTCCACACCTAAACATTTAAAATTGTTGTTAACCAATTGCACATGGTGGGTCATGGAAGGTTATATACATGGAAATACATTTAATCAGAAATTTGGATCTGGGATCCAACCACTGCAATTTCATGCAGAATCTTTCCCATTTTTTACAAATGCACACAACAGAGAAACTTAATTGAATTTTGTTCTTTCATGGAAGGAAGAGAAAGATGGAGTTTACATTTGTGTAGTCCTTTTTCACAGCTGGAGTCTTGGGAGATCAACCCATGTGTGACAAATAAGATTTAACTTAGACAGTACAACATAACAAATTCCTTTCTATTGATTGCAATGAATTATTTCAAGAGAAGAAACTATAATGTATCCAGGTCTAAGAAATGCAGATTTTAAGAACATTGTGAAAGAATTTAGTCAATCAAATGAAAATGGTCGAGTAGAATATTCAGGGATTTCAAGACCGAGACTAATAAATTAATTTGACTATTTGATTAGATAGTTCAACCAATATGTGGTGTTTCTCATGACTTTTATTTACAACCTCTTTATCAAAGGTTTAAAAACTTAAACAAATAGTTTTTAATTCCGTTTAAAAAAAAAAAGCAGTTCTAGTAATATGAATTTAGATCGAGTCAAAGAGTCATGCAGCATGGAAAACAGGCCCTTTGGCCCAACTTGCCCACACTGACTAACATGTCGGATCTACACTTGTCCCGCCTGTTTGCATTTATGACTTTTGATTTGTGACTTTCTTTGAAGTAAAGGCTCAAATTGCATAGTTGTGCCACACAAGGTTGCATGTGTAATACACTCTTTCTTGTTAAAGTTATTAGATTTTCTCCAGTTTGTAATTGTGGTTTCCAAGCTGAGCATGAGATGGCTTTGGAATCTCATAACTTAATCGGGACTTCTTCCTTCTGTTGCAGTGATGTTGCCCACTCCCACCATTCCCTTCCTCCTTCCACTCTTTAACCCCCCCCCAGAGCAAATCTTACTGAACATCTCCAGACTCCAGAAATGCAAAGCCTCTTACAAATGGAATTTAACTCTGACAAGTGTAAGGTGTTGTATTTTGATATGTCAAACCAGGGCGGCACTTGCACAGTAATAGTAGAGCCTAGGGGAGTGTTGTAGAAGCATGGACAAGGCACGCAAAAGGGCCTGTTTCCATGTTGTATAACTGTATAACTTTGCTGAAGGTTTATTCCTACAATCAATGGCATCAGGCTATCCATTCTTATGGATATTTGTAATTAATAATCATTCCCATTACTCACCAATTCTCTAGTGCTAAAATAATCCCTTAAACTAACTGTGTCAAATTAATTTGATAATGTTCCTGCACAACAACTTGGAATGTTTGCTGCATTAAAAGTGTTGCATAAATACAAGTTAAGGAATCTTAAACAAGGATAGGAATTTCCTTTTCGAGGTGTTTCCAGATACAATCCAAGTGTTACGGCATGCAGCTTGAAACTTAATTTGTTTTCAGTTGATCAGAATGTTTCTTTCATGTTGTGTCATGACTGCTTTCAGAAAGAAGTGGTCTTAAGGGCAGACATGGTTATTAGTTTTATAAGAATCAGTTATGAAAAGGTACAATTACCACAGGCATTCTGTTCAAGTACTTTTATGACAATATTGAAGTTATTTTGTAAAATGTGTTTAATCAGTTTGCCTTGATTATATCATGACATGAACTGCTGCTTGACAGAATTGCTGTGTCCTGGAGGCAAAACGAGAAATAGGTTGGAATAACAAAAGCATTAAATCTCAGGTTAAAAGCAAGATATGATGGGATCTCAGTGTTCTCCTGCCCTTTTGGGAATAAAATTGACTGCCCTTGGCTGCTCTCACATTTCATGGACTGAATGATCCTCTCCATTGCCACAACAATTCTGTGATGCCATATGTGTGTCTCCAAATCGACAGCAAAGTGTCTGGTTCTTAACTGTTCTCTGAAATGATCTCCCTATAAACCAACTTGCAACGAGAGATGATAATAATAACAATAAAACTGATCCGATCACTCTCTCTGATCAGCATTATGTCTAGCCACATCAAGGTGCAGTACCACAGGCAACTTTACCACCAGTCTGAAGAAGGGTCTCGACCCGAAACATCACCCATTCCTCCTCTCCGCAGATGCTGCCTGTCCCGCTGAGTTACTCTAGCTTTTACTGTCTATCTTCAGTTTAAACCAGCGTCTTCAGTTCCTTCCTACACACCACAGGCAACTTTACTGATTCTTCTTGCAGGATATCAGTTGACAGAATTGAACATTTCAGCCATGTCACAGACTCCACGGCCATTTCTAATCGTGTACTGTTGTAGCAACACCACTCTAGGAACTTTAAATATTTACTACAGACTGATTTAGTCTAGTTTACAGTTTCAACAGGCTGGGTTTCTCTGGCTTTTGGATAACTGGAAGGGGACAGAAATATTCTTAGATTGGATCTGTTCCACAAGCCCGCTACCTTTCAGGCACCTTCCCTATGCAATATTCCCTTGATGTTAGGAATCAGACCCTCCCACCCCACATGGGCTGGTGATCAGTCACCTCACCCATCGTCCTCTGTGTCAATTCATTAATCCAATGATCTCTTATATTCAGAGATTCAGATTAGTTTATTGTCAATGTCAGCAGGGTGTCATGAAGTTCCTTGTTCACATGTAGCTCGCAGAGTAAACAGTATGCACACAGTAATGATAGATACAACAATAAATATGACGAGTATAAAATAACAGAATGTCGCAAGATTATAGTGCAATCGAGGTAGTGTGTGTAAAAAAATTATTAAAGCACAATAATAGAATAACCAAATTATTATTAATTAGAATTAATAATAAGGGTACATGGCAGCACCTCTGGAAAGAGGGTGTGAAGGAGGTGATTAGTTTAGGGGTCTGATAGATGTGGGAAGAAGATTTTCTTAAATCTTAAAGTCCTACATCTTCTCCCAGAAGGTAGAAGAGAGAAAAGGGAATAGCCAGTGGCAGGCATCCTTGACGATGCTTCCAGCCTTCTTGAGGCAACGCACAGTGACAATGGGTTGGTTGGAGAGGATGATGGAAATGCTGACACTCACCAGTGCTATCTTAACTAGCTTTGTATTTTTAACATGCAGCATCATCAAATTTAAAATCTAACCTCAAAGATGCTCACTCCAGTTTAGTTTGTTCTTGCAGCTCCTTTCAAGTGTACCATTTTGATCATATTGCCTGTCATTTTCCCTCTCAAAATGTAAGGAAGCACACTTTGCTGTATTAACTTTGATCTACCATGTATCTGCCAATTTTGCCAGTCCGCATCTATACTGACATACTAAAGAAAGAGCGACATAGTGGCGCAGTTGGTAGAGCTGACACCTCACAGTGCCAGAGACTCAGGTTCGATCCTGACCTCAGATGCTATCTATGTGGAGTCAGCACGTCCTCCCTGTGACCGTGTGGGTTTCCTCCGGGTGCTTCGGTTTCTTGCGAAATTGTGCAGATTAATTAGCCTCTGTAGATTCCACATAGTGTTTACTGAGTGGATGCATAAGTGGGATAAAGGGAGTAGTGTGAACGGGTGATTAATGGTCAGTGTGGATTCAGTGGGCTGAACGGCTTTTTTCTATGCTGTATCACGAAACCAAACTAAAAAAAATGGAACAATACACTAACATGTAGACAATTGCAATCGTTCTCCATCATCGCATTTTTTTTGGAATGAGGAAAGTGTGGGCAGAGGAGATTTTTGGATGGAAAACCTGGAAATGAAGGCTTTCTGTTCTATGCAAAATTTCAGTCCGATAAGTGGCAAAAAGTCAGAAATCAATGAAGGAGATGGGTCATTATGGGTTAGTTGAACAGAGCTAGATGCTGGAAGCGTGAAGATCAGCTTGTCGGATCTGAAGAAAATACTTTTGATACTGAACATTAGCACTCCATTTCCTAGCGTTTGCATTACAACACATGGGCATGGGAGCTTGACATAGTCACAAAATGCTGGAGTAACACAACGGGACCCTTCTTCAGACTTAGAAGGGTCTTGACCCGAGACGCCACCTATTCCTTTTCCAGGGATGGTACCTGACTTGCTGAGTTACTCCAGCATTGTATGTCTACGACGTAAAGCAACACCTGCAGTCCCTTCCTACACGGCATGGAAGCCTGATGTATTCACTGCAGCTCGCTAGTTTTCCTCTACAGATCCAGTGACTGAAGGTCAGCAAAATTCAGCAATTAAATGCTGAAGTGATCCTGATACCAGCTCACAGGGGACATCACTGTTGACATCCCTCTAGTCTGCAAAAGCAAACTTTCTGCGTTTTGTATACGTGCCAATTTTGCATTCAAACAGCTTTTAACCTTTTAATTCTGTGGATTTAGTAAGTATTCATAGCATATGTTTCCGGATTCTGTTCACTGTTTCCCACTTTCCCTGCTGATTATGTGAACTCTAGCTATATACAACACCACAAATGCAACCAACTGTGCTCTTTCACCCACAGGGTCATTTTTCACCTCACAGTTATGCTTTCCCATTCCTGACACCACGCTCTCTTTGATGGAGCAGTGGATAGTAATCAGGCACAGGAATTCTGTCTGATATTTTGTCCTCTCTGTTGTGCAGGCAGATTGCATTATAGGTTTTGACTTATTTCAAAATGCTTCTCATTTCAAAATAGTTTATCGCAGAGAAAGATGTCCACCAACGCCTTGCTATTGGATGTACTCTGTGGCCTTTCTTTTGTTCTTGCCTTTACAATTCTGGATCGGATTATTGAGTTCCCCGTAAGTGCCACTCACTGATGTACCTTGAAATGGCCGCAGGCACGGATCTTGAAAGACGTGTATCCAGAACAAATCCTTCCCTGTGTGGTCCCTCTTTCCGGACGACAGCTATGAACAAGGGAGAAATTTGTTTCCAAAAATGATTTACTAATTGTGGTGGTTTTCTCAACCCAATATTAGGGAGACATGATGACGTGTTACATTATTAAGGAATAGTAATGTGTAATGTTTGGTTGTGGCATAAAAAATGCATCAATTATGAGTGGTTGCAGTCTGTTAGACATCAAATTGTACACAAGCAGCCGATTCAGTGTAGCTTTGACCTTCAGTCATGCATCTGGTATTTAGAATGTGACTGAGCTTGATCAGCATTCAGACCATAATATAAATGCAGTTCAAGCTTTGGATATTATTAATGCACAGTCATTTGTTTTTATTTATTGGAATGTTAAACTATGTACACTTTATTCTTTACAGCGCTTAAGATAAATCCACTCTACAGTTCCTCAAAATGTTGGCAGTCATTATTCAATTCGCGGTTATGGTGTAATCACATTGAAATCAAGCAGATAATCTCAGATATCTATTCTAATCTACTGAAGCACTTTAACCAGAGTTCATTACGTTATTCTTGTCCCACTAGATCCCTACAATTGAGCCACCCACAGTGCATTGCTTGGACTTGTTAAGGATATAAATAGAATGCCATAGATAGGGCAAAATGTTCCCACATTTATGAATCAGACCAAACCTCTGCTCTGCCATTCGATCACGGCTGATCCGTTTCACTCTCTCAATCCCCTTCACCTGCCTTCTCCCCATAACCTTTGATATCCTTACTAATCAAGAACCTTTCAATCTCCATTTTAAACATCCCCAATGACTTGGCCTCCACAGCCGTCTGTGGCAATAATTCCACAGATTCACCAACCTGCGGCTAAAGAAAATCCTCTTCATTCTACTCTGCCAATGCAAGTGTCCCTCAGGTACGTGTCCTGGGCCCAACAATCTTATGCTGCTTCAATAATTATCTTTTTAAAACATAAGTCGTGTCAGCAGTAGGAATGTCATTGCACAATTGGCAACATGCCTGCCTGCAACATGGATTCTTTGAACAGCTTGTATTGGAGCCTACCAGGGAGAAGGCAATTCTGGATTTAGTGTTATGTAATGAACCGGATTTGATAAAGGACCTCGAGGTTAATAAGCCATTAGGAGGCTGAGACCATAACATGGTCAGGTTTAATCTACAATTGGAGAGGGAGAAGAGTAGATCGGAGGTGTCAGTGTTGCAGTTGAATAAAGGGGACTATGGGGCCATGAGGAAGGAACTGGCCAAAGTTGACTGGAAAGATACACTAGCAGGGATGACAGTGGAACAAAAATGGTAGGTGTTTCTAGGAATAATACAGAAGGTGCAGGATCAGTTCATTCCTAGGAGGAAGAAAGATTCCAAGGGGAGAAAGGGACGACCATAGCTGACAAGGGACGTCAGTATAAAAATTAAAGCGAAGAAGTACAATGTAGCAAAGATGAGTGGAAGCAAGAGGATTGGGTAATGTTTAAAGAAGAATAGAAGATAACCAAAAAGATAATACGGGGAGAAAAGATGAGGTACGAAGGTAAGCTAGCCAAGAATATAAAGCAGGATAGTAAAAGCATCTTTAGGTATGTGAAGAAAAAAATAGTTAAGACCAAAGTTGGGCCCTTGAAGACCGAAAAAGGTGAATTTATTATGGGGAACAAGGAAATGGCAGATGAGTTGAATAGGTACTTTGGATCTGTCTTCACTAAGGAGGACACAAACAATCTTCCTGATATAGTAGTGGCCAGAGGACCTGGGGTGACAGAGGAGCTAAAGGAAATCCACATTAGGCAGGAAATGGTGTTGGATAGACTGATGGGACTGAAGGCTGATAAATCCCGAGGGCCTGATGATTTGCATCCTAAGGAAGTGGCTCTACAAATTGTGGATGCATTGGTGATAATTTTCCAATGTTCTATAGACTCAGGATCAGTTCCTGTGGATTGGAGGGTAGCTAATGTTATCCCATTTTTTAAGAAAGGTGGGAGAGAGAAAACGGGGAATTACAGACCAGTTAGCCTGACATCGGTGGTGGGGAAGATGCTGGAGTCAATTATAAAAGATGAGATAGCCACACATTTGGATAGTAGTAACAGGATCGGTCCGAGTCAGCATGGATTTACGAAGGGGAAATCATGCTTGACTAGCCTTCTGGAATTTTTTGAAGATGTAACTAGGGAAATGGACAAGGGAGAGCCAGTGGATGTAGTGTACCTGGACTTTCAGAAAGCATTTGATAAGGTCCCACATAGGAGATTAGTGGGCAGAATTAGGGCACATGGTATTGGGGGTGGAGTGTTGACATAGATATTGAAGTGGTTGACAGACAGGAAATGAAGAGTAGGGATTAACGGGTCCCTTTCAGAATGACAGGCAATGGCTAGTGGGGTACCACAAGGCTCGGTGCTCGGACCGCAGCTATTTACAATATACATCAATGATTTGGATGAAGGGATTCAAAGTAACATTAGCAAATTTGCAGATGACACAAAGCTGGGTGGCAGTGTGAACTGTGAGGAGGATGCTATGGACAGGGTGTCTTGGACAGGTTGGGGGAGTGGGCAGATGAAGTTTAATGCAGATAAATGTGAGGTTATCCACTTTGGTAGCAAAAACAGGAAGGCAGATTACTATCTAAATGGCGTCAAGTTGGGAAATGGGGAAGTACAACGGGATCTGGGGGTCCTTGTACATCAGTCTATTAAAGTAAACATGCAGGTACAGCAGGCAGTGAAGAAAGCGAATGGCATGTTGGCCTTTATAACAAAGAGGAATCGAATGTAGGAGCAAAGTGGTCCTTCTACAGTTGTACAGAGCCCTAGTGAGACCACACCTTGAGTATTGTGTGCAGTTTTGGTCCCCTAATTTGAGGAAGGACATTCTTGCTAATGAGGGAGTGCAGCGTTGGTTTAGAAGGTTAATTCCTGGGATGGTGGGACTGTCATATGTTGAGAGAATGGAGCAACTGGGCTTGTACACTCTGGAGTTTAGAAGGATGAGAGGAAATCTCATTGAAACATATAAGATTGTTAAGGGCTTGGACACACGAGAGGCAGGAAACATGTTCCCGATGTTGGGGGAATCCAGAACCAGGGGCCACAGTTTAAAAATATGGAGTAAGCCATTTAGAACGGAGACGAGAAAACACTTTTTCTCACAGAGAGTGGTGAGTCTGTAGAATTCTCTGCCTCAGAGGGTGGTGGAGGCAGGTTCTCTGGATGCTTTCAAGAGAGAGCTAGATATGGCTCTTAAAAATAGTGGAGTCAGGTGATATGGGGAGAAGGCAGGAACGCGGTACTGATTGGGGATTATCAGCCATGATCACATTGAATGGCGGTGCTGGCTCGAAGGGCCAAATGGCCTACTCCTGCATCTATTGTCTATTGTCTGTCTATGTTCTATTGTCTATCAAGACCTAGACAACATTCAGGATGGGCTAGTAGGTGGCATGTAACAAGTGTACTGCAAATTTCCAGGCATTTACCATTTCTAACAAAAAATGTTTATCACCTACACTTGATTTACATTGGCATCACTGGTGCTGAATCGTCATTATCATGGGAATTATCAAAGGAATAGTGTGGCTACAACAGGAAGTCAGAGGCTGGGCATGTAATGCTAAATCGTACACTTGACACCCAAAAGCCTTTTCACCATCAGCAAGCTGCAAGTCTAGAACTTATCGGAATAATGTCCATGTGCTAGGATGAGTGCAACTCCAATAATTCTCAAGTGATTTCATGATCGTTAGGACAAACAGGCCAGTTAGAATCCATTCCCTCCCCCACGCCGGCACTATATGTGTGTGGTATGCGACCATACCAGCATCCTCTACAACTGGAAGAGCAAGGAAAGCAAGCACATTGGAAAACAACCAACTAAAACTTCCCCCCTAATTAAATAATATGTTTGTCTGAAGAAGGGTCTCGACCCAAAACGTCACCCATTCCTTCTCTCCAGCGATGCTGCATGTCCTGCTGAGTTATTCCGGCTCTTTGGGTCTATCTTCTACATACTATGTTAACTGACTTTGACATGTATTGTTGGTTCTTCATCATCGTTCGGTCCAGATCATACAATGGTCTCAACCCTTACCCAACGTACAGTGGGAGTACCTTCACCAGAAGTGCAGCAATTGTTCAAGAAATTAAGAATGGTTAATAAATACCTTTAGTAGCCTCGACAACACTACTCAAATCATAAATTTAAAAATGCTGAATCATCTTTCTTTCAAAAAAGGAACACAGAAGTGCTACTTTAAGATATGCACAGGGGCTGTAAAAGAAATAAACTTTGTTTTTAAAAATATTTTATTTGTTTGCGCATATTTCTTTTAAGGCATGGTGCCATGACAGGATGAAGTCAGTGACATTCAAACAAGGACATGTTGCATTTTGTGTTCAAAATGACTTGCAGAAATTATGATTCTTTATTGAAATAGTTGTACAGACAAAGAAGTAAACATACCAGATCCTCTTTATCCTTGTACAAATCGTAGCTTTCCATTCTTACTATCTGATCTGATAAAAACTGTATTCCTTTTCCCGTGCCGGCTCCAATCAATCTGACCACTCCCTGTGATTTAGCTTGCCTGGTCCGATGTATGTCATGCCCATCTACGTACCAAAAGCCCACCCCATGCGTGCAAAATAATTCTGCAAGAAATATCTAGACAAAATAATAAATTATGCTAACAGTAACTAGCCTAAGCAAGATTATTGCCTAATATGTAATGCAAACTAAATCAGTTTCAGGAAAGAGATGTTAAACTCTGCAGTTAGAAATCTGAGCCTGGAATATTTGATGACATTTCTATGAATATAGCTCCAAAGTTGGTTTTCGTTGAGACATATAGAATGGAAACAGGCCCTTCGGCCAACTGAGTCCCCCATCTTCCCCGCGAGAACAGAGTCCCTGATTTTGCGGAGATCACCAATCCCCGCACATTAACACTATCCAACACACATGAGGGACAATTTATACCAAGCCAATTAACCTACAAACATACGTCTTTGGAGCATGGAGGGAAACCGAAGATCTCAGATAAAACCCATGCAGGTCACAAATTCTGTACAGACGGCACCTGTAGTGAGGATCAAACCCGGGATCTGGTGCTGTGAGGCAGCAACTCTACCGCTGCGCCACCGTCCACATGGATTAATTGTGTATGAAGGTTTACCATTGTAACTACAGGATCTGTGGAGATTGTAGCACAGATGAAGAAGTGTGTATTTGTGCTCGATACTCATACGCTGATCTTTCAACTATTATACACTAATGACTATATTTACCTTCAAGTTACAGATTGTTGACATTTTGCTGAGTCTGGGCACTGCACATTAAGTTTGTAAAATATGAACTACATAGACTAGGTGGCATTGGTTTTGTATTTGATTGCAGTATTATTCTTTATTTTTATGTATATGTGTGTGTGTTATGTGTATGTATATGTATATATATATATATATGTGTGTGTGTGTATAAGAAAGAACTGTAGATGCTGGTTTAAATTGAAGATAGACACACAATGCTGGAGCAACTCAATGGGACAGGCAGCATCACTGGAAAGAAGGAATGGATGACGTTTCGAGTTGAGACCGTTCTTCAGACTGATCAGTCTGAAGAAGAGTCTCGACCCGAAACGTCACCCATTTCTTCTCTCCAAAGATGCTGCCTGTTCCGCTGAGTTACTCCAGCATTTTGTGTGTATATATCTATATTTATGCTTCACATATACAAACTGTTCTTTTTTTCTCGTTTATTATATTGTTTATAGAGTACTATGTTTACATATTTGGTCTTGCTGCTGCAATTAAGAATTTCATTTGTTCTTTCTGGGACATCTGATGGTAAAAACACTATTAACTTTTGCTCTTGACCTTCTGGATTGAGGATGATTTGCTTCTAGTTTGATGGATTCTAAAGCGGCTAACGTTGGAGTTGCAGACTACTCTGCAAGTCACGGCTGCCAGGATGGGCGGGTGGTTAGTTTGCGCTATTTCCATCACTTACAAAGGACTTCTGTCTGCCTGCTGCACAGTCTCAAGGTGCCTATATTTTCTAGACTTTTTCAGTAAACAATCAAGATAAATAAGGCGTGACTCTTAGGAGCATGACGTTGACTAAAATTTTATAGCTGTTTACACCAGCAGAAATTAGGTATAGTTTCATGTTTACAAACCCACAAGGATATGAATTCGGAGGCAATGTAGACCAATTTATCCCTCGTCTAATTCAACATTTAATAAAATCAGGGTTGACCTAATGGAATGTCACCTCGGCATTCCCATATACCATCAGAAACCTGCTTTTTGACTATCTTCAAAAAATTATATACTTCATCCACATGGCATAGCATTAATATGTTATTAATTTATTCTATAGGCTTGGCTTCAACAACCCTTGCTGACAATCTGCTCTAGATGCTTAGTTTAGTTTAGTTTATTGTTACATGTACCGAGGTACAGTGAAAGCTAATTTGTTGTATGCTATCCAGTCAGCGGAAAGACTATACATTGATTACAATCAAGCTGTCCATAGTGCATAGATACAGGATAAAGGGAATAATGTTTGGTGCAAGTTAAAGTCCAGTAAAGTCCAGTTAAAGATAGTCCGAGTGTCTCCAATGAGGTAGATGGTAGGTCAAGACCATTCTCTAATTGGCAATAGTTGCCTGATAACAGCTGGGCAGAAAATGTCCCTGAATCTGGAGGTATGCATTTACACACCTCTGTATCTTTTGCCTGATGGAAAGGGGAGAAGGGAGAGTGACTGGGGTGAGACTGGTCGTTGATTATGCTGGTGGCCTTGCCAAGGCAGCATGAAATGTGTGTGGAAGGGAGGTTGGTTTGCGTGATGGTCTGGGGTGCATCCACAATTCTTTGCAATTTCTTGCAGTCTTGGTTATAGCCGTTCCCAAACCAGATTTGTTGGGGACATGTCGAACATCCTAAGCTTTCTAACAAAGTAGAGGTGTTAATCCTCTATGTTCCACCAGGAGCATTCCCTGGTATCCGTCCTAAGTTTATGGACTTAACACCAAATCTTTTCGATAATGTTGTTTTATGTTTCTTTTCTCAATCTTGTTAAATATCTTGCAACCCTCCAGTGTAAGGGCACTTCTATCTGAGAATATGCAGGGCAAACATGCTCAGCATTTGCTTTGGAAATGTTTTTTTTAAAGTTAAATTTTTATTAGAGGCATGTACATGTCATAGTCCAAACCACTATGAACTTTGTTAAACGGTTACATATTAAATATCCAGGATTCCAGGGACCCCGTTACCAGTGTAGCTGGGGTCTTCATTTATCGGTTACATATTAACATTGACTCTAATTATTATTATTTTTTTAATAGATAGAAAAAATAAAGAGAGAAAAAAAAAGAAAATTGGAAAAATAGCAGCTTATTATCAGCTGCTTAGACGTTCACCATGCATTTTTTACTTCAACCTTTACCTGTCCCATGGTCTGTGGAAAGTATTCTTCATCCTCTCATCTGATCAGCTAGTCCAAAACTCTGTCTGTATCCCATTTTGCAACAACTAACACTTAGAAATCAGACTGTTTTTTGCTAAACTACATTGATTCTGAATCACCACCATAAAATTCTCAACCGCATGTTAAAATGTTTTATCTCAGTAATCACAATCATAGCCTCTGCTGCCACTAGCACCACCTCACCTTCTGACTGGCCTTTTCGGCATCTTTTTCCCCAGTAGTGCTACCTGTATATTCAGGCATTTTGGTTGCCTGATCTGCAGTCCTTTCCAGTCACCACTCTGACTCCAACTCTGTGGTTTGATAAAACTTATTACTTCATTTAAGCCGTTATTTATCCCTCCTAACTTCTCTGTTTTAAGTAGAAATAAGGAATCTCAGATGCTAGTTTACGAAAAAAGACGTGCATTGATAGAGTAACTCAGCAGGTCAGGCATCTCTGGAGAACATGGATAGGTGATGTTTCAGGATGGGACCATTCTTTCATGAAACATCACATCCATATTTTCAAAGATACTGCCTGACTCGTTGAGTTACTCCAGCACTTTGTGTCTCTCGAAATGTGTAGGCAGGAACTACAGATGCTGGTTTAAACTGAAGAGGGACACAAAGAGCTGGAGTAACTCAGCTTTTCTCCAAAGATGCTGTCTGACCTGCTGAGTTACTCCAGCTTTATGTGTCTCATTGCCTATTTTTATCTGAATTCACCTTCACAAAATCTGTTCGTACATTTTTCCATGTTAGTGGTGTGATGTAAGCATTTTATGCTGTGAATGCAGAAATATAGCTTTATAGGTAGGAAACGTGAGCTTTGACCTCAGTTATGTTTGGCTCCTGGTTTACAAACACCATTTAGTCTAAGAGGTAGTAATGCAATGATGAGAGTGGCAAAGTATGCACCACACAGTGGTGTACTATGGGATTACATTATAACTGTACACACAGTTCACTTGTGTATTGGTATTTTGAACTGTACCAACGTTGGCTACGATTTGCACTTGCGGCCAGGAAAATTAAACAAGGACCCATTCCACTGACTCCCCACAGACTCCACCATTTCTGCATGTTTCCATTGAAACTGTAGGAAGTCAAGGAATACATCCATTCAACGAAACACATTTCATGGAAATAGGTCATGTGAAAAGTTTGTTTGTCATGGCAACGGTGTGGTGAGTTCATTGCAATGTTGTGTGAGATGAGGGATAGACTTAAGATGTAATCAATTGCAGTTGTCAAAAAGGGAAATCCAACATTGGAAGCAAGTTTGACCCTTTGAAGGACTTTTTTTTAACTGGTCTCCTTGCTTACCATGAAACAAACTCTATGGTGGGTCGTTGTTCGAAAATAAACTTCAACTACAGCCAAAAAGGCAATCAGGGTAGTGACATAGGAAAGGGAAATCAACGAGTCTTAACTGTAATGTCCGTGGGTTTTAAATTGCTGTTTAATAAGGCAAATGATAAAGATATATCTTACAAGAATATCTTATATCTTTCATTTCCCCCCAACCAGTCGGAAAAAGGGTCTTGACCTGAAACTTCACCCATTCCTTCTCCAGAGATGCTGCCTGTCCCACTGAGTTACTCCAGCTTTTTGTGTCTATCTTACAAGAATGTAGTCTTAATTGATGGAGAACGACACTGATCGCCATGGTTGGCCAAACATATCAGAAATTATACCACAATGTTTTTAAAGATATATAGAAGCCTTGTAAATGCCACTTCATTGCCTTTAAAAAAGGAAGAAACCCATAACAATAACAACTATCCACACCACAAAATGACTCTATCTATTATTAATCAACTAGCAATTTAAAACTATATCACTAATTATCTACAGACATGTTTTCAGTCAGCAGTTATAAAATTAGTTCACCATGAAACTACTCATTTTCTAATCAGTAATCACACTGTTTCCTCAGCAGAAATATCCAAACTCACCTCATGTAGAGTATCTGTAGGTTATTCTATATTTCTTCTGAATGAGACAAGTAAGAAGACCGGAGGTTCTAATAAAATTTCCTTTTTTAAAGAGAAGAACAAATGATATTGACTGATATAAAATGTATCGGACGTCAAACCACATGGTGCATTTAGCTTTTAAAGATCACAAATACAATATACATCACAATGTACCCCACAAGGTGTGATGTTAGGAGGGGACTTGTGATAAATATAAGATTAAAGGTTAAATTTGCTGAGTTATCAAATATGGAATTAAATGTAAAATTTAGTGAGTACCAAGAAAGGACCTTGGTAGAAGTGGTCATCACCGTTGACGATGTGAAAATATCTGACAGGAAAAGGCGTCTAACTAAAACCCAACGCGCCATTATGGTTTCCGTCAAGATCACAAATTGAATGGATAATTATTCTCAATTGAGAGATCAATTGAGAGAACCATTCATTTTATTCACTGAAAGTGACATTTTCCTCCAAAAATGTACATCTTCCGGATGACAATTTGTCCCCAAATGTCCTGTTGTAAGTTTGCAAGCTCTAATTTAGGTATGCTTTTGGCATAAAGCAGAACAGATGGCAACATGTATATTTTACTCTTGATTTTGCACTAACTAGTTGCATACTGAAAACTATACAAGTCAGGCATCCTTCCTCTTGAAAAGCTACAGCCTGTCCTTCAAAACTGAGTCATTTGCACTAAAATTATTGATTATGGGGAAAAATTTTAGATGAGATATTTTCGACTGGGAGGCCCAAAAAATATTGCTGTCGAATGTGAATTATGTCATTGCACATGGAGGAAAATGGAGCATGTACTGGTTTACCTTGTGTGCATCAAGCAGATGATACTGGAAAAGATGGTGTTCGCTGTGGCCAACTTTCATTCTGTAGCCCTTTATCACAATTTGTTTATCAATTCACATCCTCCTCTGGTAAACTATCTGTAAAATGTCGTAGAAATAAATTTATTTTGAGCATTTGTCAAGCGAATAGTCAACAAAACCAAAATTTAACTATCCCCAGACTTTCTATCATTTATACGAGCAGTCTATCTCTCTTTATAATCTATCCAACCTGGGCACCTAACCTACTGAACTCGAGCCAGGAAACAATTACCTTCAAGCTTGAAGTTTGACTGCTGAGAACATTGAAGTTTGTGCGTTCCACAAAACAGCTTGTGGTTGATGTGGTATTCGCTTCAGCGGAAAAGTCTTCGACACTGCTGCCAATGCCAGATTTAGTCCATTTTGTTTTAGATAACTATTAAGCAGAGTTTATGGATCTAATTTGCTGTAGCAGGGCGTCTAATGGCATCAGCCCTTTGTTAGATGTCCATTTGAACATGAAGGTTATTTTTTTTTTAGATATAGGAGTTTGTTTAAATTATTTGCTGCAACGTTACAGCAAGAGAATCTAGACATCCTCAATGTGAATATAAGAGAATATATATATATATATATATATATATATATATATATATATATATATGTGTGTGTGTATATATACATATATATATATATATATATATATATATATATATATATATATATATATATATATATATATATATATATATATATATATATATATATATATATATATATATATATATATATATATATATATATATATACAAACAATTAATGGCAAGACTCTCAACAGCAGCATTGAGGTACATAGGGATCTTGGGGTCCAGGTATATAACTCCCTGAAGGTGGCACCACAAGTAGATAGTGTATGCAGTTATGATCGCCCAATACAGGAAGAATGTAGAGGCTCTGGAAAGGCTGCAGAGGAGGTCTACCAGAATAATGTCTGGTTTAGGGGGTATTAGTTACATGAATAGATTGATTTCTCTGGGATGCCAGAGGTGGAGGGGAGACCTGAAAGAAGTATATATAATTATGGGAGGCAAAGATAGGGTAGACAGTCAGAACCTTTTTCCCAGGATGAAAATATCAAATACTACGGGGCATAGTAAGGTGAGAAGGACGAAGTTTAAAGGAGTAGTGGGGGCAAGTTTCATTACAAAGAGAGTGGCGAGTTTCTGGAATGTGCTGCTTTGGTTGGTAGTTGAGGTCGATACGATAGTGGCATTTAAGAGACTTTTGGATCGGCACATGAATTTTTGGAGAATGGTGATATATGGATTATGTGCCGGCAGATAATAGTTGGCATCATGTTCGGCTCAGCCATTGTGGGCCAAAGGGCCTGTTCCTGCGCTGTACTGTTCTATGTTCTAACTGTGTATTCCCGTGATCAATAATGGTTGAAGATTGTGAAATCAATAGACGGACCAAAAAGATCTTTAAATTAATGTTGTTAAATTCAAAGCAAACATGCAAAAGATAGAATTATGAGAGGGAATTAAAGTTTGGGCAGAGAGATTATATGAGAAATAGAACAGTAAAGCGGAATTAAAAGCAGATATTTTTAAGAATCAGTCACACTTAAAATTCATGATTGTTCATTTTGGTATGTCCAACTGGAATTGGAAATGTCACCCATTCTTTCTCTCCAGAGATGCTGCCTTACCCGCTGAGTTATTCCAGTAAAAAATCTTTAAAATTATTGTGAAGTTTATTGAGCTAAAGTCCATTAGATGTTTACAGTTATTTTTCTGTCTAAATATTGATAATGGCAGATACCATAGTTTAACATGTATAAAGGCCACTGTGGATGGATGCTAATTGAACAAGAAAGGAAACTGTGCCAATGGTTTGCACAGGTCAAATATAGAAAAATACTCATGGCAACACAGCCATACATGCAATTCTGAAAAAAAACATGCCAGGCCATAGAATGCTTTGTGTGAATTACTAAATTTCATTTGTGATTTTCTGTGGTCAGTTCTTACAAATATATTTGGGTGTGTGAAACAGTTACTACTTATCATTGCCATCTACACCATAGTTGAAGAGAGGGTATTGTAAATTGATTACTAGAAAGCAAAGGAGTATTAATTTGACCTCATATCTGTCCAAAGGCTTTGGCTTTTTTAGACTCGGATTAGAAGTTACTGCAGACACTGGAAATCTAAAATGAAACAAGATGCTTGATATGCTCAGTAGGTCAAGCAGCATTTGAAGAGAGAGAAGAATAGTTTTAATGTTTTAAGCCAATTGAAACGTTAACTTTGTTTCTCTCTCTCCACAAGTTATAACAAACATGTTGGAGATTTCCAGCACTTTCTTTAACTCGAGGCTGATAGTAATGGCTAGGTTTGTAGAATCTTTGGCATTCCTTCAATAAATAATGAAATGCAGCAGCCGTTCTGCATGGTGCATGAAGTGCAGGAGGCCAACAGATGTTAAAGGACGTCTAATCACCCTTGACAGGGAACTGTGTCCAAGCCCAAATTGCAAGCAGTTAGTCACAATGAGAGAAAAAATATGATTTCAGGTGGACTTGGATGCTCAACTACACGAGGTGCTAAGGGAATATTGGATCTTTCTGAAATACCAAGATATTCCTGAACATTCTGTTAAAAGTAGCAGGTAGCAGAAATAAAAACAGCACCACAACCTTGCAATGAAGCTGAGATAGCACTGAGAACTGCATAGAACCCGGATGTCCTGCAGAAGCACCACGGAGGCGTGAAATGGGACGGCGGCAGCGGTGAGACCTCGATGGCGTAGAAGCAACGGCAGTGGTGAAGCCTCGCGATGATGTGGCCTCGGCGGTGGTGAAGCTTCGCGGCGGCGGAGATGCTTTGCGGGTCGACCCGCAGCCGACTTTCGATGAGAGCGTGGAGGACTGCTGTGAGGGGGGAGGGGAAGGACAATGGGGACTCAGCGTGGGGGATCCACTGTGGGGGGGTGGGGGACATGGGGGACAAAAGGGGGAGCCAGCGTGCTTTGTAACTTTGTCAGCACTGTAGGTGGCTGCTATTTGTATACATTATGTATGCAGGCAAAGAATCTCACTGTGCCTCGACACATGTCGAGGGACATGGGGGGACTTTAAACTAGATAGGGACTCAAGTAGAGATAGCTAGGAGATGGTGTCTGAGGCAGGAGGCAGAGAAGGGGAGCACTCAGACCCAACATGTACGGGGGGAAGAAGAAAAAAATAATAAACAGAGAATAAGAGGTGGTGGGTGTCTTAAAGGTGTAAGCAGAGAGAAAGAGGGGTATAAAATGACAATAGAGCAAGTGGTAGCAAGGTGAAAATTAATAGTGGCTGGCAGACAAATGCAGGAAAAAAAATCAAAAGGGGCCACTTGTCAACATAATTATATAAAGGGTTAAAGTGTTGTAAAAACAAGCCTGAAGGCTTTGTGTCTCAATGCAAGGAACATTCGTAATAAGGTGGATGAGTTGAAGGTGCAGATAGCTATTAATGACTATGTTATAGTTGGGATCACGGAGACATGGCTCCAGGGTGACCAAGGCTGGGAGCTGAACATCCAGGGATATACAATATTCAGGAGGGATAGACGGAAAGGAAAAGGAGGTGGGGTAGCGTTGCTGGTGCGAGAGGAGATTAATGCAATAGAAAGGAAGGACATCAGCATGGAGGATGTGGAATCGATACGGGTAGAGCTGCGAAACCCTAAGGGGCAGAAAATGCTAGTGGGAGTTGTGTACAGGCCACCTAACAGTAGTATTGGAGTTGGGGATGGCATCAAACAGGAAATTAGAAGTGCGCGCAACAAGGGTAACACAGTTATAATGGGTGACTTCAATCTGCATATAGATTGGGTGAATTGGCAGGGGTGCCGAGGAAGACGATTTCTTGGAATGTATGCGGGATAGTTTTCTAAACCAGCATGTGGAGGAACCAACGAGAGAGCAGGCTATTCTAGACTGGGTATTGAGTAATGAGGTAGTTAGCAGTCTTGTTGTGCGTGGCCCCTTGGGCAAGAGTGACCATAATATGATTGAGTTCTTCATTAGGATGGAGAGTGACATAATTAAGTCAGAAACAAGGGTTCTGAACTTAAACAAAGGTAACTTTGAAGGTATGAGCCGTGAATTGGCCAAGATAGACTGGCAGGTGAGTCTTAAAGGGTTGACAGTGGATGTGCAATGGAAGGTATTTAAAGACTGCATGGATGAAGTACAAAAATTGTTCATACCAGTTTGGCAAAAGAATAAATCAGGGAAGGTGGTGCATCCATGGATAACGAGGGATATCAGGGATAGTATAAAAACTAAAGATGAGGCATACAAATTGGCCAAAAAAAGCAGCCTACCAGAGGACTGGGAGAAATTCAGAATCCAGCAGAGGAGGACAAAGGGCTTAATTAGGAAAGGGAAAATAGATTACGAAAGGAAACTGGCAGGGAACATAAAAAATGACTGCAAACGTTTTTATAGATATGTGAAGAGAAAGACTAGTTAGAACAAATGTTGGTCCCTTGCAGTCAGAAGCAGGTGAATTGATCATGGGGAACAAGGACATGGCAGACCAATTGAATAACTACTTTGGTTCTGTCTTCAGTAAGGAAGACATAAATAATCTGCCGGAAATAGCAGTGGACCCGGAGGTCAAATAAGATGGCGGAACTGAGTGAAATCCAGGTTAGCCGGGAAGTGGTGTTGGGTAAATTGAGCGGATTAAAGGCCGATAAATCCCCAGGGCCAGATGGTCTGCATCCCAGAGTGCTCAAGGAGGTAGCCACGGAAATAGTGGATGCATTAGTGATCATTTTTCAAAACTCCTTAGATTCTGGAGTAGTTCCTGAGGATTGGAGGATAGCTAATGTAACCCCACTTTTTAAAAAAGGAGGGAGAGAGAAAGTGGGGAATTACAGACCAGTTAGTCTAACATCGGTAGTGAGGAAACTGCTAGAGTCAGTTATTAAAGATGGGATAGCAGCGCATTTGGAAAGTGGTGAAATCATTGGACAAAGTCAGCATGGATTTACAAAAGGTAAATCATGTCTGACGAATCTTATAGAATTTTTCGAGGATGTAACTAGTAGAGTGGATAAGGGAGAACCAGTGGATGTGTTATATCTGGATTCTCAGAACGCTTTCGACAAGGTCCCACATAAGAGATTAGTATATAAACTTAAAGCACACGGTATTGGTGGTTCAATAATGATGTGATAGAGAACTGGCTGGCAGACAGGAAGCAAAGGGTAGGAGTAAACGGGTCCTTTTCAGAATGGCAGGCAGCGAGTAGTGGGGTACCGCAAGGCTCAGTGCTGGGACCCCAGCTATTTACAATATACATTAATGATTTGGACGAGGGAATTGAATGTAACATCTCCGAATTTGCAGATGACACCAAGCTGGGGGGTATAGTTAGGTGTGTGGAGGATGCTAGGAGGCTGCAGGGTGATTTGGATAGGCTGAGTGAATGGTCAGATGCAGTATAATGTGGATAAATGTGTGGTTATCCACTTTGGTGGCAAATAGACTATTATCTGAATGGTGGCAGATCAGGAAAAGGGGAGATGCAATGAGACCTGGGTGTCATGGTAAACCAGTCATTGAAAGTAGGCATCCAGGTGCAGCAGGCAGTGAAGAAAGCAAATGGTATGTCAGCATTCATAGCAAAAGGATTTGAGTATAGGAGCAGGG
Source organism: Okamejei kenojei (assembly GCA_035221665.1). Classification (NCBI taxonomy): domain Eukaryota; kingdom Metazoa; phylum Chordata; class Chondrichthyes; order Rajiformes; family Rajidae; genus Okamejei; species Okamejei kenojei. Next base: position 60,578,483 of record CM069139.1, on the reverse strand, counting down.
AGGTTCTACTGCAGTTGTACAGGGTTTTGGTGAGACTACACCTGGAGTATTGCGTACAGTTTTGGTCTCCAAATCTGAGGAAAGACATTCTTGCCGTAGAGGGGGTTCAGAGAAGGTTCACCAGACTGATTCCTGGGATGTCGGGGCTTTCATATGAAGAAAGACTGGATAGACTCGGCTTGCACTCACTGGAATTTAGAAGATTGAGGGGGGATCTTATAGAAACTTACAAAATTCTTAAGGGGTTGGACAAGCTAGATGCAGGAAGATTGTTCCCGATGTTGGGGGAGTCCAGAACAAGGGGTCGCAGTCTAAGGATAAGGGGGAATTCCTTTAGGACCGAGATGAGGAAAACATTCTTTACACAGAGAGTGGTGAGTCTCTGGAATTCTCTGCCACAGAAGGTCGTTGAGGCCAGTTCATTGGCTATATTCAAGAGGGAGTTGGATGTGGCTCTTGTGGTTAAAGGGATCAGGGGGTATGGAGAGAAGGCAGGTACGGGATACTGAGTTGGATGATCAGCCATGATCATATTGAATGGCGGTGCAGGCTCGAAGGGCCGAATGGCCTACTCCTGCACCTATTTTTCTATGTTTCTATGTTTTCTATGTGACAATAAAGTATTCCTATTCCTAACCTAGGGTTCGTTTCTTTGGAGCATAAATTATCGAAGGTGTGTGCACCTACTTTGCCATATCAAGCACCTCCTGTCCTACCAGGAATATTACCTCTATAATCTGTTGTATCATATTGACCTCATAGGATCTACTTTTGAAAGCATGCCATTATTGATTTTGAAGGATGAAATTGATTTAGGGCAGTACAGTGGCACAGCAGTAGAGTTGCTGCCTTACAGAGGCCCAGCTTCGATCCTGACTATGGGTGCTGTCTGTATGGAGTTTGTACATTCTCCCTGTAACAGCATGGGATTCCTCCGGGTGTTCCGGTTTCCTCCCACACTCCAAAGACATACAGATATGTAGGTGAATTAGCTTCGGTAAAATTGTAAATAGTCCCTAGTGTGTATGATAGTGTTTGTGTTGGAGCAGACTCAGTGGGCCAAAGGGCCTGTTTCTGCGCTGTATCTCTAAAGTCTAAAGCCTAACATAAAACTGCCTGAGATGAAGAGGAATCTTTTGAAGAGAGGATTCAGTGTGTCAGTGTGGCATAATATCCTCAAAGCCCTTTTGAACTTTGGAATCCAGTACTATAATAATGAGCATGCGTGACAGTTTTCTGATCTTCCAAGGCAAAACTCAGACCTCAGTTGGCTGTTGCCAGTGCAGCAATAGAAACTGCAATGTTGCAGCATTTTGTGTGTGTCCATATATGTGCAAATGGAGTTGGCTGCCAGTCCCACCCTGGAGTGGATGAGCTACTGGTTCTGGACTCCAACAACAATCTGGCACATGGGTTTGTCCAGAACCAGTAGCTCATCCACTCCAGGGTGGGACTGGCAGCCAACTCCATTTGCACCTCCAAGCTCCTTGATATTGTATGCAGGTGTTTGACGGATTTCCAATGCCTAAGCATTTCATTGTGTATGCCATCAATCTGGTGCTGCTGCCTGTGTCCTTAAGGCTTTTATTTAAAGTACTCCTCAAAGTACTCTGATGTGCAGGTACTCGCACTATCCTCAACCCCTTAATCGACTGTAAGCCATACAGGAATGATGTGCAGTTCTAAACTAATTTACCTGCTCTTATATTCTGTACTTTTGCTAATAAATGAATAATCCAGGATGTTTTTTGAACCTCCTCTTTGGTCTGCCCTGCTATCTCTAAGGATCTACTGTATAAATACATGTTGTTTCTGTTTATCCACAGTGTTCAATATCTTCCCATTTATTGTCAGTTCCTTGACCTTGTTGCACCTTCCTGAACATATCATAATAGGTGAGAGGGGAAATATTTAATAGGAACTTGAAGGGTAACCTTTTCACCGAGGGTGGTGGGTGTATGGAACATGCTGCCAGACGAGGCAGTTTTTATCGCAACGCTTAAGAAACATTTGGACAGGTACAATGATAGGACAGGTTTATAGGGATATGGGCCAAATGCAGGTAGGTGGTACTATTGCAGATGGGGCATGTTGGTCGGTGTGGGCAAGTTAGGCTGTTGCGTTGTTTCCACATTGCATGACTCTATGACTCTACTAGTCAGGTTTTAATTTTATTTGTCACTACTATAAGGCTCGTCTGACCAGATTGTCTTTCACCTTGCCTCGGAGGACAATTTTTGATATGTGTGATGTACTGAGAATTGGCCGAGGCTTCTCACACCATTCACCTCCACACGCCTACACTGCCATTTAATATGTTCATATGTTTGTAACCTCGACTCAGAGTAACTTCTCACCTCCTTGATTATAAATAATTAATCCCCCCCTCCCTTAAAAATACTCAAATACATTATTTCCACTGCCTTTTGAGGAAGAGTTCTAAAGGCTCATGATCCTTTTGACAGGAAAACATATCACACTCTACCTCTCTTAAATACATAACCCTTATGGGTTTTTCTAAAATACGTAGTTCTAGTTTCTCCTGCAAGAGGATAAATCCTCTCCACATCAGATCCCTCAGGTTTCAATCACGTTACCTTGTATACTTCTAAATTCCAACAGTTAGAGGCCAGGTTTGTGACCTTTTTCCAACCTAGTCAAACGGTTTCCTGTTCAATAACATTTCTCTAAACTGATTCCAAAGCAAAATATAATTCCTTAAATAAGAAAACATTACTTTCTATGATACTCCAAATTCTTCTTACCAATGCCTTTCATATGTGAAGCATAACCTTCCTACTTTTGTAATTAATTCCCTTTGCAATGAACCAGAACATTCTGGGGACTTTCCTCATTACTTACTTACTTCTGTGTTAACTTTTACAAATCTTGCACTTGGCCACCCAGAACCCTTTGCATCTCAGAATCTACAGTCTCCTCCCATTTAATTTTTTTTCCAATGGTTTTCTTGCAAAATAGACACCCATTTTCCATTTCATACTTTATATGTCAGATCCTACCCAATCATTTAATCTGTCAATTTCCATTTTTAGTCTCCTTGGGTCCTCTTCACAACTTACTTTCTTATATTTCTGCCATCAGTAATGTTCTACCTTTCTTCTCAGTCTTTCAAATCAGCTTCAGAATTAGGATAATAGAACAGTGCTTCATCCTGTTCAGCATGAACTGGATTGCCTAACTTCAGGAGCTGTTGACTTAAAAAAAAAACCAGAATGTGATGACCGTATCTTGGAAAAATAAAGAGTTAACATTACAAATCTGTGAGCTTTTGACAGAACTAGGAAAGAGAGAAAAACACATTTTAGTAGCAGAGTAGATAGAAGAGGAGGAAGAACAAAGAGAATAAGGCCAGATTAAAGGAGTTAATGTGACAACTCGAAGCACTTTATGCTTGTTTGTGTATGTTATTAGTTGTTAGTAGCAAGGCTGTGGGACATGCCTAGCAGCCAGTACTAATACTCTATACTAATAGAGAGGAAATAAACCTTGCTATTTACAACATAGCTAAGGGAGCATAATGTAGCAGTGAAGAATGGGAAAGTTGAAGACATCCCCAAACTCTTAGTCAACAGTATTATTTTCCCCAAATATCATTCTCTTAAGCTCTGGTATCAATAATGTTGTATTTTATAACTATTTTATAACTTTCCTGATTAGTTACAGCTTGACTGGTTAGCTTTATAGACCAGTCATGTGACTCACAGGCAGGGCCCCTTCTTCCTCTGGTTGCTGCTTCCTGCTGCACACACATGCTCCTCTGGTCCAAATCATCTTAACTGTAAGCCACAGTGGTGTGCTCCTTCTTGGGCATCTGGTTTATGTAGACCTTAGCTATGGGGTGAAAGGAACTTAAATTTCAATACCAGTGTGGTGGTTTTGCTCTCCTATCCAATTGAAACTACTAGTACAGTTTCCATTAGACAGTTTCTTACTGATACACCCTACCAGGCAGTATTCACTTACTTTCAACTCTGACCCAAGGAAGCGTGTTGCGTATTTAATTTTCGTATCATCTGTTACAAATTGCAGTCCATGTTTTCACTAAACACTCTTTGTAGCTCTCTATATTGCAGTAATTAGGGATAAAAGATCCTTGGCATCTTCCAGAAAATTGGGGTTTCAAGCATAGAATTTAGTTACATCGATCACAAACTAACTGCATACTTATCTTGTATTATTATGCCTTTCTGTTATGAACGCGATTCATCAAGAGTACCAGAACATCTGCAACATTACCGCAGTCACAGATGTCCCACACGATGGAATCATAACCATACAGCAACTAGCTGGCACCCAATTCATTGCTGACCTTCTGGTACAGGCTACACTGGAGGCTAACAATGTTACAGACAATTTGAAATATGCTTAGATTGTAGATGCCTCATTAGAATCCATGGATACAGTGTCAAGTCCTGAATGTGGTTCCTAAGTCTAATGAATACCTAGAATAAGAAATGTACAGACAAGGAACTGCAGATGCTGGTTTATACCAATGATAGACATACAGTGCTGGAGTAACTCTGCGGGCCAGGCAGCATCTCTGGAGAAAAATAATGAGTGATGATTTGATCCAAAATGTCACCTGTCCTTTTTCTTCAGAGATGCTGCCTGACTCATTGAGCTACTCCAGCATTTTGTGTCTATCTTTAAATTATCTACAGTTAGAAATATTATTTCTCCATGTAAATCCTTTGAGAAAAGCGTGTTTGCAATAATCTGCTTTGCCTGACGTGAAATGTAGATAGACTGAGAAATCTCCATACAATAGGGATGCTGTGAATTCTCCTCCAGGGAAATAAAATAGATGGAATGCAGCTTTAAGAGGGTGATCTTCTGTTTCATAAGTTCATGTTAGAGTCGCAGAATTATGTCATTAGACCCATCAAGTCTACTCTGCCATTCAATCATGGCTGATCTATCTTTCCTCTCAACCCCATTCTCTTGCCTGCTCCCCATAACTCCTGATACCACGTACAACTCAAGAATCTATCAATCTCCGCCTTAAATATATCCATTGACTTAGCCTCCACAGCCTTCTATGAATTCCACAGATTCACCACCATTTGACTAAATAAATTCCTCCTCATCTCCTTTCTAAAGGTATGTCCTTTTATTCTGAAGCTATGACCTCTGGTCCTACACTTTCCCACAAGCAGAAACATCCTCTCCACATCCACTCTACCCAGGTCATATAACCATATAACCATATAACAATTACAGCACGGAGACAGGCCCTCTCGGCCCTTCCAGTCCGTGCCGACCATTTGTTTTCCCCTAGTCCCATCTACCTGCACTCAGACCATACCCCTCCATTCCCTTCACGTCCATATACCTATCCACTTTACTTTTAAATGTTAAAATCGATCCTGCCTCCACCACCTCTGCTGGAAGCTCATTCCACACAGCCACCACCCTCTGAGTAAAGACGTTCCCCCTCACGTTACCCCTAAACTTCTGTCCCTTAATTCTCATGTCAGGTCTTTCACTATTCGGTAAGTTTCAATGAGGTTCCCCTCCTCATCACTGTTTGTTGCTGCCTGAATAGTTGAACTAATTATGTAACAAAGAAGCCTTAAATTCATTCCTACAAACCATAAAATAGTTCCTTGTAGACAAATGATTTAATAACAATATAAATACACCTGCATTCTGCGGCTACTGCAGGTTAAACAAAATGCAGCCTCTCAGTAAAATCCTAACATAATATGTGCACACATTCTTTGGTTCACTGGTTCATGTTATTGGGTATTCTGCACAATAGGCTGCATTATTTCATTATGTCTATAACATGACTGAAATCGGATGCGTGCACTTGTGTTGCATATGTACACAAACACCCAACTATCCTTGATTCCTATCCTTATCATTCATCCTTATCAAGCATTTAAATCGGGAAAGGTATATTGCATTTCTGCAAAAGCATTCTCAGAGAATCATTGATATAGTAATTTTTTCTGGTACATTTTAACATGCAAACTATTCCTCAATTTTATTTTAAAAAATAGCAGAATAAACTATATCACATCCCCTCAGGACACATTTGTGCATCTCCACACACCCAGATCAGCAACCACACCAATGCAAACCTTCCTATCAAGTAGGGATAATGGAAGAAAAGATGTGTGATATTTTAAATTGATGAGAACAACATGACGCTGCCAGAGTTATTAGTTAGAGCGTTTAGATCCCTTATTAATAGGGACTTGAAATGTTTTTCCCTGTACTTCACCAATCCTTGATTATTTACTTGTACCTAAACTTTCTTTACGAAAAAGGCCACACTGCCCATCTCCAATCAGTGCATATTATAAATTCTTCTGTGGAGCAAGTAATATTGTTGAAAGAATATTTCAAAGGCAATGGGCACAGCCCAGGCAGATGTGCAATTATGTAACTATAGGATGAGAATATAGTGAGAAAATTGTTTAAATATTTTGACCATCCAATATGAAAGTTACTTTGAACTATGAATGACTTTGAAATTGTGCAAAGAACTTTGTTAAGTCTAGACAGAAATACCTTTGAGGTTTTTGAAATGTCTTATTTTGACAGATATGTGTGAAATCCTTGATGCCATCAGTACTGTGATCTGATCATCCTTTAAATAACATTTCATGATTATTCTTGACATCTCATCATACCAAAAAATACATTTATGAAATATGGAGAATGGGAATGCATGAGATTATCATAACGCTAACGTGGATGATTTTAATCAGAAATATAGTTTAGTATTTGCAAATCAGGGATATGTGAAGGACAGAGAGCTGTTTAGAATTTCGAGATTTTAGGGACAAGTGAAAAAGGCCATTCAGCTTCGTAACCTTGCTCTAGTATTTGTTTACATCATGTTAATCATGAGTTGATCCTCAACAGAGTCATAGAGTTATACAGCATGGAAACAGGCCCTTCAGCCCAACTTGCCCACGCCGACCAACACTAGACTCACCTGCCTGAGCTTGTTCCATAACCCTCTAAACCTATCCTATCAATGCACCTATCCAAATGTCTCCTAAACATTATGATAGTACCAGCCTCACCAACCTCATCCGGCAGCTCGTTCCATACACCCACCACCATTTGTGGTAAAAAAGTTACCCCTCAAGTTCCTATTAAATCTTTCCCCGCGCACCTTAAACCTATGTTCTCTGGTTCTTGTTTAAGAAGGAACTGCAGATGCTGCAACAATCGAAGGTAGACAAAATTGATGGAGAAACACAGCGAGTGAGGCAGCATCCATGGGTGATGTTTCGAGTCGAGACCCTTCTTCAGACTGATGAGGGGTTGGGGGGGGGGGGGGGGGGGGGGAAGAAGAAAGAAAGAAGCGGAGACAGTGGTCTGTGGGTGAGCTGGGAAGGGGAGGGGAAAGAGAGAGAAAGCGAGGACTACCTGAATTGAAGAAGTCAATGTTCATACCGCTGGGATGTAAACTACCCTAGCAAAATATGAGGTGCTGCTCCTCCAATTTACGGTGGGACTCACTCTAGCCATGGAGGAGACCCAGGACAGAAAAGTCTGATTCAGAATGGGAGGGGAAATGAAAAGTTGTTGAGGGTAAGGACCAGCTCCGCTAGGCAGTGGAGAGTATCGATGGACAGGGATCGGTTGGTTCTGCAGCCGAGGAAGAAATTGAGGGAGGTGTAAAGTTACTGGACATCCATGGAGAAGATGAGGGAATGGGGGTCTAGAAAACAGAAGTCATGGAGGAGACGAACAGTGTGTGAGGTGTCTTGGAAGCTCTTGCTTTCTCCCTCTTTCCCCTCCCCTTCCCAGCTCTCCCACAGCCCACTGTCTCCGCCTCTCCCGTTCCTCTTCCCGCCCCCCCCCCCCATCCCCTCATCAGTCTGAAGAAGGGTCTAGACCCGAAACGTCACCCATTCCTTCGCTCCATAGATGCTGCCTCACCCACTGAGTTTCTCCAGCATTTTTGTCTACCCTCTCTGGTTCTTGATTCCCCTACTCTAGGTAAAAGACTCTGTGCATTTACATAATCTATTCTCCTCATGACCTTGTACGTCTCTATAAGATCACCCCTCATCTTTCTGCACTCCATGGAATAAAGTTTTAACCTGCTCAATCTCTCCCTGTAGCTCTGGCCCTCTGCTCCTGGCAACATCCTCATAAATCTTCTCTGCACCCTTTCTAGCTTGCCTATAACATGTTGCACAGAATTGAACACAATACTCTAAACGTGGCCTCACCAATGTCATATGCAACGTTAACAGGATCTCCCAGCTTCTGTACTCAATACTCTGATTGAAGAAGGCCAATGTGCCGATAGCCTTTTTGACCACCCTATCTACCATAGCAATTTTGACCCATTTCTCTTAAAATACTATTAACATCTACGTTTTATTCGAAAAACTCCAGTTTTCCAAATATACTTGACCTTTGTCAGAGTTCCACATTGTAAACAATTCCTTTCCAATTTTGCTCCTGAATGGCCAATGGGCTGATTTTACTTCGGAGTCACGTGAGTGGCTTCATGAAGACCCCGCCAGCATGCATGCACGACATATCGTCGACCGCATGCGAAGCGACAGGCAGGGAGGAGGGTCGCTCCTCTACTGCAATGGACCTGCAGGTAAGGTAAACTAACCTGCGGTCGGTTTTTCTTCCAGGGACTCTGTGTAACAGAGTACTCCACGGGCCGCTTCAAGACTGACTGCGGACCGCGGGACGCGGGCAGTCAGTGGCGACAGCAACAGACCGGAGTCGGGCAAGCCCGTTGACCCAGGAGGGTCCGGGCTCACAGACTCGCTGTTCGTAGCGACGGCAGAGCAGCAGCTCGACTCAACACTGCAGCCCGCAGGATCACCACGGACTGACGGCGTGAATTCACCGGGAAGTTGGGCAGCCTGTTGACCCGGCAGAGTCCGGGCTAACAGACTCGCCGTTCGCAGGTAGCAACGGCAGAGCGGCAGCCCGACTCAACACCACAGCCCGCAGGATCACCGCGTGCTGACGGCAACGCTACCCGGAAGTCGGGCAAGCCCGTGACCCAGGAGAGTCCGGGCTCAGAGACTGCCATTCGCGGGTAGCGAAGGCAGAGCAGGAGCTCCGTCTCAACACCGCAGGCCACAGGAATACCGCGGACTGACGGCAATGCTACTCGGTAGAGGTAGCGAAGACAGAGCCGGGGCCCCGACTCACAACATAGGCGGGAGACTTGCCGTTAGCGGCAGTATATATTCCCGCATGAGAGTCTGGTCACCATGGGAGCTGGGGGGGGGGGGGGGGGCGCTCCTCCACCGGCAGCTTCAAAAAGGCCCTCAGGTAAGTTATACTAATCTTGAGTTGCTTAGCTTCTGTAGTAGACTTTGCTTACAAAAACGATGGACAGGGAGACCAGAATGAAGGCATCGAAGCATGCCTCCAATGGCCACAGGACTTTGGACGGGAGTCAGCGGCCACAATCCCCGGAGCTGCCCGCAACACCGGCAGCACCCACTCAGCGGGCCGGGATAAGAACGCGGAAGTTGGGGAGCCCTGTTCAGTTGGCAGGGCCGACTCTCCACCACAGCAGGCCAGGGAGCTGCACGTTGGTTGGAGCACCGCGCGGGAGCAGGGTAGGCAAGACCCTGACTCCCTACCGCTATCGGAGCACCGCGCGGGAGCAGGGTAGGCAAGACCCTGACTCCCTACCGCTATCGCCCAAACATCACCGGGCCAGCGGAAAACAGGTGCGTAAACCCGTGCCTCGTTCAACAGCACGTTCTGTTTCCCCTCTGTTACAGGTCTCCAGAGGGCAGACCAGGGGGGAAAGCTGCACCGTGGTCGAGAAGCCCCGCTGCAGCGGCCGGCATCGGCATGCCACCGGAGAAGTCTGCCAGATCGCGGACCGGTGACGTACCTGCTGGGAAGTCGGGGAGCCCCGCAGGAGCGGGAGGTACCGGCTCACCACCGGGGCAGGCTGCCAGAATGCAGGCCGGTGGCAGTGTATTTTCGGTCGTGTGGCCCCGCTGAGGCGGCTGGCAGCAACTGTGCGCCGTCTCAGTCCCGTACAACCGGGACTTGTGGTAGGCCCGCGCGGATGTCGGGGAGCCCCGCTGCGTGGCCGGCACCGACTCGTCTCCGCTTCTGTCATTCCAGACAGGCGGACCGCTACAGTCCGGAAGACAGTGGACTAGCAGCATGTCTGCGCGGGAGTCGTGTAGCCCCGCAGGAGCAGCAGGCAGCGACTACCTGCCAACGTACCCTAGACATCATCTCGATGAGGTGCGGTCCGTTGGCAGAAGCCCCAGTAGTTCTGGAGAACCTGGGGGAAGTCGATTTGTCGTCCGCAGATGCGGCGGCGGTCGTATGGAGCGAATGGGCGAGCAGTTGCTCGAACGGGACCTTCTCCATCAAGAGCGTGTGTCCCTAGGATCTAGGAGACACACAGCAGAACCACCAAATATCTCTCCCTTATCAAAAGGGAGTGCCAGAACTTTGAAGAGGGGTTGGCGCAAGAACCGATGTTGCCAGAGATGTCTGAAGAGGAACTACTGGAAGGAGTGTCACAATCGCCCAATCGCCCAATCACCAGCTGCAGGAACAGGTGCTCACGGAGGCTACAAACAAGTACAAAGCTCCGGGTAATTGTGTGTCGATGTCCCGACCGTCAACACACCCATCTGGGGCAGTCCCGGGTTCAGGGCTCAGGAATTAAAAATACAGAAAATCCTGAAATTGTTGACCTCAGGCATTACTGCCTTTGCCAGGTCCATAGACGGGACGGACATGACGGAGGAGCAGCAGGATGCACTAGCATTGCTGTACAATACACATTAAGAAATAAGAGCTCCATCCGTCCAACTCACAACCCAAAATTCGCGGGTTTGTGCAAAGCCTCTGCTACGCCGCCACCGAGACAGCTGTTCAGTGAAAACCTGCCAAATCAGGTAAAAGACCTGGACGAGGAGGCAAAAGCGGTCGGGTTGAGAAACCACCCCCCTCGAGCAGGCCACTGGCGTATCGCAGACAGCATCCTTATGCTACATCTAACAGGCTTCGGGTTCAACCCGACAGGGCAATCAGAACCTATCCACCGGTCGCACCCTATCAACAAAAGCCTTTTTTAGGACAGGGCCCACAGCGACCAGCGTGGAAGATGCGTTTTGACAGGCCTATGCAGCTGCCAAACAAGGTAAAATTGAGCTACAATGGTGGATTAGCAATGTTTGTGATTGTTTTAATCCCATCATTATATCAAACCCATCAGTCGTGTTACAAACCGACGCAAGCGCCCAGGGCTGGGAAGCTACCGACGCCACTTCCAGTTGTGGCAGCAGATGGGATTTGCACGAGTCTACTCTTCTTCAATCACAAGGTAAACCATTTGGAAATGCTGGGAGCATGTCATGGGCTGCGGGCTTACTGCACTAATCTGCATCATACGCATGTCCATCTTCAAATAAATAATACCACTGCGGTGGCGTATTTAAACCATATGGGTGGTATCAAGTCAATATCTTGTGATGAATTGGCAAATTTAATTTGGCTCTGGTGTATTGAAAGAAATATTTGGATATCAGCTACGTACCTTCCGGGTAAGCTCAATACAGACACCAGGTCACAAGTATTTAATAATCGAGTGTATTATAGCCAAATATGGAACACCAGATATCAACCCTTTTTGCGTCCAGGTTGAACCATCAGATATCAACGTATGTCTCTTGGGAACCAGGTCCTGGGGCAGTGGCGATGGATGCATTCTCGCTACGTTGGGGGAAATGGGTTCTATGCTTTTCCCCCATTCTGCCTCATTAGTCGGGTATTGCAGAAAAAATCAACTAGATTCTGCAACAGGTATGCTGCTAATACTCGACTGGCCAACACAACGGGTCCAGACTCTACAGAAACTAAAACTGGATAGAATGGTCTGGACCCCCAATAAATTGACTTTCTTTATGGATGAGCTGCTTAAACAATACAGACCTGGAACTACAGGACTGAAAATTGAATTCCTAGCATATCTCATTGATGTAAGACTCTGTATAGCCACCTATATCCGACATTATATTAATGTCACACACACCATCAGGAATATGGAGACGAGTCTGTTTATCAGCCATGAAAACCCACATCACAGGGTGACGGTGCAGACTATCTCCAGATGGCTCAGGGTGGTATTCGGTGCAGCAGGTAAGACACTAACATTTTAAATCTCATTCTACCAGGGCTGCATCCACATCAGCGGCAAGGACCATGGAGGTACCCATGGATCATGTCCTCGCAATAGCGGGCTGGGCCAGTGAAACTACATTTCAGCGTTTATATAACAAACCTGTGGCCGCTCCCGCAACGTTTGCGGAATCAGTTTTAAGTGCTGTTCCCTAAATGTTTGTCCCCGAGTTTATGGGTTTATTGTTTGTATTAACAAATATGTTATTATTTTTCAGCTTGTTCAAGTCTGGAATACGTTAACATACTTCCTCATCAGTAATTAATGGCAGTGTGTGAGCATGGACGTGGTCCAGGGCATGGAATCACAGAGCTTTGAAATCTTCACGAAGTCACTCACGTGACTCCGAAGTAAAATAGTAAGATTAAATGAGAACTTACCAGTTTGAAGTTTGATCTTTATTTTATGAGGAGTTGCGATGAGGGATTTCGTGCCCTCCGCTCCCAACCCTCTATCATAAGGTCAACTGGTATATTAGAGTCTCTTAAATCTTACTATCTTCAGTCATTATTGTTATCTGTGATTCCACACCGCTGCTTTGAAGAATGTCGCGCATGCGTGCTGGCGGGGTCTTCACGAAATCCCTCATCGCAACTCCTCATAAAATAAAGATCAAACTTCAAACTGGTAAGTTCTCATTTAATCTTACTATTAATGAATAGGAAAGGTTTAGAAAGAAATGGTCCAAATACAGTTAATGGTATTAGCCCAATATGCCAACTTGGTTGGCTTGGAGAAGGTAGGTTCAAGGGCAACACTATGATGCTAACCTCTAATTTTAAAGTTGTGTCTCTTATACTTTACGTTCCCTCCAGAGGAAATTGTTCATCCACGTCAATGCAAACAAATCTTAAAATTTAAACAACCTGATTAACCTTTAATCTCATATACTCAAGGGAATACAATCCACCTTTATCTTTATGATATGAGCCTGTCAGTACTGATTTTACTTTGGAAAGCTTAGGGCCGATCCTGCCAACAATGACAATTTGAACTGCTGGTGATTGAATGAATCTGTCAGAAGCTAACCCAAAACACAAACTGCCAGTGAATTTTCAGCTCATCCTCCAGCAGCAATAGTGATATTCCTGATGTTGAAAGTTGAGAGAATAAACTTTGAGGGCAGATGTATTGAGTTTCATGATCCCACCTAACAGGTGAAATGGCTCTAAATTGAATTGGGCATCTTGTATGCAATGGGTCTAAGAGGAATAGAAGCCAAATTAACACTGCAGAAATATCCTGCCTCTCTTGCTCATTGTGCTGGAATTTATCTTCCGACACAAAAGCAGCTGCTTGAATTCATGCAGGATACTTGACCCAGAAATTGTATATCAAGCTTCTGAAGCAGAACTCAAAAGGTTTCATCCATATGCCCTGTCATCACACTGAAACCAGAGGTACATGGAGAAGAAAGGTTCACATTGTCGACTTCCAAGGTATCTGCTTCTATTTGTATCTGGTAATTGAAATGACATTGGCGTATTTTTGTACAAATAATATTTTACTTACAAAAAGGCGGCAGCAATCTGTTCATTGTTGGTGGCTAGGAAAATCTTTCAACTTTTAATTGGTAGTACTTTATTTATTGGCATTGCTCCAAAGTTCATTTACCTACCATGAATTTTTAATCAATGTGATGTTAAACATTTCGCCATTGCATTGGCATGAACTTATTTTTTCTTTTTTTTAATCGAGTAGCATCTGTATGCTACATTTGGAGTCAAATGCATATTTTAGAAAAACAGAACATTGAGGTAAAACAGAATAAGTTACTCATCAAATGTGCATTAAACATAGAGTTCAACCATATGTTGAATCATAGCCAGAAACCTGAGCCTGCAAAGGGAGTCTCACCTCATCTGCTCTTACTGCAGTTGGCAGTCTACATCAGTCTGCAACAGTGAGATGTTTTGTAATGAGGCCCTCTTCTGCTTTCTGTACTGAGTGCTCATACTTAGCTGGCTGATTACTGGAGCTGCCCTTTTTCATATTCATATGTTCCTTTGTATCTAAGGTATTGCTTTATATTGTGATCACCCATCCTCCTTTGTTGGTCTCCTCTCCTTGCTTTTTCATCCCCCTGAGCTCTACTTTAAAACCTTAATGTGTTCTACTGTGACTCTGTTCCACCCTGAGTTGCTTCCAGAAGAAACAGTAGGCAGGGCGGCACCATGGCACAAAGTAAGTTGCTGCCTTACAGTGCCAAAGACCTGGGTTTGATCCTGATTACGGGTGCTGTTTGTACATTCTCCCTGTGACCAGATGGGTTTTGTCCGGGTGCTCCACTTCCCTCCCACACTCCAAAGACGTACAGGTTCGTAGGTTTGGTAAAGTTTGGCTTTGGTAAAGTTGTACATTGTCCCTTATGTGTAGCATTACACTCACACCAGTGTGGATTAAATTCCATCAGCCAGCGCGCTGCCCAACATTGGGGGATCTTATAGAAATATAAAATTCTTAAAGGATTGGACAGGAGAGGCAGAAATAATGTTCCTGGTGTTGGGGGAGTCCAGAACCAGGGGTCACAGTTTAAGAATAAGGGGTAGGCCATTTAGGACTGAGATGAGAAAAACCTTTTTCACCAAGAGAGTTGTGAATCTATGGAATTCTCTGCCACAGAAGGCAGTGGAGGCCAATTCAATGGATGTGTTCAAGAGAGAGTTAGATTTAGCTCTTAGGGCTAAGGGAATCAAGGGATATGGGGAAAAGGCTGGAACAGGGTACTGATTTTGGATGATCAGCCATTGATCATATTGAATGACGGTGCTGGCTCGAAGGGCCAAAATGGCTTACTCCTGCTCCTATTTTCTATGTTTCTATGTTTCTATGAGAGCGTTAGTGCGGTGGGTGATCATTGGTCAGTGTGAACTTGGTGGGCTAAAGGGTTTGTTTCCGCGCTGTATCTCTAAAGTCTAAATCCCACTTTTAGCCTTTACACTCCTTATTTTGGCATCTTTGTCCCTTTGCGTTTATGGCGATGAACATGGGTATTCTTGGTTCCCAACTGGTTTAGCCACCCATGACTTAAACAGATTGGAGCATGTAATTCTATGCCCTCACAAGTGACAATAAAGTACATGGAGTTTGTCATTGGAGGTAAGATACTCCATTTATTTATTTATACTTCTCCCCTTCCTCTTAAACAACAAGCCAAATATATCATCTTCAATGGTTTTGCAATCTTTATAACACTGACAATGATATCTTCTGTTATGGACACTTGACTATGTTTGTGCATAGGATTCTGCCTAAATCTCGAACCCTCTGCCTTGATAATCCTTGCTGCATAGTGCTGCTCAGAACCCACTCCTTTGAAATGCTGTGATTGTCTATCTCGATTTTCACTGACACTCAGAGGTAGAATTATGTCTGGACATCATGGTCTGCAAATTTGTACCATTGCAAAATTCTCCCCCACTGGAGGATTATGTTGCTGGCCCTGATTTGTAATTTGTTCTGGCCTTTTACCACCTCGTGTCGTCCCCCCCCCCCATCTTTTTCTCCACAGATGCTGCCTGACCCCCTGAGTTACTCCAGCATTTTGTATCTATCCCCAGCATAGACCAGTTCCTTGCTACATCACTTCGGGATTATATTCACTCGAAGAAATGCTGTGGTTATGCAAAGCCAGTGTCCCAAAAATGAACATTTGTTAAAAATCTGTTTTCTCTCACTGGCATAAATTTGCTCCCAGCTGAACAGTTTCTGCACAACTAGGAACACATTATATTGCATTGATGCTTTTAGAATTTAACAGGGCATTCTGTTGACTTTATGTAAACAGACAGTGCAGCTATGGGCTTTTGCAAGATTCTCCAACTTCCAAAGTGTGAGTTAACGTTAACCGAGTGCTTTTACCAGCGTTTAGTTATAGACATACTCATGCACTAGGTGCCACAATTTTCACACAGTTAACAAAGTTTCATTAGCAACCTTTCTACGTGAGGCGGCAAGGTCAGCTCGCAGCTGCCACACCGATGTCATACATCTCAGTACCAAAGAATATGATTTACACTTACTTAAGACACATTTGTATATTCAAATCATTTATAACTATAATAAATTCAGAGAATACAATATTTGAAGATAATAACATTTGGCTCTTTAACAACACTTCTGAGTCGTTTCCTCTTCATTCCTTATAGGTATTTGATGTTGTAGAATTGCATTGCAGTGCCACCTCAACCACAACTCCCACCCCTCCTCCCCCATCCCTGGCTCCAATCTTGCTGTTCCTTTCCCAGTCTACTCACTTGATATCTCATGAACAACTCTTGCTGTGGATTTTATTTAAAAGTCACAAAGTGCTGGAGTAGCTAAACTGGTCAGGCAGCATCTCTGGAGAACATGGATAGGTGATGTTTCAGGTGGCGACCCTTCTTCAAACTCTTGCTCTAGCAAGATGTCAGATAATAAAACAGGGCCCAAGGTGAACTTGAATCTTGAGACGTCATAATGGGAGATGCTTTGCTTCTCCCATGAGAGCAATATCAATGTTTTGAACCTGAGAAACTCTCTGGGGACTGAGAGGTCTCAAACCATATGTATCTGGTCTTGCTTTTCTCTTTCTTTTCAGTCGGGTTTCTATGCCATCTGAACCTGCCCAAGGCCACCAGTGGCTCAAGGCCAGATTGAGATTTCACATACATTACTGCCAAATCATGGTCTATTCTGATTAACCACAGTTCACAGTTCTGTTTGACAGCACCACACATCAAATTGCAGCACTTTTTGCAATTTTTCTGACACTTCGCACAAGATGTTTACTATGGTCGTAATTACAAGGCAGCTGCACTTTTGTGTATATATCCCATAAACGACTCCACAGTGTCTCGGTGGGGAAATCACAGGACATATTTGGAGAGCTGCGTTAATTTTAATTGTTTTCTCTGGTTCATCTTGAGACCTTCAATTCAGCTAACTACGAGGACATATATCAGCCAGAAAGATTTCAGAATTTTTTGAATTGGAAATGTCAATCCTCCAACAAGTGACCGTTAGTTGACAGCTAGAACTGAAAGCTGTTTATTTGTTTGGTGACAGACTACAGGGAAACTCAGCTAATCTGCATCTGGTAGTTCAGAAATCCAATAATCCCTCTAAACTCAGCAGGTTCACCAGATAATAATTTTCATACCATTGTGTAACGTGTAGGAAAAGTGAAATGGAAGTGCCTGATTGCATGCAGTACATCTCTTTGACTCTGTGTTTGGGTATTAATGGGAGGAACATCCCATTGTACAGAGAAAGTGGCACTACCAAAGTCCTAGAATTTTACTCTATTCTCTCAGGCAGTTCCTTGGGATCAAGGATGACTTGGTCCCACTCCATTTCTGTGTGTTCTGAAGTGACTAATGTGGCCGGTGTAAGAAGCACAGACTCTTCCACAGGCGGGACAGTAGGTGCTGATTGGGGCAGGCAGTAATTTGTGAGGTCTTCTGTGAATGTCCGATGCATGGACTCAAGGTCCTCAACAATATATTGAATGCTCTAGGTCGGACACCAGAGATTCACAGGAAGCAGTGGAAATACTGAAAATATTTTCAAGGAATCAGTCATACAGCATGGAAACAGACCCTCCAGCCAATCTTACCCATGCCGACCAAGATGCCCCATCTATGCTATTCCCACCTGCCAGAATTTTGGCCCATATCCCTCAAGACATTTCCTATCCATGTACCTGTCGAAATGTCTTTTAAATGTTGTGATAGTACCTGCCTCAATTACCACCTCTGGCAGCTCGTCCCATATACCCACCACCTGTGTGAAAAGGTTTCCCCTCAGGTTCCTATTAAATCTTTCCCCATCTCACCTTAAATCTATGTCCTCTAGTTCTTCATTCACCTCCCCTACTCTCACCCTATTCCCTTCATGATATTATACACAAAATCATGGCTTTGAGTAATTTATTGAAACATATCCTCTGTCTGCCTGGTAATCTCTTCCTAAGTCACAGCGCATACTCCATTATGGCTATCTCAATTTCCTTAAAGGTCAAATTTACCAACAGGTATTTGCACATTCCGTAGTCATGGGGGTTGCTTTTTTTGACTTTGACTTCACTATTTTGACTTTGGAATAGATGTGGGTGAATGCACAGTGTCTATACCCAGAGTAGAGGAATTGAGAACCAGAGGACAGAGGTTTAAGGTGATGGAGAGATTTAATAGGATCTGAGGGACAACCTTTTTTCACACAAAGTGTGGTAGATGTATGGAATGTGTTGTAGGACGAGGTAGTTGATTCAGGTAATATCATAACATTTAAGAAACATTTAGACAGGTACATGGATAGGATAAGTTTAGACGGATATGGGCCAAATACAGTCAGGCGGGACTAGTGTAGAAGGGACATGTTGGACAGTGTGGGCAAGGTGGGCTGAAGCTCCTGTTTTCACGATGTATGACTCACTTTCTTTTTCAAACCATAATTCTACAGTTATGTTTATTTTAGATCATTAAGAAATGTTAGGAAACTGTTTATCTGTAATTTGATAAGATTGTAGTAAGTACAATAATGTTTTAATGAGACATTACATTGTGACTTTTCATCTGTATCAGCAATTTAAATGATAGCGGGATAGTGATGAGTAATTATAAGCCTGTGTATGCAAAATACAGTGACCTCCAAAATGTTTGGGACAAAGACCCATCATTTATTTATTTGACTCTGTACTCCATAATTTGATATTTATAATAGAAAAAAATCATATGTGGTTAAAATTCACATTGTCAGATTTTAATAAAGGCCATTTTTATACATTTTGGTTTCACCATGTAGAAACTACAGCAGTGTTTATACATATGTTTATACATTTCAGGGCACCATAATGTTTGGGACACAACAAAGTAATGTAAATAAAAGTAGTCATGTTTAGCATTTTGTTGCGTATCCTTTGCATGCAATGACTGCTTGAAGTCTGCCATTCATGGACATCATCAGTTGCTGGGTGTCTTCTTTGGAGATGCTCTGCCTGGCCTGTATTGCAGCCATCTTTAACTTATGCTTGTTTTGGGGGCTCGTCTCCTTCAGTTTTCGCTTCAGCATATAAAAGGCATGCTCAATTGGGTTCAGATTGGGTGATTGACTTGGCCACACAAAAATTGACCATTTTTTAGCTTTGAAAAACTCTTTTGTTGCTTTAGCAGTATGTTTGGGATGAGTGTCTTGCTGTGGAATGAACCGTCGGGCAATGGGTTTTGAGACATTTGTTTGAACTTGAGCAGATAGGATGTGTCTATACACTTCAGAATTCATTATGCTACTACCATCAGCAGTTGTATCATCAATGAAGATAAGTAAGCCAGTAACTTCAGCAGCCATACATGCCCAGGCCATATCACCCTCACTACCGTGTTTCACAGATAAAGTGGTATGCATTAGATGCTTGGGCAGTTCCTTCTCTCCTCCATACTTTGCTTTTGCCATCACTCTGATAAGTTAATCTTCATCTCATCTTTCCACAAGACCTTTTTCCAGAACTGTGGTTGCTCTTTTAAATCCTTGGCAAACTGTAACCTGGCCATCCTATTTTTGCGTCAAACCAGTGGTTTGCATCTTGCAGTGTAGCCTCTGTATTTCTGTTCATGAAGTCTTCTGCAGACAGTGGTCATTGACAAATCCGCACCTGACTCCTGAAGAGTGTCTGATCTGTCCGACAGGTGTTTGGGGATTTTTCTTTATTGTAGAGAGAATTCTTCTGTCATCAGCTGTGGAGGTCTTCCTTGGCCTGCCAGTCCCTTGGCGATTAGTAAGCTCACCTGTGCTCTCTTTCTTCTTAATGATGTTCCAAACAGTTGATTTTGGTAAGCCTAAGGTTTCGCTGATGTCTCTAACAGTTTTATTCTTGTTGCTCAATCTCATAATGGTTTCTTTGACCTTCATTGGCACAACTTTGGACCTCGTGTTGATAAACAGCAATAAGAGTTTCCAAAGGTGATGGAAAGACTGGAGCAAAGACTAGGTGCTGAGAGCTTTCTTATAACTGCATTAAGGAGGCAAATAAACACACCTGAGCAATTAAAAATGCCTGTGAAGCCATGTGTCCCAAAGATTATGGTGCCCTGAAATGGGGGGACTATGTAGACACAGCTGTAATTTCTACATGGTGAAACCAAAATGTATAAAAATGGCCTTTAATAATATCTGACAATGTATACTTTAACCACATGTGATTTTTTTTCCATTACAAATCTCAAATTGTGGAGTACAGAGGCAAATAAATAAATGATGGGTCTTTGTACCAAACGTTACGGAGGACACTGTATTTGACATGACTTTAATAGACAACATGCAGCTGCAGTTCTTTTACAGATACTTCCTGAGTGTCTCAGCTGTAAGCCAGGATTCACAGCAGGAATATACTATACATTGATAACTGGAAATTCCAGTTGAAGGAAGCTGAGGCTTCAATCTCTCCGCGAGTCCTGTGTGGTATGTGGAATGCAGTTGAGGATAAAACCTTGGGAGGAAAGGAGTATGAGCTCAATTAATTCAGCAGGAAGCAGGGTGAAGTGAACATCTGATAACAACAGGGCTGCCAACTCTCACGCTTTCGGCGTGAGAATCACGCCTTGGAGCTATTTCTCACGCCCTCACGCTGATCAGAAATTTCTCACGCTCAGTGGTGAGGAATTCTGTGATCAACCAAAATTCCAAAACTCAGATAAACTGCATGGTCCGCGGGTGTGGGAGAGCCGGGGCTGAGGGAGGGGTGGAAGCAGATGTAGCAGCGGGAACTGATGCGGGGAGCCGCGGCTGGCGAGTGTTTGCCAGGAACAGATGCGGACGGAAAGCCGGGGCTGCCGAGTGTTTGCGGTGCCTGTGAGTCGCTCGCTGCAGCTACGGCCATGGAGCAGCCTCAGTGCAAGAGTCCCGGGCGGATCGGAGGCGTCGGCAGTGCTGCGCCGCTGCCGCGAGAGTCTCGGTGCCGATGGGGCAGAGACTCTCATAGGGAGGTGGAGAGAGAGAGAGAGAAAAGGGAAGGAGACAGTGGGGATATAATGGAGAGATAGAAGAGGGAGAGGGAGGGGGGGAGGAGAGAGTGAGGTGGGAGAGGGAAGGAAGAGTGAGAGGGAAGAGAGAGAGGGGGTGGAGAGAATGGGAGAGAGGGGGAAAAGAGAGAGAGAGGGGAAAGGGGGAAAGAGAAAACGGGGAAAGAGAGGGAGATGGGGGCAAAGAGAAATAGAAGATAGAGAGAGAGGGGTGAGAGAGCAGGGGGGGTGAGGTGGGAGGGAGAAATGGGAGAGAGAAAGTGCGAGAGAGAGGATGTGCGAGGAGGAGGGAGGGGGAAGAGAGAGAGGTTAGAGAGAGAGAGGAGAGAGGGGATAGAGTGTGTGGAGAGGGAGAGATAGAGAGGGGAGATAGAGAGGGAGGGAGAAAGAGATGGAGAGAGAGAGGGAGAAGAGGAAGTGAGAGGAGGAGGGAGAGGGGGAGAGAGAAGAAAGAGAGGGGGGAGAGAGGGGGGAGAGAGGGGGAGAGTGAGTTAGGGGAATGAGGGGAGAGAGAGTTAGGGGAAGGGGAGAGAGGGGACAAGAGAGAGGGGGAGGAGTGAGGTGGAGAGAGGGGGAAGAGAGAGAGGGGAGAGAGGAGAGGGAAGGGAGAGAGAGAGGGACGGGGAGTGAGAGGGGGAGGGGAGAGATAGAGGGGGGGTGAAAGGAGAGATCAGAAGAGAGGGGGGGAGAGAGAGAGAGAGAGGGATAAGAGTGAGGTGCGAGGGAGAGAGGGGAGAGAAAGAGAGGTAGAGAGAGGGGAGAAGAGGAAGGGGAGAGAGAGGGGGATAGAGAGGCAGGGCTGCCAACTCCCATGCACTGAGCGTGAGAATCACACATTTCGCCAAATTCTCACGATGATCACAAATTTCTCACGCTCTGTCGTGAGAAATTCTGTGATCAATGAAATTTTCAAAACTCATATCAACTGCATGGGCCATGGGAGTTGGAAGCAGAAGCAGCGACGGGGACAGATGCAGACGGGGAGCGGGGCCAACGAGTGTTTGCCGGGCTGGCGAGTCGCTCACTGCAGCTCCGGCCATTGAGCAGCCTCAGTGCAAGGCGTCGGAAGCGTTGCGCCGCTGCCGTGAGAGTCTCTGTGCCAAATTCGCCCAGGTGACCGGCATGGATCAGGCTGCGGCTCGGTGCATACTGGAGGACAACCAGTGGCAGCTGGAAGTAAGTACCAAGCCCCGGGGAGAAACGGTGGAAGACAGTGGACTTCAAATGGGGGTGGTTGGAGAAAGCATCCTGCTTGATTTTCACTTACTGTAACTGCAGGAAAAACGTTCCCGATGTTGGGGGAGTTCTGAACCAGGGGTCACAGTTTAAGAATAAGGGGGGGCAAGTAATGACTGAGATGAGGACAAACTTTCTTCACACAGAGTTGTGAATCTGTGGAATTCTCTGCCACAGAAGGCAGTGCAGGCCAGTTCACTGGATGTTTTCAAGAGAGAGTTAAATTTAGCTCACAAAATCAAGGGATATGGGGAAAAAACAGGAAAGAGGTACTGATTCTAGATGAATAACCATGATCATATTGAATAGCAGTGCTGGCTCGAAGGGCCGATGGCCTATACCTGCACCTATGTTCTACGTTTCTATGCTTGAGTATATGGCAATAAAACTCGATAACTTGATTTTGAAGCATTCATGCATGGTGGAGGTATAATGTGGTCATAGAGTGATACAGTGTGAAAACAGGCCCTTCAGCGCAACTTGCCCACACCCGCCAACATGTCCCAGCTTCGCTACCTGCTTTTGGTCCATACCTCCAAACCTGTCCTATCCATATATCAGTCTAACTGTTTCTTAAATGTTGGGATGGTCCCTGCGACAACTACCTCCTCTGGCAGCTTGTTCCACACACCCACCACCCTTTGTGTGGATAAAGTTACCCCTTAAAAAGTTACCTCTTAAAAATACTTCATACAAAAAACATTGAAATCATACTTCTACAATGCACTAAAACATGATTTTAATACATCAAATTTCAAAACGTTCATACCCTGGGAGGGGGGACACCCTTCTTCCACACCCTCTCCCCACTTGGTTGCTCCACTCCCTCACCGGGTACCCCCAAGGCTAGTGATCAGTGATCGCTCAGCCTCCCCACTTTCAAAAACGCTCCACGGCCCCTGGTTCAGATGGAGAACACTGCCAGATGTGAGCAGGGAACTGAGGCCAGTTGTCCATGATGTTTGGATCCCAATGCTCAGCGCTTCATGTTTCGGAGTTGGCTAATGTTATTGATTTGTAATTAGCTGAGTGAGTATAATTTTATGGATGGGAATTGTGTTCAACCAATTGATGAATTATTTGACAAAGTGACTAGCATGTTAGATAACAAGGAAGCCAATGAATGTAGCAAATTTTGTTATCCATAATTTGGTCTGTGAAGTGCCCCATAAAGGATAACTGCATTAGCTAAGCACCTGTGGACTTGAACGTAATAGGTTAAGTCCAGGGGGTCAGATATGGGTCTTTATGTGTGGGCCAGATATATTGTCAGTGCAAAGGGTCTAGGATTAAGGCCAAGTGTGCATCCAGCGTCAAGGTCTGGAATAGTACTAGGTATGCAGTCAAAGCTGGGACCAGGGGTGTGTTCAGCACTGGGAACCCAAGCAGGTAAGCAGCTATGATTAGAGTAGAAAGACAAGGCGAAGTGTCTGAAATAGTTCTGACCAGTACTGGCAGTGAGAGTTGTGCTCTTAACGTTTCATGTATTTCCATCATTGTGCCATTAGTATAATTATAAACCCCATTTAATAACAGGCTTTTTTTACTCTGCCTGCTTCACCTTTATTGTATGTAGTCATTAAAAAGTTTTTATAGTCTTGTTTACTCTTCAAGGGCTGTCTGGTACAGCAAGATTGCTTCATCAACTGTTGTCAAATGTAGCTCCTCGGGCCTTCATCAGTAAATTGGTGCTGTGCTTAAGTGATCCTTTCATCTAACTGACTTAAATTCAGGCAGGGTCAAAACTGAAATATATTGGCTCTTTAGAACTGAGTCTTAAACAGTGACTAAACTCCAGCCATTGGATCTCAGTACCTTTCTGAACAGAATGCAATGCTAAATAGTCCAGTGTAGACGACTGACATGTGCTTCATATGTTGAATTGGGATACAATTCTGATCGCATCCTCCACCAATCACACTTTTATTTGCATAATTATTTATATGTAAGGAATATTTATTTAATTAGAACAACGCGTTAAGATGGACAGAGTATTTTACCCAGAATAGGAAATCAGGAATCAGAGGACATGGGTTTAAGGTGAGAGGGAAAGGATTTCATAGGAATCTGAGGGGCAACCTTTCCACACAAAGGGTGGTGCATAAATAGAACGAGCTGCCAAAGGTAAGGTAGTTGAGCCAGACACTTTAACATTTAAAAGATCTACGCACAGGTCCATTGACAGGAAATGTTTGGAGAGATATGGACCAAACGCAGGCAGGTGGGATTAGCATAGATTAGGCAGCTTGGTCGACATAGGTGAGATGGGCCTGTACGACTCTCTAACATTATTATAAAGCTTTCTCAGATTCTTTTTTTATTTATTTTTATTTTTTTAATAATATTTTTATTAGAAGTCATATACAATAGGGTACATTAAGAATAATATAATACATTTCATATACAACTTCTGTTTTTAAATTTAATAATAAAAAAGCAATATAAGCAAAAAGAGGGAAAAATAAAGTTAGGTAAGGTGGTGAAAGTGATAGTTCGTGAAAAGTACAAGAAAAAGAGAGAAAGGAGGAGATATTAAAAAAAAAAAAAGAAAAAAGGATAATATCAGGAAGATAAGGAAGATAAAATGGAAGGTATATACTTACTTTGTATCTTTGCGCACCCCTCACACGGTTCTGAAACAGTTTATTTTCAGGATTATGTTGCACCATATGCTTTCTCAGATTCTATTGCACAGATATAGTTTTGGAATAGTACCAAATAAGCTTCATTATATAGCTGGTATAAACAGTCAGAATGAGAAGTGAGACACAAAATGCTGGAGCAGCTCAGCGGGACTGGCAGCATCTCTGGAGAGATGTAATAGGTGACGTTTTAGGTTAAGGATGAGCGGCACCTCATATTTCGCTTGGGTAGTTTGCACTCTCAGCGGTATGAACATTGACTTCTCTAATTTCAGGTAGTCCCTAGTTTCTCCTCCCCTTCTCAGCTCTCCCTCAGCCCACTGGCTCCACCTCTTCCTTCTTCTTCCCGCCCCCCCTCCCCCCACCCTCACATCAGTCTGAAGAAGGGTTTCGACCCAAAACGTTGCATATTTCCTTTGCTCCATCCCTGGATCACTGCCTCACCCGCTGAGTCTCTCCAGCACTTTTGCCTACCTTCGATTTTCCAGCATCTGCAGTTCCTTGAACACAAGGTCAGTATGGGAATGGGAGGGGGAGTTTTTTTTTCCACCAGAATCTAGAAGTATCCTTTTTTCGGGGAGTGTTCAATTTATGTACTGGGTACTCAAAGGGAAAAGTGTGCCATCCAGAAGCATCTATGTTCCTTCATAGGTTCAAGCAAAAGTAATATTTAAAAACTGTTGCAAAGGGCGCAAAGTTCTTGTTTCTCCTTCCACTACTCGAAATAAAATAAGGTTTGCATGAAAGGGCCATTGAAAGAAGAGTGTGGTTGTTCTGGAACTGTTTCAGTATTGAATGTAGACAATGTAGTGCCTCCTAGTGGCCATGTTGGGTAATACATCTAATTTGTAACTGGTTGACCGTGTGACCTTGTCAGGTGACCTTTGGAGTGCAGAGCAGTGGAGGCAGCAGCATATTTTTTGGTCCTGATATATTTTATGAACATCTGCAATCATCTTATGCCTTTTGACAGCATCATCAGTATGTGTTGCAATGTTTAATGTTTACTTATGTTTGGGATTCATTATTTCAGGTGTAATGTTTATTTACAGTGTTATTGTAGTATGTTTGCAATAAGCGTAAAGGGCCTGTCCCACTTGGGCGACCTAATCCGCGAGTTTGCCCTCGACTCATACTCGTAGCATGGTTGACACGAGGTCGTAGGAGGTCTTCGTAACTCTACTGCATGCTTGAGAGTGGTCTCCACGTACTCGAGGCCTCAGCTAGGTCGCGGCGTTTTTTTCAATATGTTAAAAAATGCACGCAAGTAAAAAAAGGTCACCATGGAAAAAAATCGATACTCATTTTTTACTTGTAGGTTTTTTACTCGTAGGTTTAGTCGTAGTAGGTCAGCATGTAGGTTATAGGTAATCGAGGGTAGTCGAAGGTAGTCGTAATTAGTCTTCATCATAGTCGAGGGGAGATCGAAGGAGGTCGTCTTCACTCTCCACTATTCGGTGTCCAATTTTCGCGAAGTTAGTCGTAGCTAGTCTTCAACATAGTCGAAGGAGGTGGAAGGATGTCTTCAACATGTAATTTTTTCAAACTCTTCTAAACTCGCCAATTATGTCGCCCAAGTGAGACAGCCCCTTTATTCTTATTTCTACGCCTTTTTTGTACTTGTTGTTTCACTTTTCCCGATTCAATAAACCCGTGGACAAAAGAGTCTTGATAAAGGAAGGTGTTTAAGCTGACTGTCAAGATATACACAGTCGAATTTTGAGGACAGCACAGGTACTCTTTCAAAAAAGAGAGATCTTGCACTGTAGGAAAATTCAATACAAAGCTCCTGATAATGCAATCTCTAGATTCCATAGATTCACTCCATAGGATTTGAGCGAAGATATTAACAGGACTAGGCCAAATCTCCTCAACCTCCTCTACCATTTAATGAGATCATGGTTGATCAAACTGTAACCTCAACTCTGCATTCCTGCCCAGGTGTGGTAACCCTTTACCCTTACTGACCACGTTTCCACCTGCATGTGCCATTTAGATATTCAAAGAGCTCCTTCTACTGTCCTATCAGGATGAGAGCTCCAAAGTCTCCCTAGGATCAGTAAAATGTTGTTGCAGCTGTCTTAAATGGACAACCCCATAATTTTTCAAACATGTCCCCTAATTCTAAATTTTCCCGCAAGAGGAAATATCTTTAGTTTAACTTAGTTTAGATATACAATGAGGAAACAGGCCCTTCGGCCCACCGAGTCCATAACAACCGACATTCATTAGCTCTATCCTACACTCGAGGGACAATTTACCGAAGCCAATTAACGTACAAAACTGCATGTCTTTGGAGTGTGGGAGCAAACCGGGGAACCCGGAGTAAAGCTACACTGTCACAGGGAGAACGTACAAACTCCGTACAGACAGCACCCAGAATCAGGATTGAACCTGGGCCTCTGGTGCTGTAAGGCAGCATCTCTACCGTTGCACCACTGTGCCATCACTAATTGATATGTTTTCATATCTGTTCTGTAAATACCTTCAGGATCATGCATGTCTCAATGAAATCCTCTTTCAAGTTTCTAAGATGTAAAGCCTAGATTGTCCAACCTTTCTAGTAAACTTTCTATGAACTTATTAATATCCTCCCTTAAATAAAGAGACCGATACCGTGCACAGTGCTCCAAAACTCACCAATGTCCTGTCTAACTGAGGAATAATCTCCATATTTTTACATTCTGTTTTCCATGCAATACGATAAGACATTCGAGCAGAATTTGGTCATTTAGCCCATGGAATATGCTCTGCCATTCAGTCATGGCTGATCTATTTCTCCCTCTGAACCCCATTCTCCCCAGATACCCTTACTAATTACAGACCTATCAATCCCCTCTTTCCCCGCTTTCTGAATAACTCATTGCACCTACAAACATTAAATAAAATCCAGGCAAATATTTGCAAAGATAGGCTAAATTGCTTCCTTCCGTCTGTTCTGCAACATTCAAAGAAATAGAGAATTTTAGCAAATTGTATTGAAATCTTGATTTTCAGTTTTGATTATTTGAAAAAGAAAATTAAGGGGAGATAGCTTTAAGTATTTTAGCACACAAAGCCTTTAAAATTGCTGAACTAATGTGACGGAGCTCTGGTGAGGAACATAGACCTAATTGATGGAATGAATTACTCTCTCATCGAGCACAGATAACAAATCACTAGGTTGGTAACAGATCTGCAACTTAAGACATCTGTGGGTTTCTCAAGTGATCTACTGGACATAGAAACCTTCTCGACCCAATTGTGTAGCTCATCATGATATTTACACCGTATTATTGCCAATGTACAATGAAGCACCAGTTAGAAGTGGTGTGGGAAACCAAAGTATGTTTGTGCTGAGCCAATAATGTCACTGGAGGTCATCCCCTGCTACTGAACTGGTGATAATAGGCTTCAAATATAATGTTACAAAAGCTTATTGTTTAAACATTATAAATTTCACTTCACTATCGTAATTGTGCCATCATTATTTGTAGAAGCGTAAAATGAAAACACCTTGCATTGCTTAGTTCCTCGAAGGGCAATGGAATCTGTGCAACAGTTCACCTTGCATATGTTTGTTAATAATTTGCAATGTGCTGTTACATTAACACAGCAGGTAATTCAGTCTCAATACAAATCACTGTTACTTTTATATAATCATGAAATGGATACTGTGTCACGATATGACAGGGCAACTTAACGATCTAAAAGAAACAGATATCAAAGATAACTACACATGTCAGGCGTTTGTTTATACACAAGAATGTAGAACAGAAGGAATCTCACACTGAAGACTATTTATTTCACTATTCATAGTTACGGTTACAGAATGAGTAAATTACAGGACCACAAATATATTGGATTAGAATTCCATGCTAACCTTTGATGTTAAAGTAAATCACGAAAACAATACATATATATGTGTATGTGTGTATATATATATATTTTCTATTAAGCGCCATGCAGCATATGCTGCTTTGTGTGTTGTATTTCCCAGCACATTCCTTGTTAAAGTAACTAAAACATGGAACAAATGTAACAAAACTGAGATAATTTATCGCTGCCTCATAAACTGTAAAATATTTACATTTTGCACATATTTTAGGGGCTAATTCCTATCCAAGCATCGCCAATTACTCCGTAAAAAATGTCTTTTATGATCTAAATCAGCTGTGTGAGGAAGCCTAATTCACATATACTAAATATGTTTCATGTTAAATAACTGTGTGTTTTGAAGACTCTGTCTAAACATTCGTACATATAAGAGATATTTTTTGATATATTACCGATTTCTTCATTCGTTGGTTTGTTCTTTGTCTGTGATCCTGAACTTTTCAGTAACAAAATTACATAATGCAACTGGATTATATTAAAGGCACATTCATTAACCACATGGAAACTAGAGCTCTAACTGCACTTTAGTTCATGTAATTTTTACTATTGGAAATGTATAAATTGTAAAAGTTTAATCTGGCAAAACTTAGATCTGGACAGGTTTAAACTACGATTTCTTGAGTAACCTAAGCAACATTTTGAAATTTCTGTACATGCCACTCTTGCATTTTAAGAAAGTATAAGGAACAATATTGCATGTTGCAGGATTTATGACACATTACATTGTGGCTTTTCCCACTTTACAGTGAGTGTCCTAGAAGTCTACAAACATTTTAAAGTTAATTTTGTGTTGTGTGTGATCAGATATTGCTCACAATTTGAAATAAACCATCCAAAAATAGAAACAATATGCTGGAATAACTCAATGGGTCAGGCAGCATCTCTGGAAGAAATGGATAAGTGACATTATGGGTCAGGACTAAAGTCTGAAGAAGGGTCCTGATCCAAAACACCATTACCCCTGTCTTCTAGAGATGTTGCCTGACCTTCTGAGGTATTCTAGCACATTGTGTCTTTTTTGGCAAACCAGCATCTGCAGTTCCTTGCGTCTCAATCCAAAAATAGATTTCTATATGATTGAATAGGTTTATTGAATTGTGTGCCTTACTCAGTTAATCTTTGTTTGCAGATTGATGGCGTGCCAAACCAACCAAACACCACATCAACCACCTTACTGGACGATTGCGTCCGATGTCAAAGTTCAGGGAGAACATGTGAAAGTGATGTTTTGGATGCTGGTACCGACACTTCTGTTTCCTTGAGTTCTCGACGTTCCCTGGCAACGACTGTATTTAACCCGCCACGGCTGTCAGACTCTGTCCTTTCTCAGCTTCTGGAAGATGCATACCGATCAGGCATTTCCCCAGCTTCTGGCAGAACAGAAGGAGGTAGCAAAGAATTAGTTACCGGTGTCGAGAGTGAGGACCCAAATTACTATCGCAGCAAAGTCCTGGCTAACATCAGTAGGCTGTCAGAAAGATTGCTGGATTTTCCGACAGCGGATGATGATAAATCAGATGGTGAGGATGGGGAATGGATGCAATGCAACAGAGAGGTGTCCTATTTGACTAGAGCACTGGAGATCAAGCAAGGGAAAAAGCCCATTTTCCTTGTGGATTCAAACCTTTACGGATCAATGGACCAGGAGCAATCAGCAGAGGACAGCATTCCAACAATTCCATGGATATCGCACGGAGGTAATAAAAATTCACTCAGAGCTGAGCGAGCCTTAGTAGATAATGGATATGTGAATATTTTTAGAAAACAATTAATTTTCTGTTTTCTTGGCAACTTTGCTTTGATTTGAAGTAAATCAGCAACATAGATAACATCGAGTGAACTGAGGTAATTTTATAAGCAAATAAATTATAAAGTGAAGTAAAGAGAAGAGTGGGCGCACTTAAAGGCCAAAATAATCTTGCAGAGGCAGAGAAGGTATGGCTCGGAGTAATAAATAAGCATCTTCTAGAGAAGAAGATACTAGCAAGGTAGTTATGAGGAGTACACACACCAATACTGTGTAGGATATAACTGTATAAAGTGGAGCATTGTGTTTATTTGAGCTCCAATGTTCAATGATTTAAGGGCCTGTCCCACTTGGGCATCATTTGCGCATCATTTACGCGACAGGCCGCTAGTGACTGTCGCGCAAAAATCGTCTAGCAGTACGACAGTCGCGCGCCACGTGCTCTTGAGGGCCTTGCTTCTATTGGGAGCCATTTGCGATGTCGTTCGTACTTAGTCCGATCTCCGTTGCAAGGATTTTCCCAGTGAAAAGTTTTCAAAACTACGCACGTTTTATGAGGTGGTTCACGTGGTGCGGCGCTCAAATGACACGCAAATGGCTCGCTGACGGCGTACGGGCGGAGCATGTTTACAGACGTTGATGTACGGTGATGCATAATAAATTAGCTTAGGCAATGTTCATGCGTCACCACGTGCTACACACACGCCATCAGTACATCAGCGCACGCTATCAGTATGTCAGTGTGCGCAAAGGATACGTCACGCAGGCGGCACGCGAGGATTTTGAGCATCCCAAAACCCTGGGGCGCTGCGCGTTACCACACGTCACTGCATGCACTACGCGCCAACCAATTTTTAGATGTTGCGAAAATGACGCGTAAATGACGCCCAAGTGGGACAGGCACTTTAACGTTGACCTGTAGTTTATACATTAGAAAGTTTTATAGTATCAGAGCAGACTTTGAAGTCTTGTTGACAGTTAGGATATATGCTATTTTGCACTGGATAATTGTCAGATTATGTGTACCTAGGCTCTCATCTCAATCTTATGGTTAATTTCTAGGATTTTCTTTAAATCCTTTGTGAAATTCCCTCTGCTCCTGCTTTCTGATTCATTTTCTAAATACACACCTTTTACGGAAAGCACAAGAACTTTTGCCAAACCAATCTTAAATGCACCTGTGGAATCCCATTTCCCATTCAAGTGATGACATGCATACAAGGCAGGTCCTTGTTTGCTGAGGTCCACAAAATACACTCATTCCATTGCAACACACTTTTCCAAACCTTTAACTAATATCTAGCACATGTTACACTGTACAAAAAATGTCTCTTCACTATCACAATGTTACTGGTCCATGTGAGAAGCTCATAATAATTCTGCCCCTTGGTTTACATTTCAATAGAGCTCCATAGTCTGGGCAGTAGAGCTTGTCTGATCCCCTCTCTCATGTGCTGATTGTTTTACATCCTTTTATTTCTGTTGACAATTATTTGTCATCCAGTTAAGTGTTTAATTATCCTCAATTTCCTTATGGCCAGAGGGGCTACATAAACTGAGTTATAACATTGCATTCTACATAGAAACATGCAACGCAGAGAAACAGGAAAGGAGGTCATTTGGCCCTTTAAGCCTGCTCTATAATTCAATGCAATTATGGCTGATCCTCTATTACAATATCAGGTCCCAGCTCTTTCCCCATAATCACTTGACATCTTCTAAGTCATGGAGTCACAGTAATACAGCACAGAAATGGGCCTTTCAGCCCAGAAGGTCCATGCCCATCGACACTGATCCATTTGCCCATATTAAAATGTATCCTGCTGTGTCCAGCCTATTTAAGTGCCTGTCTAAATGCTTTCTAAACATACAAAACTGCATCAGATTCTACCACCTCCACTGGCAACAAGTTCCAGTTATCCATTACTCTTTGTGTAAATAAAAACTTACCACTCAGATCGTAAGTTTCACCTTACATTTATGCTCTTTTATTTATGCTACCCTTACCATGGGAAAATAATTTTGACTATCTGGCCGTATCAATACCTCTCCAAATGTTGTATACTACTATTAGGTCACACTTCAGCCTCTTTTGCTCCAGGGGAAATAGGCCTTGAAAAAATAATTTCACTGTGCTTAAGTGACCATTGAACCAAA
This sequence comes from Okamejei kenojei, assembly GCA_035221665.1. NCBI lineage: Eukaryota > Metazoa > Chordata > Chondrichthyes > Rajiformes > Rajidae > Okamejei > Okamejei kenojei. The sequence goes on along the minus strand of CM069139.1, from coordinate 60,545,642 downwards.
ACTAATAAGCCTCCAATCCAGGCAACATCCTGGTGAATCTCCTCTGCACTTTCCTCCAGTGTTTAGAAATTACTCGACTTCCTCCATAAATTTATTCAATGGCATAATCTTTCTTCTGTACTGGGTCCACTGGGTCCTCAGTGAAGGACAGTAGGAACTTAAACATTGACAAGTAGGTGAAATGGGCAAGCACATTGCAGATGAATAATGAAGAGAGCTGCAAAGTGATGTATGTTGATAGATAGGAGCAAGATGAACAAAACTTAGGTATGTTACAAAACTTACCTTTAGCGGCACTGCAGCTCTGTCACTGGCCGTGTGCGCGACTTTGGCGCCTTTGGGGGGGGGCGGGGTTAAAATGCGGTTTTCCCCTGCCTTCCGGAGTTATATTTTCTCGGGGTGCGCGCTTTTGCTGAAGATTCGTTCCGACTGCCGGTATGTGAAATCTTTTTTTTAATCGCCTGACAATTTCAGCGCTGGATTAAAATAAAAATTAGCTTCTAATGCCGTGAACACCGACAACGGGGACGGATTTTACGTAAGGGACAGGTAAAGGAAAGCCGTTTATTTTTACATATAAACTTGCTTGTTAAGATGACCTTAATCTAAATTTCATTTTGCGAAACGGTGATTTATTCCCCATACGATATGGGGTTTAAATTCACCACAACCGCAACGTTCCAATCCATCGCGTTCTATAAAATCCCACTCGCAAGCTGATTTAAATGGCCAGTAATTTACGGGCATTAAACACTAAATTCCTTCCATTTGGCCTATAAATTCATGACAATGAGATTTTAAAATCATGTTATATTGTGAATTCTTGTGTGAATGTTATTTGGACACTTAAGCTTTTTAAAAAATGTTAATATTTTCTTAAGAAATGGATAGATGTTTAGATCTAGTAATTGAATTTTGTAATTAGCTACAATTGCATAACTAACTAATTATATGCTTTAATTTCAGATCATCCAAGTAAGATTGGTTCATATTTATTTCAGAATGCTTCAATCTATAATAACTGAACATTTCTTTCAGTTCTCTTAATTTTTAAGAAAGTTATGGGCTTTTGGCTGTCCTTGATCACAACTTTTGTGTTAAGTCAATGGAAAAGCAATAGGGAACAAGATGTTAATTTCCGAGTATGAAAATGGCCATAACTTTTTTAATACTGAAGATTTGAAAGTGAATTAGGTGTCAAATTAAACTTCTTTTTATGTTTTATCTGATGGGATAAATTGCAGACTTGTTTTTTAAAATCTCAAAATTTTGTAACGTTGCTACAAAACTGTACAATTTTAAAGGTTGTGCAGGAACAGAAAGACAAAGTTCACCCACACATAATCATGAAGATGGAGGACAGGCTGAGAACACTGTTGTGAAGCGTAATTAATTTTTGATTCAAATCAACTCAAAGTAAGATTTATACCAAGCCTTTTTAAATCACTTTTTTTTTGGCTTCAGGTGGAATATTTCTTTCAAATTTGGTCACAAGGGTATTGGGAATTTAGAGAGGTTACGGAACAAATTTCTGCACTGGTACAAGGCATAAGGAATGTCAGTTCTGAGGAAAGGGTGGTTACTCCCTACAAAGAAAAAAGGTTAAGAGGAGAATTGATAGAAATATCACAAATTATGATGGTGTTGAATAAAGAATGGCAGTGGGTCAGCAATAAGAAGATGTGTATTTCAGGTGACTGGGAGAAGAGCCATAGGCAGCCTTTAGATATAGAAGGTGCTATCTGAAGTATTGCTGGAAGCAAATTCAACAGAAATTTGGATAAATATTTGAATTGAAAAAAATATTGAACTATAGGCTTAGAATTTAGGTTTATTATTATTGACACGTGTACCAAGGTACAGTGAAAAGCTTTGTTTTGCGACATATAAATATAGCTGAGTCAAACTCCGGTACCATAGTTACAGCAAAGGGGAAGGTACAGAGTGCAGAGTATAGTTCTCAGCATTGTTCCACGGGCATAATCCAATGCCCACAAAGGGATGGAGGTGAATCGGACAAAGGGATGGAGGTGAATCTTATTGAAAGACAGTTCAGAAGCCTGATAACAGAGGGGAAGAAGCTGTTCCTGAGTCTGGTAGTGTGCTCTTTCAAGCTTCTGTATCTTCTGCCCAACGGGAGTAGGGAGAAGAAGCAATAGCTGAGCTGGGACAAATCTGAGATGATGGTGGCTGCTTTTCTGAGGCATCATGAAGTTCAGATGCAGTCAGTGATGGCCAGTCTGGTCTGTGAGTTGACTGGGCTACGTATCCACAACTCTGCAGTTTCTTACGGTCTTGGGCAGAGCTGTTCTCAATGCAAGCTGTGAAGCAACCTGACAGTATGCTTTCTATGGTGCATCTGAAGAGGTTTGTACGAATCACAGGAAACAAGCTGAATTTCCAATGGAAGTCTTCTAAGGAGGTAGATCATTAATAATATGAACACCAAGGAACTTGAAGCTCTCAGCCATTTATGTGGAAAAAGTTGGGAGATAAGATTGATTGAAAAGATTTTTGAAAGACCAGATATAAGTTTGATCTATTTAGCGACCTCTTTGACATTGTATCATTTTAGAATTTTAATTACACTTTTAATAATGATTTCTGCTATTTATTAGGTATGGACATGCAATAGGAAAGATCAAGGGTGGCACAGTGGCGCAGCAGTAGAGTTGCTGCCTTATAGCGCCAGAGAAATGGGGTTCCATCCTGACTGCGGGTGCTGTACATATGGAGTTTGCACGCTCTCCCTGTGATTGCATGGTTTATGTCTGGGTGCTCTGGTTTCCTCCCACATTTCAAAGACGTGCAGGTTTGTAGATCAATTGACTTCAGTAAAAATTGTAAATTGCCGCCAGTATATAGTGTATATGATGATTGCTGGCTAGCATGGACTTGGTGGATTGAAGGGCCTGTTTCCACGCTGCATCTCTAGACTCTAAAGTCATTCTGAAAGGTGATAAAAACTTAAAGTTGTATTACACTTTTTTCGAGATTTTTCCACTCCAAACATTTCCATCAAGTCCACAGAGCAGTACTTATAATTTGATGGTTATTTTTTCCGCTGATTTATTGCACAGGTACATACAAGACAAAATGCTGGAGAAACTCAGTGGGTCAGGCAGCATCTGGCAAGGCAATGGACCGCCGATGTTTCAGGGCATGTCTGAAGAACGGTCTTGATGCAAAACATTGTCTGTTCATTCCCTCCCCAGATGCTGCCTCACCCGCTGAGTTCCACCAGCACTTTGTATTTGCTCAAGAATCCAGTAATTGCTGTTTCTTGTGTCTCCGTAATACTGACAGGCATAGGCTTTTCATGCTGATATCCCTGATGTGAGTGGATGCATAGATCATGTTGGTGATAATGTGTGGGCCAATGCACCAGAGGTTGGAACATAGGTTGGATTCTTTGTACACTTTGTGCTACTGTGATGTGAACATGATGTAAATACAAAAAAACTCACTAAAAAGGAAGTAAGAAAGCTTCATTGCCATCTGTTAGTTCATCTTTGACTCTTAAACTCAGCCACCATCTGTGTCTCCACTGCATTTCTGAGATTGTGTCATTTACTAAATTGGAAATTTGCCTTATATGTCCGGACAAGTCTTTAATATGCCTGATTTTATTCATCAGGTAGCACCTTCATTGGTTTCTCTCTGGAGATCAATCATTCATCACTCTTCACTTTTAGTAACTTTATAGGTAATATACTGTTGCTTCCTATAAACTGTTTTTGCTCACAGAATACTTATGCTAGCTGTGTCCCATTTTGTATCCTGATCTTTTCCTGAAGACTGAAACACAGCTGAAATATATTAGAGTTCTGTTGTTTAGTTTAGTTTGGTTTGGAGATATAGCATGGAAACTGACTGTTTGGCCCAAAGAGTCCAGACTGACCATTGATCACCCACTCACACTACCATATAACCATGTAACCATATAACAATTACAGCACGGAGACAGGCCCTCTCGGCCCTTCCAGTCCGTGCCGACCATTTGTTTTCCCCTAGTCCCATCTACCTGCACTCAGACCATACCCCTCCATTCCCTTCACGTCCATATACCTATCCACTTTACTTTTAAATGTTAAAATCGATCCTGCCTCCACCACCTCTGCTGGAAGCTCATTCCACACAGCCACCACCCTCTGAGTAAAGAAGTTCCCCCTCACGTTACCCCTAAACTTCTGTCCCTTAATTCTCATGTCATGCCCTCTTGTTTGAATCTTCCCTACCCTCAATGGGAAAAACGTATCCACGTCAACTCTGTCTATCCCTTTCATCATTTTAAAGACCTCAATCAAGTCCCCCCTTAACCTTCTGCGCTCCAAAGAATAAAGACCTAACTTGTTCAACCTTTCTCTGTAACATAGTTGCTGGAACCCTGGCAACATTCTAGTAAATCTCCTCTGTACTCTCTCTATTTTGTTGACATCCTTCCTATAACTAGGCGACCAAAGTTATCCAAGTTCTCATATACTCCCTTGACACAAGGAGTAATCTACTGAAGCCAATTAACCTACTAACCCACAAGTCTTTGGGATATGGGACAAAAACCAGAGCACCCGGAGGAAACCCACATGGTCATAGAAGAACATGCAGACGCCACGAAGACAGCACCCGAGGTCGGAATCAAACCTGGGTCTATGGTGCTGTGAGGCAGCAACTCTACCAGCTGCACCGCCCAAACAAATGTCTTTTGAGACTCTGCCTGCACTTCAAATGTAGCTTCTGCATGTATAGCACAAAGGAGAAATTTGTCTTTGTTTGGTGGAACTAAACAGGTTGGAGAACACAGAGTGAGTATAACTGGCAGTCATTATTCTCACCCCTGTATAGTGCTGGTAATAAAGACAAGTTTTTCTATTTTTGTCCAGAAGTTATTCAGCCATGTAAGGATTGTAGCTGTTTCTGGCAGTGGTCACTGGAAAATCATTAGCGCTATGAACCCAGGCTGATTTCTGGCCTTCCTGATCACAAAATGCAGAGAACAGTGTATGGTCTGTCAGTTCAATGCTCACTGAAAAGTTCTAAATTTGAACATTTAATTAATACTGTGAATATTGTTTTATTTTCAATAGGTGATGAAAATGGTACTGGGAATGAAGTGGATCTAAATATTGCTGACAATGAGGTGAAATCAAAGTAAAAGAAATGTTCTGGTCGCATTTCAGATCTTTCTGAAGTAGTCTTTATTAAAGAAGGATGATTTTTCTAAGATTGTTTGTTCTGTCTGTTATGATATTTGGCAAATGACTTGGTCATATACTAGAAGCGGCTGATTTATTCACTGATATGGTTCAAAGGAAATAATTTGCATAGGAATTTTGTTTTAATTTTTTCAATGATCATAATTTCTTGCAGTGAAATTTGCTTTTTCCACAAAAATCATATTTGGGAGATCCAGAAGAAGAGCTTTCTGGCTAAGCGGAGTAGATCCGCATGAATATCAAACTATTCTCCCCAAAAGAAGCACACAAAATGCTGGAGTAACTTTGGGTCAGCCAGCATTTCTGGAGAAAAGGAATAGTGACGTTTTGGGTCAGAACCCTTCTTCAGACTGAAATATAGAGAACAAAAAGGCCAGAACATAAAAGGGTCAAAAACCGTGAGCCAACATTAGACCATTGTGGGGTCCTTGGCCATCGGTGCTGGCTCTGATTTGCCTGTACCTTTTCACACTTCTAATTTCCCTTTCCCCTGACTCTCAGTCTGAAGAAAGGTCGCAACCCGAAACATCACCTATTCCTTTTCTCTAGAAATGCTGCCAGGCACACTGAGTTACTCCAGCATTTTGTGTCTATCTTCGGTATAAACCAGTATCTGTATTTCCTCCCTAAATATATTCTCCCTCCAAGCTTATTGAGATTTGAGATTTTGGTATCGTGGCCAAAAAAATAATTGTAAAACTAATTAAATGCTTGTTGGTTGAAATTAAGTCACAAGAGATGATGGTGAAATCATTTCCATCTCAATATTTATGCTGGAAGTAATTTTATACAAACTAATCCTCTTTAATTATTGTGCCATTTAGTGGAAATTAAAACTGGAACATAATAATGATGTTGAAGAATGTTAGTGCAATAGATTCAGTGTCAATAGTCTCATTTCCAATAAAACTAACTACCCATTGTGAGCCTTGGTTCAAGCATTTGCTTCAAGTATCTGGTGTTGTTCGCTTAAATTTATTTTCATAGAATAAATATGTGTTTTCCATTACATTAATTCCTGTGAGTGGTTTGACTGTTCATTTTTTCAATAGATCTATTTGGTCTTTTGCTTTTGGATTTATCACTGTCTGCTCAAGAAAAGATGGCAGAGAACCTCCTCCTTAAAACATGATTGTTGAGGATATTCAAACCACGTTAGCAGTATCAGCTCAATTGGGAATGAGCATTTTTAATACCGTTGCCCATTTTGGATGAAGTGTTAATTACACGACTGTGAGTCTGAAGTCATATATGTACCTGAGTGCACGGCGATAACAGTTCCTTTCATAAAAAGCGTTAGCGATCCTCGCAAGTTTTTATACCATAGTTTTATGTTTATTATTATTATTACTGAGACTAACTGTTTACCAGATTTTTGTTTAATTCACTTATTTTATTAAATAACTTATTTTACATTCCCAAGCTGGAAGGGGAATGTAAAATAAATTACATGGTGGATTTGACGCCACTGTGGATTTGACGCCAGTTTTCCATAGACTGAACTGGATGCCTGAACGCGTACAATCTAGTAGCAACATAATTTTCCGATTTTACCACCATTCTTGGAGATTGTTGCATATTTGTTTTGAACTTTGTTTTCAATCCCTCTCGCCAGTTCCATATTTTATTGTTGCTAATTTGTTTTTCGTTTTCAGTGCACTATAAAAAGTATAGAGTGTTGCACTGTAGGCAAAAAAGGTCAATTAAATAAGAAGGTATTATAAAATGTATTCTCTACATTCATACATTAAAATTATAACAACTGCATTTTATTACTTGTTAGTATTTAATTTTGTTGGTCATAAATATTACAAGTGCTTTAATTATCCATATTGGATAATTATCTGATAATGCTACTTCTATGAAATAGCTCAGATTCCAAGCATGTTTGTGCTATTTTGGCAGTGTTGAACTCCAGAATATAACCAATGATAATACAGTGATACTCTTGGACACACCTCCTACGTCACATACGAAGAATTATGATTCATGCTAACCATAATTCTGAAGGAAATTTAAGTAATGTTTTAATCAGATCCATCTTAGATCTATGTAACATCAGCCAGCAAGTTTGATAAATATAAACTGTAAGCAGTACCCAAATTGTTCCCAATAGGAAGCATCTGCATGGTAGAATTGTCACAGATAATGATACTGATGCCTGCCTTTCAAAAGCCTGAGCCACTTTTGAATGTTTTTTGTGGAATAATCATGATACAACTTTCAAGACTGATGTTTACAAGGTTCTACACTTCCATGGTACTTTATTGTCACATGTACCTAGGTACAGTGGAATTCCAGTTCAGTAAAAATCATAGGTGCAAACATACACAAGTACAAGAGTGTAAGCTAACAGATTACACTGAGGCCGTACACAAGAGTCACCACGTTCCCAGTGCCATTCAAGTTCAAACTTGTTAAAAATGTTACAGACTTAACGTGGCCACAAAGACCTGTTGTCCCGGCAGCGGTACTGGGCCAGAGTGTAGGGGTCGGCCTGGCCCGGCCATGTTGTTAATGTCCTAATGTACTTTTGAACGTCCATGACACGGACCATCCATTCTCACTGTATTTTGAAATTTGGTCGGTTTCATGTGCAAAACTTTCACATTTTCCACGGCAGGACAGGATTGCAAAGCTATTATTGAGATGTTACACTGGGCTGCATTGCAAAGATTCTATTGTACTGTCACCCACAACAGAGACAGTGCTCTAATATAGATCTGAAAAAGAGATACAGACTTCTAACATTGAGACTAGGATTTGGAAACAATCTCAAAAGTTGGTGTTACATAACGGCAACCTGCAAGATTGCTCATCATTCTTATTTCCTTGTCCATAGATTCCATTAATAATTTTTCATTGATAATACTCAATGGAAGGATCAAAGTAAAAAGCTTGCCAGATGTAGAATGGAATATTTTGAATAACATAAATTATATCAAGCAAAAGACATCTGTATGACATTCACAAATCATCATCTTGAAATAATTTTGCCAAAGTGCTTTTCTGTACAGAATACATCATGATTTCTGATTTTGCATGGAATTATGATTCAAATGTGTATTTATTGCCTCATCTGGTTTGGCGGTGATTTGCATTGTTTATCGATTGAATGGGATGTTCATGGCTACTTTAGACTAAACAGCTTAAGGTTTGGAAAGCACAAGGTTTGGAAAGCATAAGTGAAATGAAAGTTGAATTACTATAGGAATTTGGAATGGAAAATAAATTATCTGAAAAAGGCTGATTGCTTTGATTATGTATATTGTTTTGTCTTAATAGAGCACATATAATCATGGGAATGTATGAAACAGATATGCCAGCAGCAGAGGGAATGAATACTTAGGGTAGTTGATGCGGTGCCACCTAAACAGTTTTTTTTTGTCCCATATGATGTTGAGCTTGTGAATTGCTAGGACTGCAGTCATCCAGGGAACTGTAGAATGCTGCTTCATGCACATTGTAGATGTTTATTTTAATCAAAATTATTTATTCAAATATTAACATAGTATTTACAACACAATAAAACAAAACAGAACCCACCACCATAGTACAAGCCAAAACAAATATACTATTAAACAACAATATTACAATCCTTGTCCAGGATACATTCAACCCCCCTCGGTGCCCAATGGTCCTGGAAATCCCCCAGGGTGCCCGTGGACAGCGCGTAATCCCTCTCCAATGCCAGCCAGGCGCGGACGTAACCCCGGAAGAGGGGCAGGCAGCTTGCTCGGATTCGCCGCGGAGCAGGCGATGCCTTACCTGGATCACTGTTTGAAGCTCCGGAGTGTTGGGCCTGCTGCTTCAACATCGTGGAGTTGTGGTTTGTAGAGCTTCCAGCGCGGGCGGCGCTGACGTCAACATCGCGGAGTCCTGGGACCTTTTGCTGAGGGCTGGCAGCGTGAATCTCTGCCCAGCGCGGGGACCTGTGGACCGGGAGCCGCGGACTCCGGTAGGAAGTGGCTGATTCGGATGTCCAAGCTGAGGTTGTTCTCCCGTTCCAACGTCGGAGTTCCAGCATCCCCGCGAGAGGGCCTGAACATCAGGCCGCCCGTAGCGGCGACAGCGAGGGGTTCTGGAGCCCCCCGACCATGGGTGAACAACAGCGGGCAACGGAGGAGAATGACTGAACCTTGGATGCCTTCCCTCACAGTGGGAAACTTTGATTCCGCTGTGTGGAGATGTCTATGTTAAAGACTATCGTGTTCTGTGCTCTTTTTAATTCGTATGGCTGTATGGTGACCACACATTTCACTGTATCAATTGGTACATTTGACAAATAAATGTCTCTTGTCTCTTGTCTCTCTCATGGATGGCCAGCTTGGCCAGACCTAGGAGCAACCCTACCAGGACATCTTCAGCCCTACCTTCTCCCCTACGCACAAGGTGTCCAAAGATGAGGATGGTGTGTGCAAAATGCAGCCAGAAGGCAAGGGGCAGCCCTTTTGGTATTGAAAGAGTAGCTGCAGCCTCACACACTCCATATACACATGGTACACAAACTTTTCCAGCCGCAAAAGTGGCAGGCGACTGCCGAGTCTGTGAACCGCGAGAGGAACAGGTTGCAGGGATCTTCTCGGTGCAATACATCCACCCCAGATCCCCATTGTAGAGGGGGAGAATTCCTGCATAGAGGGACTCCCACCGGGGCCCCCCCTCACGACCGGAAGGCAACACCGTCCGCCACTTGCTGTCCGGACGGTGGACCAGGGCGAGGAGGTGCAGGGTGTGGAGGAGGAGCCCAACATTGTAGATGTCGGCAAGTCTTTGTGGTGTTGGGAGGCAAGTTACTTATAGAAGGAAAACCAGCTCTTGTATCTACAGTATTTATGTGGCTGCTCCAGTTGAATTTTTAGTAAATGGTGATCTTGAGGATATTGATAGTGGGGGATGTGGTGATGGTCATGCCATTAAATGCCAAGGAGAGGTGGTTACATTCTCTTTTGTTGGAGATGGTCAGTGCCTTCCATAATGTTTGGGACAAAGACTCGTCATTTATTTATTTGCCTCTGTACTCTACAATTTGAGATTTGTAATAGCAAAAATCACATGTGGTTAAAGTGCACATTGTAAGATTTTATTAAAGGGTATTTTTGTACATTTTGGTTTCACCATGTAGAAATTACAGCAGTGTTTATGCATCGTCCCCCCCATTTCAGGTGTGGATTTGACAATGACCACTGTCCGCAGAAGACTTCATGAACAGAAATACAGAGGCTACACTGCAAGATGCAAACCACTGGTTCGCTGCAAAAATAGAATGGCTGGGTTACAGTTTGCCAAGAAGTACTGAAAAGCGCAATCACAGTTCTGGAAAAATGTCTTATGGACAGATGAGACGAAGATTAACATGTCAGTTTACAAATACACAGGACTAGGTGTTAAAAATCCAAAGTGCCAAATATCAATTTACTCCCGATGGTGATGGGAGCCTTCTGCACTCACCTATGCTCCTCCGATGTTGAGAAAGGCTAGGCAGACACGTCATTGGGGTTATCTAGAGGGCACCTACTTTCATCAACGTTTCGCTGATTGAACCCATGACGTCTCCAGTAGGCTCAGCGGTGCATTCTGGCGTCCCAGAACCACCCCCCTCTGCATCTGTCTAGTCGGTTATTTGGGAGACCAAATGGGGTCTTTCCTCTTCAGCCAGAGCCACTGGCTACTCTGCTCTGCTACCCGTGATGTTTCTTTGATGGCCTGGCGTAGGGCTTGTCCGCTGATCCCCAGGTCCTTCATCAGTATTCAGGTAGATGTTGCCACGAATCCTCGACATCCAACTTCTACCGGGCAGATCTTAGCTCTCCAGCCCTGCTGTTCTGCCTCCGCTGCAAGCTCTGTATATCGCAGTTTCTTTCTTTCGAAGGCTTCCTGCACAGCATCCTCCCAAGGGACTGTGAGCTCCACAAAGTACACCATGCGCTGAGAGTTCGACCGGAGCACAAGATCAGGCCTCAAGTTGGTGATGGCTATCTCTGATGGAACTGTAAGCCGTTGGTCCACATCCACCAGCATCTGCCAATCCCGGGCTGCCTCCAGCTGTCCAAGCCTGGCCCTTGGTGGAATTTTCCATTGCCTTTGTCCCTCCCCCCCCCCCCCGCCCGAACAAAGGCAATTGTCTTAACTGGGTTGGTTGTTCTGGGCGGCAAGGCATTGTTGGCTGTTCTCCTGCGTTCCAGAGTCGCAGCCAGGCATTTGAGAGTAATGGCAAGAGCAAAATATGGAGGACAGAAGAAATTGCTCAAGATCCAAAACATACTACCTCATCTGTGAAATACGGTGGTGGGGATGTAATGGCCTGGTCATGTATGGCTGCTGAAGGTACTGGCTCACTTATCTGCAGTGATGATACAACTGCTGATGGTAGTAGCATAATGAATTCTAAAGTGTATAGACACATCCTATCTGCTCAAGTTCAAACAAATGCCTCAAAACTCATTGGCCGGTGGTACAGCAAGACAATGATACCAAACATACTGCTAAAGTAACAAAGGAGTTTTTCAAAGCTAAAAAATGGTCAATTTTTTGAATGGCCAAGTCAATCACTCGGTCTGAACCCAATTGAGCATGCCTTTTATATGCTGAATAGAAAACTGAAGTGGACTAGCCCCCAAAACAAGCATAAGTTAAAGATGGCTGTACTACATATTCTGGCAGAGCATCACCAGAGAAGACACCCAGCAACTGGTGATGTCACTGAATCGCAAACTTCAAGCAGTCATTGCATGTAAAGGATATGCAACAAAATACTAAACATAACTACTTTAATTTACATGACATTGCTGTGGCCCCAAACATTATGGTGTGCTGAAATGGGGGGACTATGTATAAACACTGCTGTAATTTCTACATGGTGAAACCAAAATGTATAAAAATAGCCTTTATTAAAATCTGACAATATGCACTTTAACCACATGTGATTTGTTTTAAAATTACAAATCTCAAATTGTGGAGTACAGAGGCAAATACATAAATAAATAAATGATGGGTCTTTGTCCCAAACATTATGGAGGGCACTGTACTTGTTCGTGCATGAATCTTCATCAGCAAATGTCCCCATTGTGGACAAGAAGGTGGAAAGGTTATAGAATCATAGTCATATAGCATGGAAACAAGCCCTTTGGCCCAAATCAGGGGAGGGGAGGAGGCGGCCTGATGCCACGTGCAGTGGCAGGCAATAGATTTGGTGAACTTTGTAACTTTGTTGGCTCCAAACATGACGACTCTTGTGTAGTTTCTAGGTGAGGTCTGCTATGTGATTTTACCGGGTTGTATGCAAAACAAACGATTTCACTGTTTTTTGGATACATGTGACAATAAAGTATAGTTGAATCTTTTAATTGAATTGACTAAGATTTCCTACTGAAGTTAGTCCCATTTGCCTGTATTTAGCCCATATCCCTCCAAAGCCTTTCCTATCCATGTACCTATCCAAGTGTCTCTTAAAGTTCCTGCTTCTGCTACCTCATCGGGCAGCTGGTTCTATATAACCACAACCTCTGAGCGAAAAGGTTTGCCTTCATATTCCTATTAAATCTTGCCCCTCTCACCTTAAATCTATATCCTCTAGTCTTCCCTACACAGGAAAAAAGATTGTACATTCACCCAATCTATTCCCATCGTGATTTTGTACACATCTATAGGCTCACCTTTCAGCCTTCTGAGCCCCATGTCCTAACCTTTTACCTGTAGCTCGGGCACTTAAATCCTCGCAACATACTCGTAAATCTTCTCTCCACTCTTTCCAGCTTAATGACATCCTTCCTGTAACCGGGTAGACCAAAGCTAAACACAGTACTCCAAAAGTGGCATCATCAATATCTTATAAACTGGATCATAACGTTCCAACTTCTATGTATAATACTCTGGTTGATGATGGCTAATGTACCAAATGCTCTATTTACAACCTTTCTATCTGTGATGCCACTTTCAGGGAACTATATACCTGCATTCCTAATCCCTGTGCTCTACAAAACTTCCCAAAACTCTATGGTTCACTGCAAAGGTCCTGCCCTGGTCGACTTCTCAAAATGCGACATCTTGTGGCTGCACCTGGTGACAACCCAAGGTCACAACGAACCATCATGACTAGAGGGCGGCATCTTGGTGTGGGAGGATCTTGGTGTAGGCACGGGGTCGGTACCTGATTTTGTATTCAAGGCCGGGCAACTCCAGTGTCCTTGGAGGGAGTAGGGAGCTGTATTAGAGTGATTAAACATGTCTAGAGCACACAGTTCGTGTCCGACTGGTTTTTGGCTGGACTCCTGCGAGTCCCCGCCACACTGGTGACCCCCGATGACCAGGAGTGTAATCCTGGAAGGGAAATTTGAGGAAACAATGCATTCTGCTGCTGCAACCTACGAGGCCGACGAGGCCGGACTCAACATAGTCTCCCTAAAGCTACTGACATTTTGGACCTCACAGCCGGGGGTTTGGTTTAGACAGGCCGAATCCCAATTTTACATCCACGGCGTCACAGCCGACGAGACTCGCTGGCAGAATCCATCGACTGTATGTCTGGGACCGGCGCACGGGACTCAGGTTCTTGGTGGACACCGGGGCGGAGGTCAGCGAATTGCCCCCATCTGGACCCGACCTTCGTGCTGGTAAGAGGGGCCCCCGTTAACTACTGCGAATAGCAGTTAAATCCATACATATGGCGTCCCGTCCAAGGTCAATGTCACAACGAAGCATCGGCTCTAGAGGGCGGCGTCTTGGTGTGGGAGGCGCTAGTCACGGGGTCGGTACCTGATTTGGTATTTAAGGCTGGCAACGCCCATGTCCTTGGAGGAGTAGGGAGCTGTATCAGAGAGATTAAACACGTCTGGTGCACACAACTCGTGTCCAACTAGTTTTGGCTGGACTCCTTAGAGTCCCCGCCACAATCTCTTTATTATCTGCATTAAGCTCCCTTAGCCATTCCCTCAGGCCACTTGTCCAGCTGATCGAAAGCCTACTGTCATTTTTGATAAACATCTTCAATGTCTACGATACTACCTACTTTAGTGTCATCTGCAAACGTACAAATCATGACCCGCTGAATTTCTCCAGCACTTTATATCTATTTTGGCATCTGCAGTTTTATGTGTCTACATTGAACAGGTTGAGAAATCTGTTATCGAGAGATACATATCCTCGAAGACTCGAGGAGCAAAGAAAAGTTTGGTTTAAACTCTTTTTTAAAAGACAGCCATAATATGATTAGAGTCCAATTATGCATCATATTGGCCTTTGATCGGTGTGGAAATGATTTACGGGAAAGGTTGCAGAGATTAAGTTGTTCCGACAGAACTCGTATTGGTTTCCTTGCAACAAGGAGAGTTAAGATGAAGTTTCGAAATCATGTGGGCCTAAACAAATAAATGAAGGGAAATGTTCCATTTAGCTGAAGGATTAAGAATTAAAAATACAGGTCTCAAGTGATTGGCAAAAGAACCAAAAACAGCTTAGAGAAAAATGTCTCCATACCATTGCCTAATGAGGTGATGGAAACAGAAGCAATTGTGGCTTTTAAAATGGAGTTGGCTGAATACCAGGTATAGGTGTCTGTATAAATAAAGTTGAACTATTCCATCTGTAAATTTTATGAGACAATGTTATTGTTTCATTGCACGAATTCAGGCTGTGTTCCTTTAAATGTGGTAGGTAAAAGTGACACAGCAATCATCTATATAATTAAAAGTCTCATCTTGACCACTTCCTGTTTGCACTGTGCTTTGCACTGAAAAAACGCTACCACATATGGTTGTGATTTTTTTGGCCATCTTACTCGGAGTCCTCCTCCACTACACAGGCCCCAAGGTTGTTTCCCATCGATTAGTGTTTTAGCGATTAGAAAACTTATTAGTGTTGAGATTCTCTCTCTCCTGTCAATCATCGCTACGAAGGCCACGCCCTTCCGGTGGGGGGAGGGACTATAAAACCCGGAAGTGTGGGCGTGGCTCAGTCTGTCTGCAAGATGGCGAGGGAGAGGTCACGACTCTCTGTCTGAGCTGGGAAACTACAGAACACTGTGAGTATGCAATGTACTTGAATAAATGATTTGTTAGCCCTTAATGAAAATGAAATAAGTTGTTTGGCCTGCCCTGTGCTTGGAAGTGCAATGGCAAGGGAAATGAAGTGAAAATACAATGAGCTGTTTGGCTTGAGCCTGTCCTGTGCTTGGAAGTGCAATGGCACGGGAAATGAAGTGAAAATGCAATCAGCTGTTTGTCTTGAGCCTGCCCTGTGCTTGAAACTGCAATGGCAATGGAAGTGAAATGAAAATGCAATGAGCTATTCGGCCTGCCCTGTGCTTGAAACTGCAATGCAATTGGAAATGAAGCCGCTAATGTTGGCCCACAAGGCCCCTATTAGCCGAGAAACAAGTCTCTTTTGCCCAAAATGCCCGTATTAGCCCAGGAGCATTATTTTGGCCCAAAAGGCCTGTGCCAGGCCAGGCCAGGAAAAGTCCAGAAAAAGTGCCTTTCACTGAGATTTCACTCAGATTTTTTTTTAAAGAGCCTCTTCGTCCCGTTCAATAAGTATTCCCCCTGCATGTATTAAGCATCACCCCAAGTATTTTTCTCCCTCCCTTCTTTTGTTCCCCGCCAGATTCAGGCCAGGATAGACTTTCCTCCTTCATTGCTGTGATCTGCAGAAAAAGATGAAAAATGTCTAAAATTGATTCTCCACCCTCTCCCCCTCACCCCCTTCTCTCTCACAGAGTCTCTCTCACCTGTTTTGGGCAGAATTTCTGGCAGTTTCTGAGCTGCCAGCCCACCAGGCTAGAGTGACTGAGCTGCAAGAATCCATTCGGTCCACAATGTCCATACTAACCATCTGGAAACCAGTCCCTTCAGCCCACAACACCTATACCAGTGCTCCAGAAAGCCCCCCCCCCCCCCCCCCCCCCACCACTGGCCAGCAATATTGCCGTTGGTGGAGAGGTGGAATATTGCGTTGGAGGATCAGCCCTCCCGTGTGAACATGGGACCCAACGGGTCCCACTTAGTCTATTGCAATCTAAAGGTATATATGGGTTGACAGTAGGCAGTATTGTCTGATGGCCTAATTGAAATGTCAGAGATTTTACTTTCACCATCACCAGATAGAGCACATCCATCTAACCTATGGATATAGAACTCATACATACTGTATTTCAGACGAATTAGCAAATTATGATTCAAATCTCAATACATTAGAAATCCAAGTAGGATATTGTTAACAGTTAATTAATATGGCAAAAGCCATAGCACAATATCACCAGAAGCAAATGGACACCAAAACATCCATTAACCACTATTGCCAGGACTTGAAGGTCTGCGGTTTAGGGAGAGTTTGGGCAGGATAGGATTTTATTCCTTGGATCACAGGAGGCTGAGAGGTGATCTTAGGGAGGTGTGTAAGATCATGAGAGGAATATGTAGGCTGAATTGTGGGTATATATGGAATGAGCTGTCAGAAAGTAGTTGAGGCAGGTACTATATCAACATTCAAAAGAAATTTGGACAGGTACATGGAAAGGAAAGGTTTTAAACATTTTAAAGGTTTTGACAGGGGTGGAAATCGCTTTTGAAAACATGGGGGAGACACAATGAGGTCTGACATCTAGGACGGGTTGGCAATCTACAGCCCACAGGCCGGATCCGGCCCGTAACCCGAAATCATCCGGCTCACAAGCGTATTTTTGTTCAATTCGCTTTCACAACCTAGGCTCTACAGCCAGTCCCGAAGTACGCAGGCGACCTGGGAGCTACAGCCAGACCTGGGGCGCACAGGCGACCTGGGAACTGCAGCTAGTCCCAGGCTGCTAGATTCTAGGAGCTGGCGGCCTCCAACTGGAATTGACCTTGAGGGCTCCGGTCGCAGAGCCTGAGGACTTACCATCTGACTTTGGAGACTGTGGCGGCGTTGCGGCTGCGACCTGACTTCAGAGGATTTGGTTTTGCTGCAACATATTTCACAAAATATGGGGGGGGATTGTCCCCACGTCTCAAAACATAGGGGAACAGGTTCCCCCCCCCATTCCTCCCAGGATTTCCGCCCATGGTTTAGAGGGCCAAACGCAGGCAACTGGGACTGGCGTAGATGGGGCATATTTGTCTGGATGGGCAAGTTGGATTGAAGGGCCTGTTTCCGTGCTGTATGACTATGGCAGTGTACTCCCATTTGGCACTGATTCAGATCAATGAACTTGAATGCGAGCAGCAAACAATAGCGGCCAATACTCAAGCACTCGTATCTACCCTATATATTTTGATGATGTAGTTTGAAACAGTTGCATTATTATATGTGGCTAGGGATTGAGGTTGAATGGAAAGGGATGGGAGCACTGAAGCAAGATCTTTGAGAAAGTAAAACAAGTAAGATTACTACTTAAGACATTCGACCAGAGAAACAGCATGTATAGTTTGATTTAGTTTAGTCATTGGGTTACTGTCGGTGGGACAATGATGATCGCAGACAAATGTTGAGGTGTCGGGTGATCAGGTTGGTGGAATGGGCTACTGGAGCCCCTAAGCAGCCAGGAGCTTGATTAGATCCTACACCGCTCCATGTGGCCGAGCCCACGGATTAGGCATGGCTTACAGTGGCACAGAGTGACGGAGCGGCGGTAGAGGACATCGACCCATCGCCTGGCCTGGACGACCCCTGCATCTTTGACCCAGTGCCACCGCCAGGACAACCGGCCTTGATTGCCAAGTTAAGACCCTTACATCTATATAATTAAAAGTCTCATCTAGACCACTTCCTGTTTGCGCTGTATATTGATTTTAGAAAAAATGCTACCCTGTATCATTGAGATTTTTGGCCATCTTACTCACAGTCCTCCTCCGCTGAGCCAGTCCCGAGGATATTTCCCATTGATAAAAAATAAAAAAGTTATGAGTGTTTAAAAAAGCTTGCGATCAGCTGAATGGTCCTCTTGCCTGTCAATCACCACGATGAAGGTAACGCCCCTTCCGGGGGGGGAGGGGGCAGGAGTATAAAACCCCGGATGCCTGGATGTGAGCCAGTCACTCTGCAAGATTGCGAGGGAGAGGCCATGACTGTCATTCTAAGCTGTGAATCAACTGAACTGTGAGTCTGCAATATACTTGCAATAAATTATTTGTTAGCCCTTAATGACAATGCCATGAGTTGTTTGGCCTGCTGCCCTGCCTGTGCTTGAAAGAGCAATGCTTAATTGGGAATGAAATTAAATGACAATGCCATGAGTTGTTTGGCCTGCTGCCCTGCCTGTGCTTGACACTGCAATGCTTTATTAGGTCCGACTGTGTTTGGAAGGAATAAATGCTTCATTAGGTCTGACTGTGTTTAGTCCAAAAGTCCCGCTCATTTCGTGACTTCCGCTTAGTGGACAGGTCGCGCTGATTGTGTAATTTCCAGTGAGTGCAGAGGTCGAGCTGATTGCGTAATTTCCTGTAAGTGCAGAGGTCACACTGATTGCGGAAGTGCCACTGACTGCGGAAGTGCCACTGACTGCAGAAGCCCCACAGTGGAAAGGCCGCGCTCAGCCATGTGAGTAGATTCAAGAAAGTGTACTGTCATATATATGGTGTGTGAGTGTGTATGTGTGAGTCTGTGTGTGTGTATGCGTGTGAGTGTAGGTGTGTCTGTGTGCTTGTGTGTGAGTGTATGTGTGTGTGTGAGTGAGTGTGTGTGTGTGAGTGAGTGTATGTGTGTGTGAGTGTACGTTTGTGTGTGTGTGTGAGTCAGTGTGTATGTGTGTATATTGGAATTTGTGGAGAGGTGGAATATTGCGTTGGGGGACCAGCCCTCCCGTGTGAAGCTGGGACCCAACGGGTCCCTCTTAGTCTAGTTTAAAATAAAATTTGGACTTGAAGGGGACAAGACGGCACCTAAAACTTGGTCTAGTATCTTGCACTCTTATGATTGTGCCTAATTTGGTGCAGGTTTGTCACTAAACTGTAGACTAAGGAAGAATTTCACTGTACTTGGGCACATGTGAGTATTAAGTGCCATTGAACCTTTGAGGTGTATATTTACCATTGAACCTTTGAGGTATATATGTTGGTGGAATGTTGTGCTTCACGTTTTCTACTTGACTAGACTGATTGCAATTGGATTCACACTTGAAAAGGCAACGGAACTGGAGCAAGTTCACAGACTTGCACGTGAATTTAAATGCTCTATTTTGGAGAGGCAGGTTTGGATAGGGTGGCATGGTGTTGCTGCATTACAAATGCCAGAGACCCGGGTTCGATCTTGACTATAGGTGCTCCCTGTGACACTGTTGGTTTTCTCCGGGTGCTCCAGTTTCCTCCCACTCTCCAAAGACGTGCAGGTTTGTAGGTTAATTAGCTTCTGTTGAAGCTAATTAATTGCCCCCCATTGTGTAGGATGCGAAACAGGCTGAAAGGCCTGTTTCCACACTGTCCAGAACTAAACCGAAGAAAACTAAAGTTTATGCACACAGTTTATTCACATACGTGGACTGTTGTGCTAAATGATTAGTGAAGGGAACCATTCCCCTGACACCCAGAACGTTCTTCTTCCATTCAGCCCTAATATCTGACACAAAATTGACTGACAAGATCCACAAGCAAAGTGGCCATCACTTCGTACCATATAGGAAAGGCTTAATGTAGGTGTCAATTTCTGTGAAAACATCTTCATAATTTAGATTTTTATTGTGGAAGCTAGTGGAGAGGAGGGGGATGTAAAAAAAAGTATTTTACATTTTACACAATCAACTTAAACATCAGGTGTAAAATGTATTTTAATATATAAAGTGGCACTGAGATGTTGACTTGGATTGTGAACAAGGATGTTGATTTACAAGTCTCTTGATTGACAGGTCTCTACCTTGATCGAGTTTTTTGAGAGTTGCTGATGTTGATCAATGAGGATAGGGCGGTGGATGTTGTGTACATGAATCTTAGGAAGGTATTTGATACATTTCCCATGGTAGGCTAATCCAGAAGATTAAGATGTACAGGATTAACGACGACTTGGTTGTATGGATTCAAAACCAATTTGCTGACATTGATAAAAGACAGAGTTGTTTGGTGGAAGGACAATATTCAGGCTGAAAGTTTTGTGACCAGTGGAGTTCCATAGGGATCTATGCTGAGACCTCTGTTTGTGATATATGTAGATTACTTTGAACTAAATGTAGACAGGTTGGTTAGTAAGTTTGACTTAAGTCTTAGTAAGTAAGTTAGTAAGTAAGGGGCAGATGGACACAAAAAGCTGCAGTAACTCAGCGGGACAGGCAGCATTTCTGGAGAGAAGGAATGGGTGATGTTTCGGGTCGAGACCCTTCCTCGATCTTCCCATTACTAACCTGAGGAAGGGTCTCGACTCGAAACGTCACCCATTCCATCTCTCTAGAGATGTTGCCTGTCCCGCTGAGTTACTCCAGCTTTTTGTGTCTATCTTCAGTTTAAACTAGCATCTGCAGTTCTTTCCTATACATGGTAAGGGTGGCTGTGAGGAAGGCTGACAAAATATACAGCAGGATATGGATCAGCTGCAGGAATGGATGGAGAAATGGCAGTTGGTGTTTAACCCGAGCAAGTGTTAGATGTTGGACTTTGGAAAGTCGAATTCAAGGGGAAAATATATAATAAGACTTTAAACTGCATTAATGTATGGAGGGATCTTTCGGTCCAAGTCCACAACTCCATGAAAGTAGCCACACAAGCAGATGGAGTGGTGAAGCATTTTGTATGCTCACCTTCATTGATTATCAGTGTCAGGAAGTCATGATGCAGCTTTAAGAACTTTGGTTAGATTGCATTTAAAGTATTGTGTGCAGTTCTGGTCGTCCAATTACAGGAAGGATGTAGAAACTTTGGAAATAATGCAGAGGAGATTTCCCAGATTGATTCCTGGATTAGAGGGTATTAGGTACAGGGAGAGGTTGGACAGACTTCTCTAGACAGGGATTGTTTCCTCTCGACAGGGAGCTTCGTTTAACGGTACAATGCATCCCGTCGGGTGGCAGCCTCACCAGCAGCTGTCCGTCCTTTCACCCTTTTTGTTATTTTTTGTGTGTCTAAAAGTATGTTTTTAAAGGTTTCTTAGTCTTTTTTATGTGGGGGGGGGGGGGGGGGGGTAATAGGGTCGAAACCGTTTCTCAGTCACTTACCTGGATGGAGATTCGTCTTTTCTCCGAGTTGCATCTTCTTCCCCCCTCGCGGCCTACCAACTGGATTGGCGTGGCCTTTAAGGCCGGAGGCCGGCCATAGCTGCAGCAGCGGCGCAGCACTGAGTTCCATCGCCGAGCGGGACGATGCCTTACCGGGGATCGCCTGTATTGGAGCTCCGGAGCATTGGGCCTGCTGATTAACACCATGGGGCTGTGGTTTGTGGAGCTTCCAGCCATGGGTGACGCTGACTTTAACATCGCCGAGTCCTGGGATCTTTTGCCGAGGGTCGCCAGTGTTGAATCTCCGCCCAGCTCGGCCTGTGGACTCGGAAGCCGCGGTCACCGGCAGGAAGCGGCCAATTCGGAAACTCCAAGCCGCGAGTGTGTTCCGATCAGTTCCGACGCCGGAGCTCCGATCATCCCGGCGCCTGAACATCGGGCTGCCGTAGCTGCGACTGCAGAAGGCTCAAAGGCCCCGACCACGGGTGAACAAAGAGGAAGATGACTGAACCTTATTGCCTTCACTCACATTGGGAAACGTTGATTCTGCTGTGTGGGGATGTTCATGTTAAATTCTATCGTGTATTGTGCTCTTTTTATTCGTATGGCTGTATGGTAACTCAAATCTCACTGTAGCAATTGCTGCATGTGACAATAAATGTAACTTGAACTCGGAAACAGGTCTTTCAGCCCACCGAGTCTAAGCCGACCATCGATCACCCTTTCACATTAGTTCTATGTTATCCCCCTTCCTCATGCACTCCCTAAAGATTAGGGGAAACTTACAGAGCTGAATTAACCTTGAAACTGCACGTCTTTAGGATGTGTGAGGAAACTGGAGCACCCGAAGGAAGCCCACATGGTCACAGGGACAACGTGAAACTCCACACAGACAGCACCTGAGGTCAGGATCGAACCCAGGTCTCTGGCGCTGTGGGACAGCCGCTTTGCCGGCTGTGCTACTCTATCATTATTTTAAAATATACACAGTGAGTGTGGATGCCTGGAACGCACTGTTGATGGAAGCAGATACGATTGTGGCATTTTAGAGATTTTTGGATAAGTCAATGGATATGCATGGAATGGAGGGATATGGATTATGTGCAGGCAGGTACGGTTGGTCTGAGCATCATTTTCCCACATTGTAGGCCGAAGGATGTTCCTGTGCTTAACAACCCAATGGATAAAATATCTTCAGTCTTGATAAGATTATCAATCATGACACAATGAGCAAGAGGTTGGTTCTATATGTTTTATTGTCATTTCATGTTTGTTATAAACAACACTGTTTGATTTGAACAGATTTAAATGCAAAATGGTTAGAAAGATGTACAACAAAAAGCAACCCCTATTGATAAAAACAATATGTAAAAAAAGCAACATCTTCAATTCCGTGTGCAAAAGATTTCATACCGACAGAAACACTAACTCTAGGTAGCATTTCCTGATAAATTACTTAAATAGCGTATCTACAAAATAATGAGATTTGTTTACCTGCTTAAAGTTACAAGTTGCAACAGAAAAACTCAATAATTTATACAAACACTTTCCTTAAAAAAGAGGAATGACATACAATTAGTTTTGGGGAAACGGTTGTTTTTCATATCTTTCTTTACTGGGGCAATACCTTTTTCTTTTGTAAAAATAAATTTTTGACTATGTACACAGCCTTTTTCATACTACAGTAGCTTCAAGAGACTTTAGATACGTGAGCAAGGTTTTCCGCTGCTTGATCCAAAGGTTCTTATCGATCAAACAACAATGAGGTAATATTTGTACATAGAAGTTTCACCTTTTTCACTTTTTGGAAACCATATAGACCCATGTGCACCACATGGTTGAAGAAAAATAAAGTTCTAGGCTCTAAAAGGGATTACTTTATCATGAGCTGAATAAAGACAACTGCCTCACAAGGCCCCAAAGCCTACAAAATACAACAATTACAGACTCGTTGTCGAGTCTCCCACTTTCAGCTTCACCTATGGGCTGCCCTTTTACCTGGGCAGTGGGATAATGTTTAAACAAAGAAAAAAAATCCTAAACTAGCTAGCATTAATATAGAACAATATTAATAAATTATCACTGTATTTACAATCTTAGAATGCATACAAAGACTATGATAAATTCTCATGGATAGTCTGCGCATTTACTTTTTAAAGTGTCCTTCAATCTTATTTCACCCAGGATAAGAAAATAAATAATTTATTACTTTTTTATCAATATCTACAGGCACAAAGATTTGCCCCTTTGGCAAAAGTTAAAGAGAAGAGCAGTCTCTCAACTGTCTACTTGCGCCTTTTTTTAAACCATAGTATTTGAAGCAGAAGCTCCCTCCATGGTGGCCAGTATCAGCATCGAAGAGAACGCTCACAGACTGCTCTTCTAACTCAACTTGCCATCAGACTAGCAAAACGTTGCAGGATGACAGCAATCTTATCCTAAGGGAGCCAGAGATATGTTACATCTTCCATATTTCTTCCTGGCAACAAGACCTGAAGATACATTTTCCAGCCTCTGCCTTAGTCTGGTCAGCACGTATCCGGAGAGTTGGCCTGTGTTGATCTGATTCAGGGTGGGATGGGGTCAATGGAATTAGATTCTCATGTTGTGTGTAATCATCTAGCTAATTCGGAAAGTATTTACACTAAATACATTTAGTAAAAGGAACAAAAAAAGGTCCAATACAAAAAAAGGTAACAATTCCTCCATGGTTTCTTCCAGATGAATTTCACATAAAGAAAAAAATTACAATGGTTCTCCCACCCCTTTTGTAAATCCTTCTTT
Source organism: Okamejei kenojei (assembly GCA_035221665.1). Lineage (NCBI taxonomy): Eukaryota > Metazoa > Chordata > Chondrichthyes > Rajiformes > Rajidae > Okamejei > Okamejei kenojei. The sequence continues at coordinate 60,521,540 of CM069139.1, read as the reverse complement.
ATTTTCATTTAAACCTCAGTTATCCTTTCATCATAAAACAGTACTCATTTCTTTCTTTAATATTAGTCCACAGCAGAGATAGTCTCATGAGCAGCATGCAATCTCCTTCCAGGGGACCTCCAGCTATGAGATGTAGTAGGACTGATATGGTTAATGACGTGTCGAGTTAAACTTTTCACAGATGCAAGAGGTTTTTGTTTCCATGTAATTGCAATTTGAAATTATCAAAGACGGAAAAACAGTTAAGTAGAGTCAGTCGTGATCTAGGGAATGATTTCCTTGCAGAAATTGTTGTATTTGATGTTGATAACATCCAATGAGTTGTATCGGCCAATGCAGGTCATGTGCTTTCCATGAATAAAACGAGGAAGAAGGAAACAATGGCCCCAGGATTTGTTCCAAGAAAATAGATAGGTGCAACACCAGCTTAAACATTTCTACATCAAGGAATGTTAACATTAGGAATCTGTAGAGGAAAAATGCAAAGTCAGTCAAAATTTAAACCAGAAAGAGCTTGTTTTAAAAAAAAATCCAATACAATTACATATGCATTGTTCCTTTCTTTTTTGCACAATTTTGCCAATATGACCCATTCATAAAAATAGGATTTAAGTTTTTACTCGCACCTTTTGTTAGTTAACGTTAACCATGCGGTGTTAACAAGGAACAAGCATATTTGTACATATGTACAGAACCTGAAGCTTTAGTTAACAAATTTGGCCATTCTGTTTTCCCATTGATACAAATATAAATCTTACCTCTGCACTCATATTTAAGATCAGAGAAGTAAACCATTTCTTGAGAAAACACAAAGAGTCCCAATCGTCCACCAGCATAGGTCTTGTCATAGATTGCTCCAGAGTCTGCCATTATTTTTTTCCCCTCATACATTACAACTCTGTAATATGAACAAAAACATATTAATTAATCTGGTACAAGAAAACTTATTGCAGGGTTTATCGCTGTCCAAACTAATTCAATCCTTAATTTTTGTTGAAAGGAACTGCAGATACTGGGTTATACTGAAGATAGACACAAAGTGCTGGAGTAATCAGCGGGTCAGGCAGTATCTCTGGAGAAAAAGGATGGGTGATGTTTCGGGTCAGACTGAAGAAGGATCCCGACACGGAACATCATCCATCCTTTTTCTCCAGAGATGTTGGCTGACCTGCTGAGTTACTGCAGTACTTTGTGTCTATCAATCCTTAATTTATTCTTGTGACTTAAAACCTCACGTTATCCCAGTTATTTACATAGAACAGTAGCACAGTATCTGTGCCGAACATGATACCAGGTTTCTCTGCCATCATGTGGTTCCTCTTGTACATCCACGTGCTTATTTAAAGCAACATGATCAATAGTATAGTAGGATGTGAAAATATCAGTTGTGAAGTAATTACCTGATGAATCCTGTCTTTGGTCTGTGGGTTAGTTGCCATCTGTAAGCTGCCTTGTCCTTCCAGCCAATGTTATTGGGATCATGCCACAAAGTTTGAACCTAAGAAAGAAAAAAAAGCAAATGCGTTATTTAATTGCTTCCTAATAGCATCAGAATTCAGTAAGAGGGCTTTTATATGTCAAGGCTAATTGCAACTTTTAAACAAAGCATAGATGGTTTCTACTTGCAAATTTAAATATTTTAATTTAATGCTGCTTAAATCAAGGACATTACTGAAGTTATCCGAGTGGCATGGGTGTTATACTTTGGAAACAGACTTTGAAACTAAGGTACCCAATACTCCTCATCTTTGGAGTTTCCATTGAGAGTTGATGAAGACTAATTGCTGTAATTAGTAAATAATTCAGCTATTAACACCATAATCTCCAGAATGGGAGAGAGTAAACTAGATTGCCATTCCTTGCCATTCTTTGTTTCCCCAATAAATTAGGGAGCATTTAAATGAATGGAAAACAGGCTTGAAGGGCACCTTCCTATTCCCAACAGAACTGAAGAAACATATTGTGAATTTTATAATTACTGCTCTAAACCTTGACAAGGAAAGTAAGAATGAAAGATTTCAGATTCAAAAACTCTTGGAAGGATAATTAGTGTAGTTTTAGTTCAGAGATGCAGCGTGGATACAGGCACTTAGGCCCACACCGACCAGCGATCACCCTTACATAAGTTCCATCCTACACACTGAGAACAATTTACTGAAGTCAATTAACCTACAAACCAGCAGGTCTTTGGAATGTGCGAGGAAACCAGAACACCCGGAGAAAACGCACGCGGTCGCAGGGAAAACGTACAAACTCTATACAGACAGCACCCGCAGTCAGGATAGAACCCCGGTCTCTGGCGCTGTAAGGCAGCGACTCTACCACAGTGCCACCCTAATTTTTGCAGTAGTCTCACAAAAAAATTCTACCCGTGATGGGAGACATAAATAACATTTTGTTTCCAAAATATTTGCGTCATAATAATTGGTAGATGTATTCAATGTTCTTGTACCTGTCCTGCTGTATTGCCAGTGTGCCAGAGTGCATTACGCAAGTGCTCTCCTGGGCCAGTTGTAGAGTTCACCACTTTGATGGAGAGTCCGGCGTAACCCTGAGCTTTGGTTGGTGAATCGAGCCAGTAAGGTCTGTGTGATTTGTTTCCACATTACCACATAGAAGCGGCTACTGGACTGGTATCCAAAAACAAACCCGGCGTAGTCATCATCCCGCTCAGTATTGATGAAGAAAGTACCACTGAAGTCGACAGCATTGAATTCGTCATATCCTGGTTAAAAAAAAGGCCCTTTAAGTAAAATATTTGTCTAATTATTCTCCCCAATTTGAATGTTATAAGCTATATATATGAAACTGCTGCAGTAACACAGCAGCTCAGACAGCATGTCTGGAGATTTTTTGATCTGAATGCACCAGAGGGGTATGCTCGTGAGGTACCCAAGGCCCCCCTACACCATATTCAAGCACAATCAGATAGAACAACTAGTTGTCCTACAACTTTTGGCTGTGCACGCTATACGCAAGAAGAAGAAGATCATATTCAAGCATGGCTCAAAACAGCAGAGCTGTCTGGCCAACTGGACAAGAAAGAAAGGTTGTCTTAAAAATGCAAAGAGATGCCTTCTGCCAATTTTAAGTCTAAGATTAACTGAGCGGAGCTGATGTCCTGCGAGCTGTACCCTATCACTGTCCGAGGTAGCGGGTGACTTCAGAATACCTTCGGCCTGTTGCTGATAATTCCTCAGAGGCTTCTGTCCTTTCTCCTTTAACCCAACTCGGAGGAGGCCAGAATTCGAGTGTGCTTATTGCCATCCCTATACATGTTTAGTTTAATTTAGAGACACAGCGCGGACTCAGGCCCTTCAGCCCACCTGAGCTGACCAGCAATCCCTGCACACTAACACTATCCTACAGGCACTAAGGACAATTTACAATTTTTTACCAAGCCAAGTTGCCTACAAAAGCTGTAGATAGTCACACAAAAGCAGTGACCACCTACACTCACTGGTGCTGTAAACTAGCAACTCTACCGCTGCTCCACCATTCCACCCCTACCTCAATGTGATTTATGTTTTGTGGGTGCTGCAAGTTTTTTAATAAAACCCAGAGCTGCATTTGACTTGATTCCTTTGGCATGAAGAATCCCTGTTTTCCCACCCACTCTGGCAACGTAGTTAATTTTATGCTTTTTGGGTCAGCTCAACACTCACCAACCGCAATGCCAGGATCGCAGTTAACAGTCTGCACCAACTCTTTGCCTTGATGTCTGACCACCCAATTGGGGTCAGTTTGGGACGTTCCCTTTGGATCCAGCGGTACCATTTGGAATTTACGGAAGTCAGTCTCCGTGATGTCAAAGTTTTCAGGACAGACGTCATAGATATCCGGGACATTGTCTCCATCAAAATCATCCTTACAAGCATCACCTCGACCATCACCTGAATAAAATAAATGATATCTTTCATAAAAGTATCCATTGAAAAGTATTTCCCCCATTAGTTTCCATTATTTATTTCTCTCTCTCATCCAGTTTAAAATGAATGAAGCAATGTGTAATATTTACTCTTACCATCAGAATCAGTTTGGTTGGGGTTAAATTTCAATCTGCAGTTATCCCGGTCATCAGGAATACCATCATTATCATCATCATAATCGCAGGCATCACCCTTGCCGTCCTTATCGTGGTCGGCCTGGTTGGCATTGGGAATGTAGGGACAGTTGTCCAGATTGTTCTGGTGTCCATCCTCATCGATATCCTGATTGTTGTCACATTTGTCACCAACAAGGTCAGAGTCGGAATCAGCCTGGAATTGGGTAACAGATCCATATTAGTCCACATTGGAGAGTTCTGGTCATTGAATAAACATTCTGTATAACTAAATATAGGCAGCATCAGAAATATCACTGATGATGAAACAGTCCTTGCACAAGCGCAACCCAAATGTATTTTTGCAATGCAAAACAGGATGAGAGGCATACAGCAGGGAAACAGTCTCTTCGCCCCAACCTCCCCATGCTGACCAAGATACCCCAACTATATTAATCTTATCTGCCCACATTTGGCCCATATCCTTTTTATCATTTAAGATATTTGTGCTTTACTTAAAGCAGTAAACAACATTAGAGCAATTTTGAAAGAATATTTTATCAAAATATTCTAATATTACAGTAGTGCGTTCATTGGTGTGCATTATTTAAAAACACTTACTTGATCTGGATTGTGTTCTAGTGGGCAGTTGTCACACTGATCACCAACACCATCTAAATCTGTATCCCTCTGGTCAACATTATATATATATGGACAGTTGTCCTTCTCATTTAAAATGCCTGGAAAGTAAAAAATATTGTAGTATTAGGATAAATGTTTTATCAGTTGGTTTATGCTATTATAAACCAAACTTCAATTGAGATTGTCCTCCTTACAACAGGTAAGGTTACAAGGGTGTGACTTAATGAAACTAGTTTGCTTCGTCATTCTCATTCGCTTTAGGTTGTACGAATAAGGATAAAGTGTCATAATTTACAGAAAGTTTGGTAACCAATTCACAAGGTAATTGGCAAACACAACTTAATGAGGAGGGAAAGAATTGTAATCTTGTGTGCACTGTTTAAAAGCTCGGTGGATGCAAATTCAATGATTACTTAGGAAATGAAATTGGAAAAATGCTTGAGAAAAAAAACGTCAAGAGTGGTGCCGGAAAAGCGGAAGAATGGAACCAACTAGATGGTTGTATTGAACAGCCAACGCATACAGGCTGGGCTATATGATCTCCTTGGTGATTATTTACTAATATTAAAGCATTACTGTGGTCTTCAACTTGCAGGTCAAGCATTCTTACCATCTCCATCAATATCAATGGCACAGGCATCTCCTTCCCCATTTCCATCAGTATCTGTCTGGTCAGGGTTATGGTCGTACGGGCAGTTGTCACAGCGATCTCCAACATTATCCCGATCATAATCATATTGGCGAGGGTTAAACAAGAATGGGCAGTTGTCCTGAAAAGCAGTTTCATGAGCAGGTTGAAATACACATTTTAAACAAAAGGAAAGCCCATGCTCACTCAAATACAAAATACTTCAATTCAATTTGGAAAAGTGTTCTTTCAAACACTCCATTATTAAAATGAAATCCAGCGAGGCATTTTTGGACACAGAGGTGTCACATTGCCTAAATAGCTAGTGTTTGCTTGTGAAGCTGTTACTGTCTCACAGAATCTGCCTGTGCGTATGTGGTTATGAAAACACAAAAGCCTATAGAGTCAGAACCACCCTTTTAAATGGCATTGCACTTGGCAAATGGGTTTCACAGGTACCCGAGATGAGGCCCAGACAGCTTTGTCAACTCTGCTATGTGTCAGAATACAGAGCACCCAGTGAATCTTGTTTTCATTCTGCGCATTATTCCCCCCTACCCCCTCAGAATTAATGTCATAGGGCAAAGTGTGTTTTCTTTTAGTATTGTCTGTCCTCACAGAATGGTGTGGTGTAGAATATCTTTCATTCAAAACTTACGTTCTCATCTGGAATGCCATCATTATCATCGTCCTTATCACAGGCATCACCAACTCCATCTTTATCGTGGTCTTCTTGTCCAGAGTTGGGGAGGAATGGGCAGTTATCCTACAAATCAAGAAGTGTGGCATTTCAGATGTGCAAAATAACAAAATAGCTGTCAATTTAATTTCAGAAAGATGCTGCTAGGGGAATTCATGTTTTCAGATTGATTCAGTTTGATTCCTTTTAAAAAAACAGCTGCCTAACAAGAATGTTATGGGTTTGCGCATCCAAGCAGAACAGACAATTATAACTAATTCTAATCGACAGACTGACAGAAGTTTTGTATATGAACCACACCCTGCCCTTTTCATGTCATTACACAGATTCATTACATCATTAACTGGCGAGATAATTTCATATTTTTCATTCCTCAAATTTGTGTTACTTCAATATGCTTTCTGCTCCAAGTATAAAGTCTATGTTTTAGTTTAGTTTATTATGTGAACCAAGGTACGGTGTAAACTTAAGTTTAGAGATACAGCACAGAAACAGACCCTTCAGCCCACTGAGCCCATGCTGCCCAGCAATCCCCATACACAAACACTATCCTACACACTAGGGACAATTTTTAACTTTACCAAATCCAATTCACCTACAAACCTGTACGTCTTTGGAATGTTTTAGGAAACCGGAGTATCCGGAAAAACCCCACGCGGGGAGAATGTACAAACTCCGTACAGATAGCACCCGTAGTCAGGATCGAACCCAGGTCTCTAGCGCTGTAAGGCAACAACTCTACCGCTATGCCACCCTGCCATCCCAAAGCTGTTTTGTAGCATGCTATCCAGATAGCGGAAAGACTATACATGATTACATTCAAGCCATCCACTGTGTACATTTACAGGATAAAGGGAACAACGTTTAGTGCAAGATAAACTCTAGGCTATACACTATGTTACATGACATATAGACTGAAGCACAATGTCAGATCTAAGGAGACAGGTTAATGAGTTTACCTTTTTGCAGTGGTAAGTTGCATTGGCAACACAAGTGAGTTCTTTATTTGGCCAGCCGTCCAGATCAGTATCTTCTCCACAGATAATGCCGTTGCCAGCAAAACCAGGCTTACATTCACAGCGGAACATCTGCTCACTGAAGACACCCAGGTAAATACACTTGGCATGTTTATTGCAGTTGTTTGTCTTGTCTTTGCAGGGGTTTCGTGGCTCACAGACCTTTGTACATAAAAAACACATATTGTCTGATCACTTGCTGCTAACATACATCACACCTTTCCTTTGCAATACTTCATAAGTTGTAGGAGCAGGATTAGGCCATTCTGCCCAACAAGTCTACTCTGCCATTCAATCATGGCTGACATAGCTTTCCTTCTCAACCCCATTCTTCTGCCTTCTCCCTATAACCCCTGATACACATTCGTCGCCCATTCCTTCTCTTCAGAGATGCTGCCTGACCCGCTGAGTTACTCCAGCATTTTGTGTCTAATCAAGAACCTGTCAATCCTCACCTTAAAAATATCCATGGGCCTCCACAGCCTCCTGTGGCAATGAATTCCACAGATTCACCACCGTCTGACTAAATATATTCCCCTTCGTATCCTTTCTAAAGGTACGTCCTTTTATTCTGAGGCTATGGCCTCTGGCCATAGACTCTCCCACTAGTGGAAACATCCTCTCCACATCCACCCTATCCAGGCCTTTCACTATTTGGTAAGTTTCAATGAGGTCCTTCTTCTTCCTCCAGTAAGTATAGGCCCAGTGCCATCAAACGTTCATCATATTTTAACCCAATCATCCCTGGGATCATTCTCTCAAACCTCCTCTGGACCCTCTGCAAAGCCAGCACATTCTTCCTCAGATATGGGGCCCAAATTCTGGTTATATCTTGTCTTACAGATAATTTATATTGTATGGATGCATGGACATTTCTTTGAAACTAAAGAAGTGGCCCTGATTAAACACCATTACATTTTAATCTCACCTGCTTGTTATTTGTAGCCTCCTCGATGCCCCTGCCAAATGGTTGATTGCCAGTGTACCGTGCGGGGCATTGCAGGCAGTTGTATCCTGGGACTGTGTTTTCACACCTGTGCTCTCCATTTACCTGAAAGCAGGTATCAGGTACTTCCACGCACTGCAAGAGATTCAAAAATTAATATCCTGCTAAGAATTCTGAATACATAAAATGTACAGGTACGACTGAAATCTAGTAAATACATACTTCATTAATGTCCTTGCAGTGAATACCATCTCCTTTATAACCAGGGGGGCATGGTCCACACTTCCAGGAGCCATCAGGGAAGCTGGTACATTTGCTTTGAGCAAAGCATGGATTGGATAGACATCCGTCTGTAATATAGGTGGATTTGCACATGAACCATTGACTTTTTGTTGACAAGTGTGTAAAAATACAGTAAAGACACTTAGTTGGGATAAAGTAAAGACCACTACTTTATTAATGTTTTTGAACTGTGGACCAATTTGCAAGCTTACCAATTGGGCACTCTAGCTTATTGCAAAGCTGTGTTTCTCGAGGTTGACCCACACATTTCTTGCCTCCATGCTTGGGTGCCGGGCTGTCACAAAGACGTGTGCGCTTCTGTATTCCTCCTCCACAGGTAACGGTACAGGTGTTCCAAGGTGACCAGACACCCCATCTTCCATCAACTACAGAAAAAAAAAGAATGTTTGCACGGTTACTTGTTTTCAAGGTTGTGTTCAACTTCTTGGCACGTACGAGGTTTGATAAATAATTACACAAGTGCAAGGCACCCTGAGCAAATACTCACTTGGGCATTGGACCTGTTCACATTTTTCAGTTTCTCTCTTGTTCCCCACACATTCATTGCCGCCCATTTGTGGCATTGGCGAGTTACACAGGCGGATTCGAGTGATCACTCCAGTACCACAGCTCACTGAGCAAGAAGACCAAGGTGACCAATAACTCCAACCACCATCTTGCTTGACTGGAACAGAAGAGATAAAATATAAACATCATTGTTAGATCAGTGGGCCGCTCACTATCTCAGTTTAGTTTGGTTATACAGATATAGTTTAGAGATACAGCATGGAAACAGGCCCTTCAGCCCACAGACTAGAACTCTGACCATCAATTAGCCTTTCACACTATTTCTATCCTACACATTAGGAGCAATTTGCAGAGGCTGATTAGCCTACAAACCTGCACATTTTTGGGATGTGGGAGGAAACTGGAGGACCCGAGAAAACTCCACACAGACAGCATCGGAGGTCAGGATTGAACCTAGGTCTCTGGCACTGTGAGACGGAAATTCTGCCACTGTGCCACCCTTAGGTTCAGTAGGAAGTGAACTATATTCAAGAATTAACGTAGCATTCTATAGAAGTACAAGTTAAGATGCGTGTCATTATAGTAATATTTTTATACCCATTTTATAGAGCACTATTTTTGGCTGTATTGATCATTCTTACTCCATTTCTCTGTGAGACTGTCAGCTGACATTTTGCACAGTGAAACTTGGCCAGAGCACATTCAGTTTGCTTTGTAAAGCAACATTTCCCAAGGTTGCTCAGTTTCGTTCGAGGTCCATGCTCTGTGCAAGAGGGAAGAAACATAACCACACACCTGCAAGAGCAAGTGTGTTTTCGTCTAACATTCACCCCTGACATCGTATTGCCTGGACACATTGCAAGCAAAGCTGTGGTGGAGAGGAGGGGTGGGAGTTTGGAAAGAAAACTTACATCTCTTGTCACATTCTTCCAAATGGCAACTGCGGGTCTGAACAGAGGTCCCGTGACAATCGTTGTTAATCCGGTCACAGGACCGGCCTCGCTGCTGTGTTCCAATCCCACAGGTGACGGAACAATGAGTCCATTCAGACCATGGAGACCAGCCAGCCTCAGATTCATTGGGAAATGCTGTCGGAAGTTAAACGTATGTTAAATGCAGTCTCAAAAAATGAAAGGTATTTTGCTCTGGAATATCATCAACCAGTGTAACAAATGATAAGTAATAAAGTCTGCTAATTTATTTTCCTGAACCTCTGGCAACTTCGGTTTGGTTTAGAGAAACAGCATGGAAACAGGCCCTTCGGCCCATTGAGTCTGTGCAGACCAACAATCACCCTTATATATAACGCTCTTCACTGTACCTCCAGTACCTACAATAAACTAAACTAATGAAACTAAACAAAACTAAATACTAGTTCTATGTTATCCCAGTTTTGCATTGGATTGTGTGAGGAAACCCATGCGGTCACAGGGAGAATGTACAACCTCCACACAGATAGCACCTGTAGTCAGGATCGAACCCAGGTCTCTGGGACCGTAAGGTAGCACTGTGTCATTGTGCCCCATCCCGTGCCACTGTGCCAGCTGCTAACAGCAACAGCAACATCTTGATTTTTAATTACATCTAGATTTGATCCACAATGTCTATAGTTCATGGAGAAGCCAAACTTTCACAAGTAATTTTCAACTGGATAGACTCGGCTTGTACTCGCTGGAATTTAGGAGGTTGAGGGGGGATCTTATAGAGACTTACAAAATTCTTAAGGGGTTGGACAGGCTAGATGCAGGAAGATTGTTCCCGATGTTGGGGAACTCCAGAACAAGGGGTCACAGTTTAAGGATAAGGGGGAAGTCTTTTAGGACCGAGATGATAAGATCATTTTTCACACAGAGAGTGGTGAGTCTGTGGAATTCTCTGCCACAGAAGGTATTTGAGGCCAGTTCATTGGCTATATTTAAGAGGGAATTAGATGTGGCCCTTGTGGCTAAAGGGATCAGGGGGTATGAAGAGAAGGCATGTACAGGAAACTGAGTTGGATGATCAGCCATGATCATATTGAATGGCGGTGCATGCTCGAAGGGCCGAATGACCTATTCCTGCACCTATTTTTTATGATTCTATGATCATTTCTGAAAAGTTAGGGATTATTCAATGGTTGAACAGCAGAAATTAGACACTATTTTAAGTGGAATTTTAACACCAATTATGTTCCTATGTTTCTTATATGCAGCATTTCTGCTGGGGATGTCACTATAGAAATACTCATGGTATTGTTTTATAAATGACTCCCAATTCTATCCAATACAGGTTCTTTATTAGTAAGGGTGTCAAGGGTTACAGGGAGAAGCAGGAGAATGGCATTGACAGGGAAATATAGATCAGCCATGATTGAAAGGCGGGGTAGACTCGATTGGCAGAATGGCCTACAATTGCTCCTATGATTTATGAACATATTGCAGCATGGGCAAGTGTACTCAGGTACATGTGACAATAAAGTATCATTAATTGAAGGGTCAAGACCCGAAACGTCACCCATTCCTTCTATCCAGAGATGCTGCCTGTCCCGCTGGGCTACTCCAGCACTTTGTGTCTATATTCATTCATTCAAAATGGAATTCAGCTAATGTCGATCACTTTTAATGTTGTCTCCCACCAGCTCTAACCTCCTGTACTCATACCTAGCTTATGGTTTCATATAATAACTCAGGTTAATATCACGTACATGGGCATCGGGCGCAGCATTCCCCATCTGGGACCACAGCGTCAGCACAGGATACGGTGGGGCAGGAGATCCTTTGGCAAAAGGTGACGGAGGACTGTAAAAAAGGAAAGAAATAAGGTTAGCAACGTCAGGGACAACAAATGTTTGTGAACAAGTGTCTGACTGAGCAAATACAATACCAGCTGGTTAAAATGTGTGTTTATATTTCCCAAGTGTGCATTATGAGTTGCTTTGGCCTTCAGTTGGAGCATGCTGGAGACTGAGTGATGTCATGTGACAGAAAGGGAATGCAGGGTAACTACAGGAACTGCATGGAAGTCTTTCTGGATATTGGGCGCCAGCAAGCACACAACTTACTAATGAGTGTTTTGGAAATAGTGAGCTTGATGTGTCCATCTGACATATGCTTGGTGATTAACATCATTATTTGGAAGCATACTGGAACAAAACTGTTAAAGCTGCTCCCATAGAAATGAGAACGTCAACTTCTTTTGGGAGAGCTGGAGTCTTTTTATTTAGGTCCAAGCTAATATAAAAATGCTGATATTTGGCACTGGCCTCCCCCCCAGGTCCTCCAGGGTATTAACAGAGACGGAGTTTCCCTGCACACACTGCAATGCTGCAGAACATAAACACTAATAACCCATTTCATACTTACAAATAATCCACGTAGCCAACACTATGGGTATTATTTTTTAAAGAACTTCTCATGGTACGTTATGGCTGGAGCTGCTTCTCAGGAATAGATGGCTCCTGCTAAACCTGTAGATTTTCGTCTGAGAGCATGAACAGCACGGCTAAGGGGCGCACAGAGCCAAGGGCGGCATGGTGGCGCAGCGGAAAGTTGCTGCCTTACAGCACCAGAGACCCGGGTTTGATCCTGTCTACCAGTTCTGTCTGTACAAGCTTGTACGTTCTCCCTGTGCCGCGTGGGCTTTCTCCGGATGCTCTGGTTTCCCCCCAGACTCCAAAAATATACAGGTTTGTGGGCTAATTGGCCTTTGTAATTTGTCCCCAGTGTGTGTAGGATAGCGCTAGTGTACCAGGTGATCGCTGGTCGGCGTGGTCTCGACCTCTTTCCATGCTATATCTCTAAAGTCTAAAGTCATCTCTGAATTACTTCCTTTTTCTTCAAGCTATACCATTTGGGTTTAAATGGTTGCTTCAGTCTTTTTACTCGCAATCTTTTAGGGGACTTTCATTTACACATTGAGACTGGCGTCTGCCAGTGCATGCTTTTACCTGGCAGGTGCAGTCAGTGCAGTTGTCCACCTTCCACTGATCCTTGTCCTTGTAGGTCATGCCATTGTGAACACACGCTCCAATAGGTCTGATCCCAATGGTTTTCGCAATCACTTCATTCTCTGCAGTCTGAAGGCAGAGCAAATGGAGTTAATTATAAATACCTGCAGACTTAAAGGGCACCCCTCCAAAAAAAAACCGCCGAATTATTTTACTTTCCTTACCAATTTTTGGACGTTGTTTACCAACTGCGTGACCATGGTCCGGAGAGCTTGAAGTTCAGTGAACATGTTGGATAGCTCCTCGCAGGAGATGCCGCAGATCGTCTGGAGATCCTTGGGTTTGTGCCCATAAAAGTTGGTGCGGATCGCTGGGCTTTCGGAGCCCCCATTTGGTAAAGACACTATCCCGCGTGTGGCTGGAAGAGAAGATTGAAGGCAATGTCAAATACAACGTCAAATGGCTAAGCCAATGCCAAATACGTCAGTAAAGGTAAGGCACGGTGGAAGCCAAAGTCAAACGCTTCAGCAAAGCCAACGCAAGGTCTTTTTTTAAAGGTCTCAACGGAAAACTTGGTGTATGGTTATACATATATCAGATTCACACAATCACACTTCTCACCGGACGAACCCGGACTCCTAGCATTTATTAATTACCACAAGCCCAGGCTCAGATTCACTGATGGAATGCACGACTCGTCTCGCAATTGTCCCCCTAGCGTCGTTTCCAGCTTTATCTCCTCCCTCCGACTATCAGTCTCAAGAAGAGTCCCAACCCGAAACGTCATCTATCCATTCCGTCTGTGGACGCGGATTTACTCCAGCACTGTGGTTTTGTTCAAGTCTCCAGCATCTGCGGTTCCTTGCGTCTCCTGAATATGGAGTTTGATCAAGCTCCACATATTGGCCTGAATATTGGCCTTTGATCTAACAACAGCCCAGAGCTGGCCAGTTTGGGCAATATACAAGGCGGCTCACGGACTGCAGATCAAAGTGTGGCGGCAACAGTGCAAACAATTAGGCGAACGGCGCGCATGGAAGAGGTCGCCTGGACGGGGTTCGTGTCAAATACTTACAACTGTAACAGCCCTTGTTCATCAGGATGGTTTCCGTGTTAGTCCCGAACACAAAACGGACGTTCTGCAGGACTCCCTGTGTCAGAAAGAAGGAACAAACATCGTTGGAGCGAGCGGCTTCAAAACTCACCCGTGAAGCTTCCTCTGAGCAAGTCCAACTTGAGAACCCTCACCAGCATTATGTGCAGTTAGCTCTCATCGACGAAGAGAGGACTTTCTTAGTTGACTGAAGTCAACTTTTTCAAGCCTCTTCAGCGCACTGCAAGCGAATGTCCATCCAGCTTTCTACCATGTTCAATCTATCTACACAACGTGAGCGCCGCTCGTTTCCCACTACCCTCTTACTGGTCTATCCACCGCTCTCCGCCACCCACTGACCACCCGTCCGCAACCAGCTCAGTTGCCACCCCACCTGGACATACCTGGAAGTTGTTTCCGAGACCCTTCCCCCCTTTGGCAAGCCTCAGCTTGTAGTCGCCGTACTTCAGCACTTTGTGGATGGTTTCTTCCAGTTCCACCTGGTTGATCTTATCACAACCCACGTAGAGTGTGGCCACATCCTCCTGAACGAACAGGGTCAGGTTCTTCCAGCGGGCATTGGCGAGGTGGGCATCGGTGATGGACACCATGCTTTGCTTGCCCTCGATGGTGATGGTGAGATCCAGGGTGTTGGCTTTCCCATTGGAAAGGATCTCGAAGATCCGGGTGCCGTCCACGCTGTCGATGGCCACCAAGGTACCGCGCGTCTTCTTCATCTGGCGCAGGGTGGCGAGGAAGATGAAACCCTTCTCATGCTGGATGTGGTCGACCAGGTCCCTGAAGCTGGTGTCCGTGGCCGGCCCGATGATGTCGGCGTTGACGATCCTATAAGCTGGGCTGTTGGACTCAGGACCCCTGACCATGTGCACCCCAACGTGCTTGCGAGTGAGCCCGGTGACATCGAACAGGTCGAACACGCCATCCGCTCCTGTGTCTGTGGAGGGAGAAAAGAGTTGGCGGGGCGAGGGAGAGGGAGAAGGGGACAAATTCAATCTTAAATTCTTCAGGTGGGCAGTGCAACCCAGAAGATATAAACGCCCGCTTACCCATCCCAACCAGTGTAGAAAACGCACCCCAACTCACCCTGAATCTTTTTTGCGGAGCAGACAGCGATCATGAACAGCAGGAAGAGTCCTTGTGGAAGCTTCATTTTAGTAGAGGGTCCCGCTACCTAGCATAAAAAGAGGGGGTTTGGTTTAGCTGCTTATAGTTTCCAAACAATGAAATCAGGTTTAAACTTTAAAAAAAAGGATTTGCGGGAGTGTTATTACAGGTTAACGTTTACTAACCATTACCCCTGTAATCTCCGGATGGATAGAAAGGTTTCACTGTAAAATATTCCGCGGAAGGTAAGAAGTGCCAGTGACAAATCCTAAATGGAGCGAGTTCCAAGTGCAGAGCGGGTAGTCTGACTGATCGGGCACTTGAAGCGGTGCTTGCCACTTGAAGCTGAGGATGCTGGAGGTCGCGACTACCGTGGAGTCCGAGTGCGGTTCCTTTAAATACCCTCTCACATTCCTTGCATACAGCATCTGCCAATCACCAGCAGCCTGGGAGGAAGCGAGCTTGTGTTTGTTCAGTTACCTCACAACAAGAGGGATACAGTTCCAAAGGCAGGCAGACCGCGCCGAGGAAAGCAATTAGGCGGATTCCAGTGGACCGGAGCCAAAATACTCAAATAATATTACCGAAATATTCGAGCCGGCCTCTGCCCTGCTCAATTGATCCATATTTTCACCTTAACCCAGCCAGTCATCTTCAGCAGCCGCGCACACGCAGGCACACGCAGTCACACGTTTAATTTTAATACTAAAATCTTGCTTTTAAAATTAGTTAAGTCTTCTATCATCGAACTGCGGTTCAATGTTGTGAAAGGTTTTAATGTACCAATGAGTTTGTGTGTTTTTCAAGTAAATTATGAATGTGTTGAATAATTTAAAAACTTGGAATTGGCGGCTTCATCCAGCGTGTTTAAGCATCCAGCGTGTTTAAGCATCCAGCAGGGGGAAGTGCGGCTCCTGATGTCAAGCTGAGCGCGGTGCCTGACCCGAGGTGAAGTGACTCACCTCCCGAGTCAGACAGTGCGAGCGTTTCACGCGGAGAGCCCAAACCTACTTCACCAGTCTTGCACCACACGTTGTCTTTGTTCCTACCTGATACATACGTCGAGCAGATAGGACTTTCTATTTGACATTTTTTAAAAAAATATTTCAATGCGAGACAAAGAAATGATAGTATTCAAATGCATTTCGTAACCACAGAACAACTTTACTTTATAATCCTCTTTACTTTATAGGTGTGCAAAAAAAAAAAAACACGTTTCAAGCAATATATAATTCTGCGTACGCCACTGGAATCAATCACACAGATTTCAATTGTTTGCTATTCTACTTATTTGGTTTTCCAGTTGTGCGATACGTCATTGAAGAAAACTGATTCAGGAAATAGTTGTTGACGTCGGTGCATTTTTGCTCGGCGCTTGGAGCGGAGACGGAGCCAGAGCAGACCTGCTTCATCAGAATGTTATGGCGCAGCGTGTCTGTCTTCTCCCACCACCCACTCTTCCCTCTGTATCAATGCCCCGCGTCGAACACTTATCCCCAACTCTTATGCGCAGGCAAACCTTTTCTCAATGTAATTCCTTCCTTCAAAATATGATCACATGCAGCTGGGTTTCTGAGCGCCGTTATGCACTCGCCGACCCGCACAGAGGAGGATTAATCGCACCATGCAGAATGTTTACCAAAAGCAAACACGTTTACTCCACAGTATGTGTGAATATCTTGTCCTACTTAACCTTGTCAAGAGGTTACACATCTCGACAGAAGCACAGAGACTTTTCTTTCCAGCCAAGTGTTGGTGCGGACAATAGTAATGGAGTGAATGGGGCTAAGGGGAGAGCAAGTAAATAGTTCACAGTATATCAATGTCCTCAAGTAACCCCTCTTAAATGCCTCTGGTTGGCTCGATTCACATGCCACATTGGCAATGAGCAGAGTGGTGTCACCCTCATCATTGTCTGTCTATCCAGGAATGCGTGTGTGCAGCCACCCAGTGTAAAGGGCAGGTGTGTGTGTGTGAATGTGGAGTGAGGAATGTTGCCAGCTCTAAATGTGTGCTCCCTGGAAATGACCCTACTCTAGCATGTACAACTCAGCTTTCTCTCAATGTATACCTCCAACAAGTCCCAGAACCTTTTTTCCCCAGGGTGAAAATGTCAAAGGCTAGAGGGCATACCTTTAAGTTGAGAGGGGCAAAGTTTGAGGGAGATGCATGGGGCAAGTTTTTTTACACAGAGGATGGGGTGAGTGCTTGGAATGTGCTGCCAGGAGTGGTTTTAATTTAGTATTTGTTTAGTTTTAAATATACAGTACAGAAACAAGCCTGTCGGCCCACCAAGTCCGCGCCGACCAACGATCCCTACAGACACACACTAGGGACAAATTCCAATTAACCTACAAACCTGTATGTCTTTGGAGTGTAGTAGGAAACCGGAGCACCCGCAGAAAACCCATGCAGGTCACGGCGAGAACATACAAACTCCATACAGACTGCACCCGTAGTCAGAACTGAACCCGGATTTCTGGCGCTGTATGGCAGCAACTTTACCTCTGTGCCACGTGCTATCCAAGGCGCAAGTTTCATCCAGTGTGCAAGTCTTTTTTAACGCAGAATGTGGGAGTTAGTGCTTGTGATGTGCTGCCAGGAGTGATGGTGGAGGTAGATACGATAGTGGCGTTTACGATTTCAGATAGGCACTGAAAGCTAGGCACTAAAAATATGCGAGGAGTGGACGAATATGGATCATGCGCAGGCAGATGAACTGAGTTTATCTTGGCATAATGTTCGGCAGGGACATTGTGAGCCGAGGGGGCTATTCATGTGCTGTGCTGTTCTATATATGCTCTATGTTCATCTTGATTCTACATCAGTAGAGGCAAGTCTACCAAGGACGCCTGAGATTAGCCAATCAGCCTGGAATAAAGAATGTTCGAAAATATACCAAAAAACTTAGCAGTTTGATGGGAGGTGAGAATGGAATAAATAGCTATATATTTTCTTGCAACCCCACATCTTCTGAAATATATGAAGAAAGGGTACATTATTTAAATGGAAATACAACAATTCATAAGGAAAATTAAATGGATGTTATAGAGTGAGGGATGGTTGAAGTGGAGGGGGCAACCTTATTTGTCACTATATTTGGGATATCGCTTTACATAAACAAAAAAAAATCCCACCCAAATTCATAAGGAGATGACAATAATGAAGAAAAACTGAAACAATATAAAACTTTAGGGCGAAGGAAATAGGCGACGTTTCGGGTCGAGACCCTTCTTCAGACTGGTTGCGGTCGTTTCAACCTGAAACGTCACCTATTTCCTTCGCTCCATAGATGCTGCCTCACCCACTGACTTTCTCCAGCATTTCTGTCTACCTTCGATTTTCCAACATCTGCAATTCCTTCTTAAGCATTATATCAAAATCAAATCAAATCAAATCAAATCAAAATCAAATCAAATCAAATCAAATCAAATCAAACTTTGGTGCAATTATATTTTAAATACTATGTGCAATTGTAACCATGTGAAAGGGAAAATGACTCAAGAGATGGAGAGATTAGATTATGAGGATCTTTTCTATGGATCAAACATGTTCTCACCGAGGATGAAAAGGCAAATAAGGTATTGTTTGTAGGAAACGAAATGAATGTGATAATATGTAGAATGGTAAAGAAGGAACTGCAGATGCTGGAGAATCGAGGGTACACAAAAGGCTGGAGAAACTCAGTGGGTGCAAAATATGGGTGGGTGCAGCAGCATCTAAGGAGCGAAGGAGATAGGCTTGGAGCACCACAACTTGGAGCTCTTCTACTGTCGCCTCCGCCTCACAGCGTTCTTCCACGGGAAGAAGTCCTCGCCCCCCCACTGATTATCCCTTTTCCTGTCTCCAACGTAACCCCTCCACTTGGACCCCCCCTCGTAGCCTTCCGGCTCTAGAGCTATTTATCCAGAACTGTCATCGGGACATCAACTGCCTCGACTTCTCCACTCCCCTGTCTCACTCCAATCTCTCCACCCCCGAACGAACTGCCATCGACTCACTCCGTAACAACCCAGACTGGGTTATCAAACCCGCCGACAAGGGAGGTGCCGTGGTAGTCTGGCGCGTCGATCTCTACAAAGCAGAGGCCGCGCGCCAACTATCGGACACCTCCTCCTACTTACCCCTGGACCATGACCCCACTGACGATCACCAGGCCACCATCTCGAGCACCATAACCGACTTCATCAGCTCTGGCTCCCTACCCCCCCCAAGCCTCCAACCTCATCGTTTCCCAGCCCCGATCGGCCCGATTTTACCTTCTCCCCAAAATCCACAAACCCGACTGCCCTGGCAGACCCATTGTCTCTGCCTGTTCGTGTCCCACCGAACACATTTCCACATACCTCGACGCCATCCTATCCCCCTTTGTTAAATCCCTCCCCATCTATGTTCAAGACAAAAGAATAAATCGGGGAAGGTAGTGCATCCGTGGATAACAAGGGAAATCAGGGATAGTATCAAAGCAAAGGATGATGCGTACAAAGTAGCCAGAAAAAGCAGCATACCAGAGGACTGGGAGAAATTCAGAGACCAGCAGAGGAGGACAAAGGGCTTAATTAGGAAAGGAAAAATAGATTATGAAAGAAAACTGGCAGGGAACATAAAAACTGACTGCAAAAGTTTTTATAGATATGTGAAGAGAAAGAGGTTAGTTAAAACAAATGTAGGTCCCTTGCAGTCAGAAACAGGTGAGTTGATCATGGGGAACAAGGATATGGCGGACCAATTGAATAACTACTTTGGTTCCGTCTTCACTAAGGAAGACATAAATAATCTGCCGGAAATAGCAGGGGACTGTGGGTCAAAGGAGGAATTGAGTGAAATCCAGGTCAGTTGGGAAGTGGTGTTGGGTAAATTGAATAGATTAAAGGCCGATAAATCCCCAGGGCCAGATAGGCTGCATCCCAGAGTACTTAAGGAAGTAGCTCAGGAAATAGTGGATGCATTAGTGATAATCTTTCAAAACTCTTTAGATTCTGGAGTAGTTCCTGAGGATTGGCGGGTAGCAAATGTAACCCCTCTTTTTAAGAAGGGAGGGAGAGAGAAAACGGGGAATTACAGACCAGTTAGTCTAACATCGGTAGTGGGGAAACTGCTAGAGTCAGTTATTAAAGATGGGATAGCAGCACATTTGGAAAGTGGTGAAATCATTGGACAAAGTCAGCATGGATTTACAAAAGGTAAATCATGTCTGACGAATCTTGTGGAATTTTTCGAGGATGTAACTAGTAGCGTGGATAAGGGAGAACCAGTGGATGTGGTATATCTGGACTTCCAGAAGGCTTTCGACAAGGTCCCACATAAGAGATTAGTATACAAACTTAAAGCATACGGTATTAGGGGTTCAGTATTGATGTGGATAGAGAACTGGCTGGCAAACAGGAAGCAAAGAGTAGGAGTAAACGGGTCCTTTTCACAATGGCAGGCAGTAACTAGTGGGGTACCGCAGGGCTCAGTGCTGGGACCCCAGCTATTTACAATATATATTAATGATCTGGATGAGGGAATTGAAGGCAATATCTCCAAGTTTGCGGATGACACTAAGCTGGGGGGCAGTGTTCGCTGTGAGGAGGATGCTAGGAGACTGCAAGGTGACTTGGATAGGCTGGGTGAGTGGGCAAATGTTTGGCAGATGCAGTATAATGTGGATAAATGTGAGGTTATCCACTTTGTTGGCAAAAACAGGAAAGCAGACTATTATTTAAATGGTGGCCGATTAGGAAAAGGGGAGATGCAGCGAGACCTGGGTGTCATGGTACACCAGTCATTGAAAGTAGGCATGCAGGTGCAGCAGGCAGTGAAAAAAGCGAATGGTATGTTAGCTTTCATAGCAAAAGGATTTGAGTACAGGAGCAGGGAGGTTCTACTTCAGTTGTACAGGGTCTTGGTGAGACCACACCTGGAGTATTGCGTGCAGTTTTGGTCTCCAAATCTGAGGAAGGACATTATTGCCATAGAGGGAGTGCAGAGAAGGTTCACCAGACTGATTCCTGGGATGTCAGGACTGTCTTATGAAGAAAGACTGGATAGACTCGGTTTATACTCTCTGGAATTTAGGAGATTAAGAGGGGATCTTATAGAAACTTACAAAATTCTTAAGGGGTTGGACAGGCTAGATGCAGGAAGATTGTTCCCGATGTTGGGGAAGTCCAGGACAAGGGGTCACAGCTTAAGGATAAGGGGGAAATCCTTTAAGACCGAGATGAGAAAGACTTTTTTCACACAGAGAGTGGTGAGTCTCTGGAACTCTCTGCCACAGAGGGTAGTTGAGGCCAGTTCATTGGCTATATTTAAGAGTGAGTTGGATGTGGCCCTTGTGGCTAAGGGGATCAGGGGGTATGGAGAGAAGGCAGGTATGGGATACTGAGTTGGATGATCAGCCATGATCATATTGAATGGCGGTGCAGGCTCGAAGGGCTGAATGGCCTACTCCTGCACCTAATTTCTATGTTTCTATGTTTCTATGTTTCTATGTAAGCCACCTCAGACTCTCTCCGTCGGCTCCACGCATTCCATTCTCCAGGCCCCCATGCTCTCATCTTTACCATGGACGTCCAGTCACTCTACACCTCCATCCCCCACCAGGACGGTCTCAAAGCCCTCCGGTTCTTCCTCGACCAGAGGAGCAACCCATACCCGTCCACTGACACCCTCCTCCGCCTAGTGGAGTTGGTCCTCACCCTCAATAACTTCTCTTTTGACTCCTCCCATTTCCTCCAAACACAAGGCGTAGTTATGGGCACACGCATGGGCCCCAGCTACGCTTGCCTCTTTGTCGGGTACGTCGAACAATCTTTGTTCGCGCCGTACCAGGGCCCCATCCCCGACCTCTACCTCCGTTACATCGACGACTGCTTTGGTATCACCTCCTGCACCCACACACAACTGACTGACTTCATCCATTTCACCACCAACTTCCATCCGGCACTCAAATACACTTGGACCATTTCCGACATTTCCCTACCATTCCTTGACCTCACCATCTCTATTGCAGGCGATACACTCCTGACTGACATCCACTACAAACCAACTGACTCCCACAGCTACCTGGACTACTCTTCCTCCCACCCTGCTTCCTGTAAGGACTCCAACCCCTATTCCCAATTCCTCCGCCTACGCCGCATCTGCTCTCTCCCCATTCCCCCATTCGCAAACAGGACAGAATCCCCCTGGTCCTCACCTTTCACCCCACCAGCTGGCAAATACAACACATAGTCCTCCGCCAGTTTCGCCACCTCCAACGTGACCCCTCCACTCACCACATCTTCCCATCTCCCCCCCGTCTGCCTTCCGCAAAGACCGCTCCCTCCGCAACTCCCTTGTCAATTCTTCCCTTCCCTCCCGCTCTACCCTTTCCCCGGGCACTTTCCCTTGCAACCGCAAGAAATGCTACACTTGTCCCTTCACCTCCCCCCTCCACTCCTTTCAGGGACCCAAGCAGTCCTTCCAGGTCCGACAGAGGTTCACCTGCACCTCGTCCAACCTCATCTACTGCATCCGCTGCTCCAGATGCCAGATGATCTATATCGGTGATACCAAGCGGAGGCTTGGCGATCGTTTCGCCGAACACCTCGACTCGGCCCGCATTAACCAACCCGACCTCCCGGTGGCTCAGCACTTCAACTCCCCCTCTCATTCTGTATCCGACCTCTCGGTCCTGGGCCTCCTCCACGGCCAGAGTGAGCAACACCGCAAGTTGGAGGAACAGCACCTCATATTCCGCTTGGGGAGTCTGCATCCTTTGGGCTTGAACATTGAATTTTCTCAATTCTGTTAACCCTTGCTGTCTCCTCCCCTTCCCACCTCTCCCTCAGCCCTCGGGCCCTGGCATTCCCTCTCTCTCTATCTCCTTCCCCCACCATAGTCGCACCAGCTTCTCATTTTCACACCACAAACAGCTTACAATGGCTTGTTCCCTTTATCATTGATACTTTTTTGCATATCTTTCATTCATTGTTCTTTATCTCTCCGCATCACCATCTATATCTCTCGTTTCCCTGATCCCTGACCAGTCTGAAGAAGGGTCTCGACCCGAAACGTCGCCTATCTCCTTCGCTCCTTAGATGCTGCTGCACCCGCTGAGTTTCTCCAGCCTTTTGTGTACCCGTGATAATATGTAGATCTTGACTTCTTCTACAAAGTACAGAAACAAAGACACTGTCAACAGTTGATGGGAGGTAAAATTCAACCTAATCTACCAGATTATTATTTTTAGTGAACAAGTGTTAAATCTATGACTGGGTCAAAGTAGAATAGGACGATGTGTTAATTAGATGAATTGAAAATTTGTTGGACTCCTTTCTGGAAATGGTAAATTATGACATGGTGTGTGAGTAATTTGAAAATGATTTTGGGTAAATGTAGCATAATCAGAACAAAATTTGAACAATGGTTGTCGCAGTTTTCCATTGGTGGAGCTTTCCATCTTATCTGCCAGGGTCTGTGGATGGCAATTGTTAGGGATTGATTATAAGAAACCGTAGACTCTGAAAATCAAAAAGAAGATGAGGAACAGAAAATATTCAGCAGAACAGGCAACGCCTGTGGGGAGAGTCGTCATTTCATTTTGGAGACCCTTCCTTGGACAGTTCTGAAACTTTGATTCACTCTCTCCACATCTCCCAAGTATTTCCAGCATTTCCTACTTTTGTGTTAGAGATTGATTATCATGAATGGAAAACAAAGCCATTGTTGTTGTATTGATGTGACTACCAGGATGCGGTAACTGCTGGCAAGGAAAGCATTATTGGTGCCAATTCCCTGTGAAAATGCAATAAGGTCACTCGTATTTTTGGAGTCACTTAAAACAACAAATAGTTGGACCTTAGACATTTGGTATTTGGTGAGTCAGGTTTTCCTGTATATGTACAAAATCACATCACTTCCTCAAATAATTATGATTTTGAACACGTAAATTCAGATTTTTAAAAAAAAAATCTGGAAATTACATTCACAGTGAATGGCAGGACCCTGTGGAATGTGGTAGAGTTGAGGGATCTGGGAGTGCAGGTACATAGTTCCCTGAAAGTAATGTCACAGGTAGACAGGGCGGTCAAGAAGGATTTCAGTTCATTGGCCTTCATCAGTCAGGATATTAAGTGTAGAAGTTGGGATGTGTAGAAAGGAACTGCCGATGCTGGTTTACTCCAAAGATAGATACAAAATACTGGAGAAACTCTGTGGGTCAGACAGCATCTGTGGAGAAAACAAATAGGTGACATTTCAGGTGAAGAGGGGTTTCCACTCAAAACATAACCTATTCCTTTTCTCTAGAGATGCTGCCTGACCTGCTGAGTTGCTTCAACATTTTGTGTCCATCTATAGAAGTTGGTGTGTTATGATACTGTTGCACAGAGCACTGGAGAGGCCATATTTGGAGGATAGTATTCAGTTTTGGTCATCCTGCTAAAGGAAGGATGTTGTTAAACTAGAAAGAGTGCGGAAATAAATAATGAGGATGTTGCCGGGGCTTGATAGGTTGAGAAACAGGAAGAGGGTGGGCAGGTTAGGACTTTATTCCCTGGAGCGCAGGAGGATGAGGGGTGATGTTGATAGGGTGAATAGGGTAATTGCGCAGATCATTTTACCCAAAGTAGGAGAATCAAGAACTACAGGACGTAGATTTACGATGCAAGGGGAAAGATTTAATAAGAACCCGGGGGGCAACTTTTCAAACGGAGGGTGGTGGATATATGGAACGAACTGCCAGAGGAGGTAGTTGAGGCAGGTACTATAACAATATTTAAAATACGTTTGGACAGAAACATGGATAGGAAATATCTAGAGGAACATGGGCCAATCATGGGCAGTTGAGACTAGTGTAGATGCAACATCTTGGTCAGCATGGGCAAGGTGGGCTGAAGGGCCTGTATCCATGTTGTATGGCTCTATGACATAACAACCGCAACTATGAACTTTCCCATCAAAATGCAGATCTTCCAAATATTTCTTACAAGATCCCAACAAGTTCACTATAGTAGTTTAGAAAATAAAAGGTAACACATTTACAGGGTTTAACTTTTGAATAACACCCATTTCAGGCCAATGCGTTTAGCTCACTGCTCTCTGAATTGTCCACTTATTTGTATCAAATGGCAACAAATGGACTGCCATATTTTTTAGGAAATTAGCTAACTTCATCTTCATATGGAACTGGTAACAATAATACTCTCCTTCCTAGTCGTAACCACATCCCTGGAAAGGATAGATTAAGGGGTGGCACACAGTGGCACAGGGATAGAGTTGCGGCATTACAGCACCAAGGACCTGGGTTTGGTAAAATTGTAAACTGTCCCAAGTGTGTAGGATAGAACTAGTCTGTGGGGATAGCTGGTTGACTTGGACTCGATGGGCCGAAGGGCCTGTTTCCACGCTGTATCTTGAAACTACACTAAACTAAATAAAAACGTTTAATGCACTGTGTGATGTTGCTGAAAGGTTGTAGGAAGGAACTTCAGATGCTGATTTAGACCGAATATGGGCACAAAATGCTGGAGTAACTCAGCAGGACAGGCAACATTTCTGGAAAGAAGGAATGGGTGACATTTCGGGTTGAGACCCATCATCAGATGTCACTCAGAATGGGGGCTGGTTCAGTCCTTAAGCAGGCGATGCATGATCCAATTTCAGTCATTGACATTTTGGAGTTCACCATTTACCTAGAGACTATGAAAGGAGAAAAATGCTAGCCATTGCCTTCATCCTTTATGTGTAAGAAGGATGCTGGTTTAAACTGAAGATAGCCACAAGCTAAACGGTACAGGCAACATCTCTGGAGAGAAGAAATGGCTGACATTTTGGGTCGAGAACCCTCTTCAGATTGGTTAGGGATAAGGGAAACGAGAGTTATAAACGGTGATGTGGAGAAATAAAGAACAATGAATGAAAGATATGCAAAAAAGTAACAATGATAAAGGAAACAGGCCATTGTAAGCTGTAGGGTGAAAATGAGAAGCAAGTGCGACTTGGGTGGGGGAGGGGTAGAGAGAGAGGGAATGTCAGGGCTACCGGAAGTGAGAGAAATCAATATTCATACCACTGGGCTGGAAGCTGCTCAAGCGAAATATAGGATGCTGTTCCCCAATTTGCGTATAGCGTCACTCTGACAATGGAGGAGACCGAGGACAGAAAGGTCTGTGTAGAAATGGGAAGGAGAATTAAAGTGTCCAACAACCAGGAGATCAGATTTGTCTACGTGGGCTGAGCAAAGGTGTCCCGCAAAATGATCGCCCAGTCTGCGTTTGGTCTCATCGATGTATAAAAGTCCACATCTTGAACAACGGATACAATAGATGAGGTTGGAGATGAGGTTGAGGCAGGCGAACCTCTGCATAACCTGAAAGGACTGTTGGGATCCCTGGACAGAGTCGAGGAAGGGGGTATAGCGACAGGTGTTGCATCTTCTGCGGTTTTGACACATCACCACCAATTTTCATCCCGCACATGCACATCTCATGGACTTCATCAACTTCACCACCAATTTTCATCCTGCACTCACATGATCCCACAGATGAGCACCAGGCCTTAATCTCAAACACATTACTGATTTAAATACTTTTGGCTGTCTGCCTTCCACAGCCTCCAACCTTATCATTTCCCAGTCCCGCACAGCCCATTTTTACCTTCTCACCAAAATCCACAAACACAACTGCCCTGGCAGACCCATAGTTTTTGCCTGGTCCTGTTCCACGGAAATGAGGTACCTCGACTCCATCCTATTCCCCCTGGTCCAATCTCTCCCTACCTATGTCCAAGATACCTCACATGCCCTTTGTCTATTTAATGACTTCTGTTTTTCAATACCCCACTCCCTCATCTTTACTATGGACGTTCAGTCACTCTACACCTCCATCTCCCACCAGGAAGGCCTTAAAGCCCTCTGTTTCTTCCTCGACCGCAGAACCATCCAATTTCTCTCCACTAACACTCCACTCTGCCTAGCGGAGCTGGTCCTCACCCTCAACAAGTTTTCCGTTGACTCCTCACACTTCCTCCAAGTCCAAGGCATAGCTATGGGCACCCACATGAGCCTCAGCTATGCCTGCCTCTTTGTAGGGTACGTTGAACAATTCCTGTTCCAGGCGTACATTGATGACTGCATCGGTGCTACCTCCTGCACCCATGCAGAACTCATGGATTTCATCAACTTCACCACCAATTTTCATCCTGCACTCAAATTTACACGGACCATCTCCGACACCTCAAGAGATTCAACAGAGTTTATTGTCATGTGTCCCAGATAGGACAATGAAATTCTTACAACAGAATATAGTATGCATAAATACAGAACAGAACTGATCAGTGTGACCATATACCAATGAATATATATACACACTCATAAATAAACAGATAAAGTGCAATGGGCTATTAATGATCAGAGTTTTGTTTGAGTTGAGTTTAATAGCCTGATGGCTGTGGGGAAGTAACTATTCCTGAACCTGATTTCAGGCTCCTGTACCTTCTATATGAAAGCAGTGGGGAGATGAGTGAGTGGCCAGGATGGTGTGGGTCCTCGATGATGCTGCCAGCCTTTTTGAGGCAGCGACTGCGATAGATCCCCTCGATGGTAGGGAGGTCAGAGCCGATGATGGACTGGGCAGTGTTTACAACGTTTTGTAGTCTTTTCCTCTCCAGGGCACTCAAGTTGCCGAACCAAGCCACGATGCAACCAGTCAGTATGCTCTCTACTGTAGAAGTTCGAGAGAGTCCTCCTTGACATATCGACTCTCCGTAATCTTCTCAGGAAGTAGAGGCACTTTCCGTGCTTTCTTTATAATTGCATCCATGTTCTCGGACCAGGAGAGATCTTCGGAAATATGCACAGCCAGGAATTTGAAGCTCTTGACCCTCTCCACCATCGACCCGTTGATATAAACGGGACTGTGGGTCCCCATCCTACCCCTTCCAAAGTCCACAATCAGTTCCTTGGTTTTGCTGGTGTTGAGAGCCAGGTTATTGTGCTGGCACCATTTGGTCAAACGGTCGATCTCACTTCTATACTCTGACTCAATTCCATCAGTGATACGTCCCACAACTTGATGATGGAGTTCGCACTACGACTCACTACGCAGTCATGAGTATAGAGTGAGTACAGCAGGAGGCTGAGCACGCAGCCTTGAGGTGCTCCCATGCTGATTGTTATCGAGGCTGACACATTTCCACCAATGCGGACAGACTGTGGTCTGTGAATGAGGAAGCCGAGGATCCAATTGCAGAGGGATGCGCAGAGACCCAGTTCTGAGAGTTTCGTAACCAGCTTGGAGGAGATGATTGTGTTAAATGCCGAGCTGTAGTCAATGAATAACAGCCTGACATATGAGTTTTTGTTGTCCAAGTGGTCCAGAGCGGAGTGGAGAGCCAGCGAGATCACATTCACCGTTGATTTGTTGTGACGGTAAGCGAACTGCAGTGGGTCCAGGTTTTTGTTGAGGTAGGAGTTGATTTGCACAATGATCAACCTCTCAAAGCACTTCATCACCACAGGCGTTAGTGCCACTGGTCGATAGTCATTGAGGCACATTACCTTGCTCTTCTTGAGCACCGGTATTATTGATGCCCTTTTAAAGCAGGTGGGAACCTCAGACCTCAGAAATGAGAGGTTGGAAATGTCCGTAGAAACTCCAGCCAGTTAGTCCGCACAGGTTTTTAGAACACGATCGGGTATGCCATCATGTCCAAGTGCTTTCCGAGGGTTCACTCCCCTGAAGGATTTCCTGACGTCGACCTCAGTGACCGAAATACCATCACAGTGAAATACCTCCCCTTTCTTGATCTCACAGTCTCCATCACGAGAAATCGACTATTGACTAACGTCCATTACAAACCCACTGATTCCCACAACTATCTCGACTACACTTCTTCCCACCCTGCTTCCTGCAAAGACTCTATCGCCTACTCCCAATTCCTCCGTCTACGCCGCATCTGCGCCCAAGATGAGGTGTTCCATACTAGAACATCTGAGAATTCCTCATTCTTTTTGGAACGGGGTTCCCCTCTCCCATCATAAATGAGGCCCTCACTCGTGTCTCCTCGGTACCCCACAGCTCTGCCCTTGCTCCCCCTCCCCCTAGTCGCAACAGAGACAGAGTCTCCCTATCTTTATCTTCCACCGCCGTCGCATACAACACATAATCCAAAATTTCCACTACCTCCAACGGGATCCCACCACTAGCTACATTTTTCCATCTCCACCCCTTTCCGCCTTCCGCAGAGACTGTTCCCTCCGCAACTCCCTGGTTAAGTCATACCTTCCCACCCAAATCACCCCTTCCCCAGGTACCTTCCCCTGTAACCGCAGAAGATGCAACACCTGTCATTATACTTCCTCCCTCGACTCTGTCCCGGGATCCTGACAGTCCTTTCAGGTCAGGCAACGGTTCACTTGCACCTCCTCCAACCTCATCTATTGTATCCGTTGTTCAAGATGTGGACATACATCGCGAGACCAAACGCAGACTCGGCGATCGTTTCGCGGAACACCTTCGCTCAGCCCGCGTGAACCAACCTGATCTCCCAGTTGTTTGACACTTTAATTCTCCTTCCCATTCCAACACAGATCTTTCTGTCCTCGGTCTCGTCCATTGTCAGAATGAGGCTAAATGCAAATTGGAGGAACAGCATCTCATATTTTGCTTGGGCAGCTTACTGCCCAGTGATATAAATATTGATTTCTCTCACTTCAGGCAGCCCCGGCATTCCCTCTCTTTATCCCTCCCCACCCAAGTCACATTAGCATCTTGTCATCATCCTTTAAGAGATCGACCGGGAACTCCAAGCCACAGGAGCTTCGATCAACCCCCGCGCGGGAGCTTTGATCGCCCCGACGCGGGAGCTTCGACCGCCGGCTGCGGGAGCGTTGATCGCCCCGACTGTCCGACCGCGGGAGAATAAAGAGAAAGTAGATGGATTTTTTTGCCTTCCACCACAGTGAGGAATGTGGGGAATCCGCTGTGGTGGATGTTTATGTTAACTTTTATGTAATTGTGTGTCTTGTTGTTTTTTTTCGTTTCATATGGCTGTATGGTAATTTGCATATCACTGTACATTAATTGGTACACGTGACCATAAAATACTTTTGAAACCTTTAAGTGCTTCTGTGTAAATAGGAGTCTTGTGAAGCTGAGGACATCCTCACCTGGGATACACCCAAGTGTCAATTAGCTTGTTGATTCCTTTTCCATCACAATTCTTATCTGGAGAGTGGAAACTATGACAATATAGTGTGATTCATTGCTTCTGGAAATAGTTAGAAAAGAAGCAAGTACAGACTTTGACTGCTTTTGAAAAGTCATGCTAGACATGCAGTTACACACACAAAAGCACGTGTCTTTAAAGTGCCTTGTTGCTCCATTTGCGCCCCTATGCATGAAGAAATAATTGAATACCATAGGTGTGGGTCACAGAGGTAACTAGGTGCATAACACATTTATAGTAGACCTGCAACTTTGGGAAAGGAACAAATGTGCTGTAAATGTGGAAAGCGAACAGAAAATGCTTGAAATGTACAACAAGCATTCAATTTTGCTTCGCAACACACAAAGCAATCCACTCAATTGTCCATTGAAACCGAGAAGGAATAAAACTAGACAGGCCATCTGGCACCCAGCTAGTCTCCAAATCCATATAATGCCTTTCAAGGAAAGGCCTTTCTTTGACAATTCATCCAAAATGAAATACCTCCCATTACAACACTGGAATGTCAGCCTAGATTGTGTCTCTGGAGTGAAATCTGAATCCTCTGACATAGGTGAAATTGCTACCAATTTATCTCCGGATGTAGTAACTTTTGCTGAAGCATGTATAGTTACGTGCAAAGCTGAAACACGTATTTTGACCGATCTATATGCCTCTTGTTATTCTTTTTTTTAAATTGGTAAATCTTCCAAACCAATATAGTTGAGAAATCAAAAAGAACATTTCTACGGCATCAAATTATATATTTTTACTCTTTTGAGCATAAACCAAGAATTCTTATGTCTGCTTTTGTTGGGAACAATGCCTCAGTTCTACTAAAACCATTAGACAATACATTTCAGAACAGTGTGCTTGTCGTGCTCTACTTCTCCATTTTAGGCAGTCCTTCAGGATCCATGGGCTTAGCCTATTTTTAGGGGTTTCTGAGGCGATTGCTTAGGATAATGTGGCAACTGCAGACAGTTCTGCAGGTTAGGCAGGAGATGCCAGGCAGGATGGGTGGCTCCATTGTGAGGTGGTCTGTTCCGTGTGCTCCGGATGCATGGGGCTGGAGGTCCCCGATACTAGACCGAATATTCCTTCTCCATTTTGAGTGGACAGGGTCTCCATTTAGAGTGGACGGGTGTTATCTGTACGGAGTTTGTATGTTCTCCCCGTAACTGCGTGGGTTTCCTCTGAGATTTTCGGTTTCTTCCCACACTCCAAAGACGTACAGGTTTGTATGTTAATTGGCTTGGTGTGTGTGTAAATTGTCCTTAGTGTGTGTAGGATTGTGTTAATTTGCGGGGATCGCAGGTTTGTGCGGACTCGGAGGGCTGAAGGGCCTGTTTCTGCGCTGTATCTCTAAACTACAGTTTTTTCACTGTACTTTAGCTTAGTTTATTGTCACATGTACCAATGAACAGTGAAAAGATTTTTTGGTGCATGCTATCCAGTCTGCGGAAAGACAATACATGATTACAATCAGGCCATCCACAGTGTACAGATACAAGATAAAGGGAATAACATTAAGTGCAAGATAAAGTCCAGTCAAGTCTGATTAAAGATAGTCTGAGGGATAGTACTTTGGTACACCTCACAATACTGAGCCAATATCTGGTGGCACGGTGGTGCAGTGGTATAGTTGTAGCACCGGGTACACAGGTTCGATCCTGACCATGGGTGCTGTGAGTACGGGGTTTGTACGTTCTCCCCATGACTGTGTGGGTTTTCTCCGGGTGCTCCTGTTTTCTCTCACACTCCACGACGTGCAAGTTTGTAGGTTAATTGGCCTCAGGAAAA
This sequence comes from Okamejei kenojei, assembly GCA_035221665.1. NCBI lineage: Eukaryota > Metazoa > Chordata > Chondrichthyes > Rajiformes > Rajidae > Okamejei > Okamejei kenojei. The sequence goes on along the minus strand of CM069139.1, from coordinate 60,489,636 downwards.
TGTGTAAATTTTCCCTACTGCGTAGGATAATGTTTGCGACGGGGTTATCGCTGGTCGGCGCAGACTAGGTGGGCCGAAGGGCATGTTTCCACGCTATCTCAAAACTAAACGAAACAGTACCATACAGAGTGTTTTTATAATGACACCACTTGGAATGACACCTCATTTTGCTCCTGTTTGGCTGAGAGTGGCACTAGCAGAATGATTATGCTCCTTCCGTAGCCTGCAAGAGCAGCTGGACTTCACCAATGAACTTTGACAATGAATGACAGCTTGCTTGACAAAACAAGACATCACAACTCAGCTTGATCCACATTAACATCATGCAATTCACAGCAAAGATCTAGAGCTCTATGATCTTTGGTTCACAGTGGAGGTCCCCCTCCTCCCCCTCCCCCATACTGATTGTGTTTATCATTACTTAGTGTGAGAAACAGTTCATTAAATGTGAAAATACATCCTTTGTATTCTTTAAGATTCATGCTTTGTCTGCCCCACCCCCATGCAACATGCCATTCCCTCATTCGACACCAAATGAGGGCGGCATGGTGGTGCAGCGGTAGAGTTGCTGCCTTACATCACCAGAGTCCCGGGTTCAATCCTGACCACTCTGCGTGGAGTTTGCACGTTCTCCCTGTGAACGCACGGGCTTTTTCCGGGTGCTCTGGTTTCCTCCCACATTCCAAAGACATACAGGTTTGTCGCGGTTAGTTGGCTTCTGTAAATTGGCACTAGTGTCTGGATACAACTAGTGTACGAGTGATCGCTGGTCGGCGCGAACTCGGTGGGCTGAAGGGTCTGTTTCCACGCTGTATAATTAAACTTAACTAAAGTAATAGAAAGGGGTTGACATGTCAGAGTGAACTTGGCTGATTCCAGGGGTAGTAGATGTTTCAGAAGTCATGTTGATAACATTAAGATGGAATTTAGTACACTGATGTGGCATTCTGCTTGATAGGTGCTTACTGGTGTTCATGCTCCAAATGTACCTCCTCACACCTTAGTCAGCAATGTACAATGTTGTTTCCATTTTCATGTATGGTTTGTTTTCTTTATAAGCTACTTATCTGAGCTATTTCATGCATCAGCAAGTTCCACTAGGGAGCCCCGCCCTGGATAGGTGGATGCTGGTGGATGGCTGGCTGTCTGGGTCAAACCTTGTGTAATGTTCAAGGAGGAACCGTGTATCGTGATGAAGGCCACATTGCACACACAAGGAACTTAAAATGCTGGAATCTTGTGCAAAACACAGAGTGCTGGAGGAACTCAGTGGGTCAGGCTGTGGAGGGAATGGATAGGTAGCAGTTCAAGTCAGGTCCATCATTCAGAGTGAAGTTGGAGAAGTTTAGTTTAGTTTATTATCATGTGCACTGAGGTACAGTGAAAAGCTTTTTGTTGCATGCTATCCAGTCAGCGGAGAGACTATACATGATTACCAGCGAGCTGTCCACGGCAAAGAGAGTGGAGAGATTTCAATGAGTGATTGTAGATTTGTGTCTGGGACCAGCACGCAGGGTTGCATGGCTTGTGTGCATTCCTGATCATGTGGGAAGACTGAAGAAGGATCCTGACCCTTGCAAGATGCCGGCTGTGTTGGACGGAGGAGTGGAATGGTGCCAGTGAACAGGCATTGGGGACGCCTCCCGCTATCTCGGATGTGGTCTGGGGGTTCTGACATCGGCTTGTACTCGCTAGAATTTAGAAGATTGAGGGGGGATCTTATAGAAACTTACAAAATTCTTAAGGGGTTGGACAGGCTAGATGCAGGAAGATTGTTCCCGATGTTGGGTAAGTCCAGAACAAGGGCTCACAGTTTAAGGATAAGGGGAAAATCGAGATGAGAAAAACATTTTTCACACAGAGAGTGGTGAGTCTCTGGAATAGTCTGCCACAGAAGGTAGTTGAGGCCAGTTAATTGGCTATATTTAAGAGGGAGTTAGATGTGACCCTTGTGGCTAGAGGGATCAAGGGGTATGGAGGGTTGGATGATCAGCTATGATCATATTGAATGGCGGTGCAGGCTCGAAGGGCTGAATGGTCTACTCCTGCATCTATTTTCTATGTTTCTATGTTTCTATGACTACCGAAGGCGGCGAGCGGTGGCTGCGGGAGTCGAGGGGACGGAGCGTTCGCGGGTCGAGGTGCCTGTGGAGTGGGCCGCTGGGGTCCATGCAGCAGCCATGGATCACGTGGATCAGGCGTGGATCAGGAGCGGCGGTGGAGGACACCGACAATATCGCCAGGCCCAGCCAGGCCAACAATGACCCAGCGCCGCCACCAGGATCATAGGCTTTTAAGGCCAAGTGCAAAAGGATACAAGTGCACCGGAATGGTGGCGACTCGTTCACTGCCTTAATGTAATCAACTCTTCTCACACTCTTGCACTTGCGTATGATTGTGCTGATGTAAGATTTTAATGAATCTCACCGTGCCTGGGTACATGTGACAATAAAGTATTGATGAACCATCGATGAGAGCAGTTCAAAATGAAGGAAGACAAACACATTTGTCAGGGAAAGAGTCCGAAGAGACTTTGTTGAGTACCATAGTGTTGGATTGTAAATTAGCTAAGGGGACAGGCAAAAATTCATGGTGGGGCTGATGAGTCTGGTGAAAGGATAAAAGCTCAGGGCGGCACTGTGGCTCAGCAGTTGAGCTTCTGCCTTACAACGCCAGGACACCCAGGATTGATCCAAACTATAGGTGCCATATGTGCAGAGTTTGTAGCTTCTCTGCCTGCAGTCCGCCCTTTCACCCTTTTTAATTTTTATTTTTATTCCTGTTAGAAAAAACAAATGTTAGTTGGAGGTCTTTTATGTGGGGGTGGGGGTGGGGAAGGGGGAGACTTTATTTCCTAGTCCCTACCTGGTCGGGGAGGCGGCTTCCCTCCGGGCTGTTTCTTCGCCCCTTCCTCGCGGCCTCCAATCGAAACTGGAGCGGCGTTTCCTGTCGGGACCGGCCGGGATTGCAGCTTTGGCGGCAGCACAGCGTTGGGACACTATCAGGGAGCGGGCGATGCCTTACCGGGTCGCCGTGCGGTAAGCTTCGGAGTGCTGTGACCGCCGGCTCCCAACATCGCAGAGCTGTGGCTGCGGGCGTACAGCTGCATGCAGGCGACGCTGGATTTAACACGCCGCGGAGTCTGGGTTCCGAGATCGCCTAGATCAACCAGTCCGAATGGATGATGCGTGGTTTCGTTGGGTCGAAGGGCCTGTTTCCCCACTGTATTTCCAATAAACTAAACTAAACTATAAGGAAGAAATGCTAATTTGGAAATGCATGGGTGGCTTAATGGTGAGAAAATACAGTATCATCCATTTGGCACTCATGAAAAGGTCCATATTCACCCTGGCTGAACCTATAGCAGAGTGACAAGATTTCAGGGGACACACATCAAATGGTCACCCGAAACACACAATTAATAAAAGCATCAACTTGATTCAATCTGATTACAGCAGTAGGGTGGTGCCAGCACTTTCTGCTCATTCTTCACACCACCCATGCACTTGAATGCAGCAAAGCCAGATCCACCTTGGTCAATGAAGGCCCGTGTGGGTCTTCCAGATGTAAATGGCACCACATGGCAGGGTGAACACATCCCACCCAAAGAGACGATTTGATGAACAACTTCGTCAGTTGGCTTCTCCGGCACTTAGAAAATGATCAAATAATTGGCTCATTCGTAAGATATTTAGGAATAGTCAAAAGGTGTTAAAGATGATTTGAAAAGAAAATGAAAAGAAAATGGTGGCACAGTGACGCAGTGGTAGGGTTGCTGCTTAACGCACCAGAGACCCAGGTTTAATCCTGACTATGGCTGCTGTCTTTATGGAGTTTGCACGCTCTCCCCGTGACTGTGTGGACTTCCTCCGGGTGCTCCTGTTTCCCCATACACTCCAAAGACAGATGGCTTTGTAGGTTAATTGCCTTAGGTAAAATTGTAATTTGTTCCTAATGTGCAGGATAGTGCTTGTGTAGGGGGTGATCGCTGATCGGCACGAACTCGGCGGTCCAAAGGACCTGTTTCCGCTCTGTATCTCTAAAGTCTAAAGTCTGAAGAAACATAAACTATTAGTTAAAAAAAGAGTATCTTGTCTATAACTTCCCCATTTCCACTGCTGCTGGGGAATGGGAAGGGTCTGCTTTAGCTGCATCAGTTCTAACTTGGCGCAGGCTCAGCCGCACTTTCCCCAATGCAACTGCTGGGGGAATAGCAGGAAATTTAGCTCTTTGCTGAACCCTTGGCAAGTCTCAGGAAAATCTGGACCAGTATCTTTCCTCTGGAGAACAGACTGCTTTGTTTCTGATCGTCAATCTGACAGAACTTGGAAGAGAAGGCTAGCCTTAAGAAAATGAAAATGTGAGCTCTTTTTAAATATATCTCTCCTGCAACAAATTCTGGTGAACAATGACTGGAAGAAATAAGACAATGAGACCTTCAAATGACTGATTTCTTGGTGAAGCTGTTACTGGGGGGGGGGGGGGGGAATAATGCTCCCAACGTTACCAATGCTCTCCAAACCTTGCAAATGCTACTCATTGAAATCCATCATCATATTTATTTTGTCTGGGATATGTGGAAAGTAATACATATATAAATCTTGAAAAATTAATTGGAGATGAGGCAGCACAGTGGCACAATGGAAGAGTTGCTGCGTTACAGTGCCCAAGACCCGGGTTTGATCCTACCTTCGGGTGCTGCCTGTGAAAGTCCATGTTCTCCCTGTGACCACGTGGGCTTTCTCTGGCTTGCTCCGGCTTTCTCCCACACTCCAAAGTTTGTAGGTTAAATGTCTTTGGTAAAAATTGTAAATTGTCCCTGGCGTGTAGGATAGTACTAGTGTACATGGTGATCGCTGGTCAGCGCGGACCGAAGGTGCCTGTTTCCACACTGTGTCTCTAAAGTCCAAAGTCTAAAGCCTAGAGTCCAAACATAAGTGAGCAATAAATTGTCATGTGTGACAGGATGAAATGCAAAACAGAATTATAAGAGCAAAAGAGCGTCCACCATCACGCACAAGAAACGCAAGACAGACACCATTGCATGCAGATGCCAAGAAGTGTGTTCAGCTCTGGCTGAACAACTAATCTTGTGTGTGGACTCAACAAGAATTATAAGATATGATAGTGGCATTTAGGAGGCGTTTGGATAGTTTCATGGAAGTGTAGGGATAGAGGGATATGGATCATGTACAGGGAGATGAGATCAGTCTAGCTTGGCATCATGTTTGGCACAAATATTGTGGGCCGGAGGGGCCATTCCAGTTCTATGTTCTGCGTTAATAATAAACCAATGATTGTTTCTCCTCTGGCCAGTATTGCAGTGAATGATGTGGCGACAGGTTTTTGGATTTTATGGTGCCATTTACAATTTTGTTTTACAACCAATAATGTGCTTTTGAAGTGTGGTCGCCATTGCAGTTTAGGAAATGAAGTAGCCAATGTGTGCACAGCAAGATCTCACAAACAGCAATATAAGAATAACCACGTGATCCAGTTAAATAATTCTGGTTGAGCGATGACTTTTAACAAGGACACCAGACTTCAGGGGTACAGATACAAAGAATACAGCTGTGCTTCCACCCAGGATCCATCAGTGGGAAAGAGAATAGTGAATAGGGACCGTAACATATGTTTGGCAATAAATCTAACATATTCCGGTTTGAAGTCATGGAATGTTAATAAATCTTGAATTGGAGCCTTCTGTTAATAATTTTAGGTTCAAGATTTAAGTCTTGGCCAAACCAAGTGTTGCCTAACTCACTGGAATTTGCTTACATGTTGTGTGATTACAATCTAACCGATTTCAGCTAATTTAATGCAGTTGAAAAATTAAATATATGAAAATATCTGATCAGGACGATTTAAAGTGTTCACTTTGAGATCATCATCTTTCCGCATCTATCAATTATTTTTATGGTCTTCTCTTTACCCGCATATGTTTATTTCTTGGATTCTAGACTGGTCTCTGGTTATCCATTTTACCAAAAAGCAAGTGTGATTGTATATAAACAGTGAATTCTTTCCTGCTAACGTAACACGCCAACTCATATGGTCACCCAAGCAATGATGGGAACAGCAGCTTCGTGTTGAAATTACTGGAAGAGCAATTCCGAAGCATGGACTAAGGAATCCAGATATGTCAGTTCAAGTCTCACCATAGCAGATGTGAAATTTAGATTCACTTAATTACATCACTTGGTATTACATCACTTGGTATTCGCGCTGGGCTGCGCGGCCGTGCCGCGGCTGTGGACTGGGAATGCAGCCGGAGGCCTTTATCGAGGCACCGTCGTCTCGATGCCTCCTGAATCGCCGCGTAGATGCCCAGGTCGGGGCCCAGTGGGGCCTTGTGGGTAGAAGCCTAGATCGGGCGAAGTGGCCGACGGAGCCCGCGGATGGGCCCAGGTCGGCAACATGGAGGCTTGAAGTGGGGTGTCGACAGTGGAGAGGCCTTGGTAGCAGCAGCGGTGAAGCCTTGCGATGATGGAGCCTCGGCGGTGGTGAAATCTCGTGGCAGCGGCGATGCCTCGCGCGTCCACACATGGTCGACAATCGATGAGAACGTGTAGAACCACCGTGAGGGTGGAGGGGAAGAACAATGGAAGACCAGGCATGGGGGAACTGCTGTGGTGGGGTGGGGGGCATAAAAGGGGGAGCCGGTGTGCTTCGTAACTTTGTCAGCGCCGTACACGGCTGCTATTTGTATACATTAAGTATGCAAGCAAAGAATCTCACGGTGCTTAGTCACATGTTACAATAAAGTATTCATATTCCCATTCCTATTCCTAAACAGTCCACTTACGTCAATAAATTACAGAATTATTCTGAATACTTTTGGATTTATCAACATCCTTTCAGTGAAGAAAATTACTGATCTATGTGTGATTCATTGTGGTTCCTTTTAAACTGTTCTCTGAAAAAAATTAGCAGGAGTCTTCATCATGGAGTCATGGCATTGTAGCATACAGCACAGAAACAGGTCATTCAACCCCAACTTGCCAATGCTATCCAAAGTGTCTCATCTGTGCCAGTCCTACCTGCCCGCATTTGGCCCATATCCCTCTAAACTCTTTTCATCTATGTATCTGTCCAAATGTCTTTTGAATGTTGTTATAGTACCTCGCTCAACCATCTCCTCTGACAGCTCATTCCATATCCTCACCACCCTCTGCGTGAAAAAGTTGCCCCTCCGGTTTCTATGAAATCTTTCCCCTCTCACCTTAAACCTATGTCCTTTGGTTCATGATCCCCCTACTCTGGGTAAATGACTCTGTGTATTCATCCTAGCTGTTCTCTTCATGATCTTATACACCTCTATAAGATCATCCCTCATCCTATTGCGCTCCAAGGTATAATGTCTTGGTTGAATCAAACTGTGACATTCCAGCTCAATGAATAAAACTGGACAGATCACCTGACATCCAGGTACAATTAGACAAGTCGTAAACATTCACCTGTAAACTCTTCATCAGGACAATGACAGCAGCCCAATACTGGGACAGTTACACTTATAAAACCTTTGGTATGTAATTTTACATTAGGCAGGCTGGTTCTGAATCTAAACTGTCCAGTCACCATGGATCCCATGCATCTTATTCTTCTGGATCAGCCGACCATGTGAAACCTTGACAAATGCCACTCTGAAATCCTTGCTAACAAAATGCACTACCGTACCATCATCAATCATCTTCGCCACCTCCTGTAAAAACACAATCATGTGTGTAAGACATGACCTGCCTTCAATGGTTCAATGGTTCTTTATTGTCAGATACGTACTGCACAGTGAAATTCATTTTGCATACAGTAGCTCACACATGCACCATATTTTGACACCATTTACAAAAAGAAAATGTCCAAAGGCACAGTCCAGTCCACATGCTGGATGTACTGCAGTGCCCCCGATCCAGCTTAGCCCAGGTAAGCCCCAGGCTGCTGCAGGGCCTCCTCCACCGCCCTTGAGGACGTCATTCCTCGTGTCCGTCATCACCAGTGGCTCCCTCCTCCTCCACTCACCGGTCTTCGGTGCTAAACTCGGAGGCATCCGAGCTTTCCCTGCAGGCAGCAGCCCACCGGATCCTTCTTCATGGCGGCAAACCAGGCCTGCCACCACAAGTGGCCACGGGCGGTCCACTGATCCGTCTATGTTCTTGGCTGCCCTGTACAAAGACACACTGATTGGCCCTAATTAATCCATTCCCTGTCAATTGTGAATAAATCCCATCCTGTAGAATCCTCTCCAACAACTTCCCTCCCACTGATGTGTGGCTCATCTCCATATACTTTACTGGATTATCCCTATTTCCCTTCTTAAGCAAATCAATAACATTGGCTACTCTCCAGTCCTACAGGGCATCACCTGTGACTAGGGAGGATACAAAGATCTTTGTCAAGGTCCCAACAATCTACTTTCTCATCTCTCTCAATAACCAGGGATATATCTCCCCAAGCTCTGGGTACTTATCCACCTTGATGGTCTCCAAGGGACAATATAAGTATACATCACCATATTAATATATCTCACACTGATCTCACTGTCTTCCACATACCTCTCCTTGATGAATATAGATGCAAAGTACTCATTTAGTACCTCACCAATACACATACACACACACACACACACGTATATACAAACAGCAGAGATCACAGACCTCCAGTCAGAAAAACATCCCTCCACCACTTCTCTGAGCTGTATGGCGGCGCACTAGTGATCGACCAAGCCAGATGTCTTTGTGGCTTTGAAGACATCTGAAACCTCTCTGGAGGTCAATGTTGGGAATGTAAACTTGTAACAACTCTCTGATACATGGCCACAATCAATTTTCTGATAACACGGCCATATTTGTAAGCCGGATGTCGGCATTGCTTCTGACTTTAAATGAAAGTGGGAATGTTCCCTGCACATTCCCCATGACTAGATTGCCTTCAGTAAAAACAGAAATTGCTGTAAGTAGTTAGCAGGTCTGCCAGCAAGACCGGCTGCGCGTTGCAGACAGTTTTTGTTTTTATTTCACCTTTCCAGTATTGGCATGTTTTTGTGTTTTGTTTACTGGATTGCTTTACCCAGCATCAGACCTTGTTTCCAGTAAGCTGCAGGTTCAGATCAACATCTAAAAATACTTGATGCCATAACAGCTTTCCCAACTATTAACTTTTATGCACTTCTTTGGTGTTTTTCTCAAGAAAAAGTAGCGCGGCTTGTACATAATTTGTGAATCACTGGTGAAAAAAAACAAGACCAGGTGGTAGGTCAGAGTCATGTCCTTTCTGGAGCAGTGCACATTCCTTATTCTCAGCTTTATCTTTGGGGTGTTTCACTCCCTTGATTTATTCAGTTGCATTGACTTGCTATTGCCTTGGCCAGTAATTGTTTCAGGCTGGCATTTAATATTGTCTTTTTGCCTCCCCTCCTCATTACTTATACCAGTCTGGTTTACATTGCAATAAGCCCGGTATCTATGCTCTCGGGCAGTAAACTGCTCTGAATTATCTTTTTGGAAAATTATTATTCATGGACCTTGGAGATTTTTGGCAAGGCCTACATTTATTACGCATCTTTAATTGCCCCAAAGTATGTGGTAATAAGCTGCCTTTTTGAAGTAAAGCAATCTGTGTGTTTAAAATACTGCTTAGTGTTAGCTAGAACGTTTCGAAGCTTTGACCCAATAGCAATGAAAGAACATTTCCCGGTCAGATTGTGGCATAGTTGGAAACAATGTGTTCCATGCATCTGCTGTCCTTATGCTTTTAAGTCTCAGAGTTTGCATGTTTAGGATTTGTTATTAAGACACCTTAGTGATTTGCCTTATGAGATCTTTAGGGTGTTGCACAATGTAGTCATATTGTATGATCAGATGGGATTCAATGCATTTTTGCCAAATGGATGGGGCTGCAATCAGCAGGTTGCTTTGCCCCTCATGGTCTTGAGTTTGATGAGTTTTATTGGAGGCGCACGCTTCTGAGCAAGTGGAGGTTCTTTACAAAGCACATCTGGACGTGCTTTGTAAAGAATGGATAGGTTTGGGGGAGTTAGATGGTGTAGGATACCCAAACATGCCAATGTCAACAGTTACCAATGCCAAGCCGTGCAATGGTAATGCTACTGATACAATGGTAATGCTACGGTGGCCGGTGGACTCATCTTTTTGTAGATGGCAATCGCTTGACAAATGTGCCTTGCAAATGCTATTGACACATATCAACCAATGGGCACAGTGGTGCAGCTGGTAGAACTGCTGCCTCTCAGCGCCAAAGACCCCAGAACAATCCTGGCTCTCAATGCTACCCATGTGGAGTTTGCATGTTCACCCTGTGACCATGTGGGTTTCCTCCGTGTGCTCTGATTTCGTCCCCCATCCCCAAAACATGTGGGTTTGTAGGTTAATTGGCTTATGTAAATTGCCCCTTGTGTGTAGAGAGTGGATGCGGAAATGGGATAACATAGACCTGGTATGTAAACCATTGATGGATGGTTGGCGTGGACTCAGTGGGCCGAAGGGCCTGTTTCCATGCTGTATCTCTAAACTGACCACTCTAACCTCCATGGTTAGATTGAAATCATACCTTTGGTCAAAGCTGCTGACGCACACTTTATCCTGGTGCAAAGTATCTATTAAAGGTGACCCCTACGTTACAATTGTTTGGGTAACAGAAATTTGTTCTAACAGCATTCGCAAAGCACTACTTAAAAAAATGTAACATGCTGAAAAAAATTTGCAGTCACGGAATTTAGGTGAAAAAAATGGTAAATAAATAAATACAATCTTCTTTCAACTCTTCTTGACACATGTTTAAATGACACATTGTGGAAAATGGCGACTGGATGGCTTTCAAGGAGCATAAACCCTCTCCCCCAAAAGCGGTGGTTATCTAAACTTGATTGTGCTGCCAGGTTAGGCTGTCAGTATCAGCACAGTAAGCAAGTTATCCGATCAGTAAGTCATTTTTCTCCCTATTTTCATATCTGTTGATGGCAAAAAAAAGATTCCTAACTGTGCAGGACCAGAACAATTTAACAAACATCCAATTTTCATTAACACTTCCTGTATTAATTTTAATGGAACATAGAGCAAAGAAAAGTGCAGCATAGGAACAGACCCTTCGGCTCACAATGTCCTATTTGCACGTAATGCTGAGATATACTCATCTTACCTGACTAATATCAGATAAAGTTAGTGCTCCTCCTCCCAAGGTCTCCCAGATATCTTTTATACTTACTCACATTTGTGAGAATTAGGAAAGTGAAGGCCATTATTTCTAGGTGCTTCATAGGGGTAGCATCGGCCAGTGGCACAGTGGCGCAACAGAGGCCCGGATTCAATCCTGATTAAGGGTGCTGTCTGTATGGAGTTTGCATGTTCTCCCTGTAACCGCATGGGTTTTCTCCGGGTGTTCCGGTTTCCTCCCACACTCCATAGAGTGCAGGTTTATAAGTTAATTGGCATCTGTAAATTGTCCCTACGGTGTACAAAAGAATTAGTGTATGGGTGATTGTGGTTGGTGGGCCTGTTTCCTAAACTAAACCTCTAGCATCCTAGATTGGTATCTCTAAACTAAACTAAACTAATCATCATAGGGATATTATAGGTCATCAGCTTTCGAGTTGGTAATTTGTTGGTGTTTTCCAGGGACGCACGAGATTGATGTGTGTGGTTATTAGTTACAAATTATGTGCTGCATGCTGCTTTGTAAAAGATCTCCTTAGACTCGTATTACTTGTTATTACTTAAGCCCTTGGGATGCTGCAAGTGTTCAAAGAGATGCTGCTCAACAGAATGACAGATACTTAATTTGACAAATGCTCCACTTTCTTCCCACACTCCAAAGACGTACAGGTTTGTAGGTTAATTGGGTTCAGTAAATATTGTAAATTGTCCTTACCGTGTAGGTTAGTGTTAGTGTGTGTGATCGCTGGTCGGCGCAGACTCAGTGGGCCGATGGGTCTGTTTCCACGCTATATCTCTAAACTAAACTAAACCACACTAAACTAAACCTCCCATACTTGTGACCTCTACCACCTTGAAGAACAAGGGCAGCAGGTGCATCTTCACGTTAACCTCCTGGTCACATTCCACCTCATTTTAAATAATGTCACTGTTTTTTCATTGTCTCGAGGTCAAACTCTTGTAACTTCCTACGTAAAGACTTAAATATACTGCAACAGTGCCATAAGGTGGGTCACTGCTGCATTCCAAAGGGAATGAGTCACACGTGCTAGCTTTGATAGGCATGCTTATATTCTGCGAATATGTTTCAAATATATTGATTATGTACCTTAAAAAAAAAAAGAAAACATACTTTGCAGAATATACCTTTCTTGTTCTATGATAAAGTGGCACAGTGGCGCAGCGGCAGAATTGCTACCTTTCAGCGCCAGAGTTCCGGGTTCGATCCTGACAACGGGTGATGTCTGTACGGAGTTTGTATGTTCTCCCTGTGACTGCGTGGGTTATCTCTGGGCACTCCTGTTTCCTCCCACCTTCCAAAGACATGCAGGTTTATAGATTAATTGGCTTCTGTAAATTATCCCAAGTGTGTTGGATAGAACTAGTGTACTGGTGATCGTTGGTCAGCGTGGACTAGAGGGGCCGAAGGGCCTGTTTCCACACTGTATTTTTAAACTAAACTGAAACTAGTGTAAGGGTGATTTTTATTTGGCGGGGAAACTATACTAAACTAAATTAAACTAAGCTAAGCTAAACACAAAAAGAATACAAAATAATTTAAATCATGCTGCTTTTATTTTGAGCTTATAATGTAAAACCCCAATGAAATGTGAAACCCCAATGAGGTACTTTTGAGGCGTTTTACTGATCATGAAGTGTGTTTGTTTTGGATGACATTTCTTGTTTTATTTCATAAGCAGGATAAAAGTCCTCTGTTCTCCATAGGTTTCACCGCATCATGGGTTTGCCAAACAAAAGACAAGGTTTTGATGAATATTTTTATGAAGCTGTCAAGGGGTATTTTAAGGTTCTGTATACTGGAGATTGCAACCTTTTCACTCTTGTCATTTGGCTTCCTGATGAATATTTCTGAAGCTGTGTAAATGAGCCTTCGAGACAATTTTGGTATAGGTCAAAAATATTTATTTTGCAACTCTTTGTAGCAGATAAGGGTGCTGGGAAGAAAATAATTGGCACATGTTTAGCATTCAGTCAATGGTTTCCTGAATGTAACAAAACTTATCTTCATGTAACATTAACACAAAATTGAACTCATCGTAAACGAAGAGATAGGGTTGCTTCTCATTAATATGATGGAGGCTTTAATGGACACAGTAGGAATGAGTAAACACTGTTTACTGATGTGGCATCTCCTTCACAAAACACTATTAATTACACAGCACCAGAAATCCGGAGTCGAGTCTGACCTCAGGTGCAGACTATGTGGAGTTTGCATGTTCTTCTTGTGGTTATTTGAGTTTCCTCCAGGTGCTCCGGTTTCCTTTCACATCCCAAAAATGTGCAGGTTTGTTGGTTAATTGGCCTCTGTAAATTGCCCTTAGTGTGTAGGATGCGAAGGTGGGATGGCATGGTACTAGTGTCAATGGGTGATTGATGGTCGGTGTGGGCTCAGTGAGCTGAAGGGTCTGTTTCCATGCCGTATATTTCAATCAGTCCAAAACTAATAATGAATTTGGACTTATTTTAAATCATGTTGTGTTCAAAAGTTTGCTGAAAAACAGTAATAAATCTGTATACTTTGGATGTACAATGGACAGGAAACATTCCAGTTTAGCAATGAGGCGCGCTGCACCCAACCTGGCTGGGGAATCTGGTGGGAATCTGGTTTGTATCTTCTGTTCGATGGGAGAGGGGAGGAGAGAGAATGACTGGGATGTGAGAGGTTCTTGATTAATGTTGGCTGCTTTCCTGAGTCTGCATTAAGTGTAGATGGTGCAGTTGATTTAGGGATGGACTGGGCTGCAGCCACAACTATCTGCAATTTGTTGTGGCCATTGGTAACATTTTATCCTTATGGAAGGTTGTGGGATATGGGCGATACAGTGGCTGTTTTTTATTTGTAAAAAAATTTGAAAACCATGTATCATTTTCCTTCCACTTCACAATTATGCGCCACTTTGTGTTGGTCTATCACATAAAATCCCAATAAAATACATTTACGTTTGTGGTTGTAACGTGACAAAATGTGGAAAAGTTCAAGGGGTAAGAAAACTTTTGCAAGCCACTGTACATGTGGAACATAAATACCAACGCAAACCAATTGGGCTGAAAGACCAGTTTCAGTTGTATAAAAGGTGCGTGAAATTAGAAACTTAACAAAACACTTGAATGCATGTAACATTGGCTTAGTTATTATAATGAAGTGTCAAATCTCCCATTTGGAAGCACATTATAAATTTATTTATAGCATAATTTATTTATTTATTTGGACAACAAATTATTTATCACCGTAAATTATTTTCACCCTAAAATTTAAAATAAATTGCCACTTAAAAGACATATGTACAGGTACATGGATAGGAAAGGTTTAGAAGAATATGGGCTAAACATGGGCAGGTGGGACTAGCGTAGAAGGGGCATCTTGGTCGGCATAGACAAGTTGAGCCAAAAAGCCTGTTTTCATGCGATATGACTTTGACTCTATAACAATATTAGCAATTAATGAAAATGCCTGTAGTCCGAGATCTCCCAGGAGAACTCTGGTAGTAAAAAATGTTAAGAATTAAAATTGAACTGAGTGGAAACAATGCAGGAGTTCTTTTATTTGGCCAATAAATTACTGGGATACTGTTCTCTTCATGTCTCAGGAGATGGGTCAAGAGGTTCTTCATGACCCATCACTAACAATCTAGTTAGAAAAATCTCTGCTGGAGGTACCGTTTGCTCTTCTTCAGAATTAACGTGGTGGTCATGCCGCATGCCACAATGAATTCCTGTTTAAATCTGGGGCAGCATTTGATTACTGTGACGTTTGTCCTTACTGCTGTTTTATTATTTATACACATTCCGTACCCCCTCCCCACAGAAGGGATGGGAATCTGAGCTTCACATGAAATAGGAACTGTCAAGGGGAAGCATTGTCCTGTAATGCCAGAGTAAATTATTTTCTTAATGTAACGAAGAGCATAATTTTGTTAATGATCTGCTCACCATTTTTCTTTTCATTTTGTATTTCATTTCATATCCTAAACACTTATTGCCAATGAAAAGGTCTCGACCCAAAATGTCACTTAACCATGTTCTCCAGAGATGCTGCCTGACCTGCTGAGTTACTCTAGCACGTTGTGTCCTTTTGTGTATTAACTACAATCTGCAGTTCCTCATTAGTGAATATAATCACTTTTGTCTTGAGGGCAATTGCTTGAATCCGCATTAAAATTCATTTGCCATGCATCTGCCCATTCCCCCAACCTGTCCAAGTCACCCTGCACACTCATAGCATCCTCCTCACAGTTCACACTGCCACCCAGCTTTGTGTCATCTGCAAATTTGCTAATGTTACTTTGAATCCCTTCATCCAAATCATTGATCTTATGAAAGAATAATTTGAAAGCAGAGGAGTGGGATGACATTTTGGACAAGGTTCCATAGCATTGACAGGAGCGCAGCTTTTAAAAATCAAACCAGTGATGGAAAGGTTGCTCGTGGAGATCAGTAGGAATTGGGGTGATGCTTACTGACAAAGGGCATGTGTGCCAAGTGCTCTTGGCTAATACTTGTGAGGAGCAAAGCCCATGGGTGCCATCACAAAGTCAATTAGTGAGATAAATTTGAGTGTGAGTTTGGGGTTTTACAATGATAATGTCGAGGTAATAAATACTGCAGCTCAGTTTTATAGCAGACCTAGGAATCATCTACACTACGAGTACTTCATGAGACAGGACAGCTGACCAAAGGTGGAAAGGCGTATGCTCAAATTTATTTTCGGAGGAAAGTATATAAATATCAGACAAGGATTAGTCAAATATAAGGTGTGATAATATGTAACTGGTAAACAAATCGTGTTTTGGTTATAATATGTATGTGCTTCTAATACAAATATTTTTTTTAAACCCCCAAAAAACCCAAATGATATGATCTCTATGTCGGTTTCACACTTTTATATTAAGTGTCTGTGGATTTTGCACAGTTCAGAATATTTGACAGGCTGTCAGGAAGCATCCAGACCCAGCGGTATGAATATTGATTTCTTTAATTTTAAGTAAGCCTTGCATTCCCTCTCTCTCCGTCCCTCCACCACCCTAGTCGTCCTTCTAGTTTCACCATCATCCTGCTTAGTATCACTGTTCGTACCCCCTCTTCCAACGATGGACCATTGTGGGCTCCTCCTTCCCTTGATCATCCTTGCTGGCCTTGATTTGTTCTTTTCATACCTTTCATTCTTTTGATCTCTGTACCTCCTCAGACCTCCAGTTTCCCTCTCCCCTGAGTCAGTCTGAAGAAGTCTCACCCTGAAACGTCGCCTATTCCTTTTCTCCAGAGATGCTGCTTAAGCTGCTGAGTTACTCCAGCCTTTTGTGTCTGTCGGGAAGATAACCTCAACAGGCCTGCCCTGCTTCTCAGAAAAGAATGGATGTTGGATGCGAGAATAACATGGGTACAAAGGCATAATTCATAGGGAGTGATAGCTTATGAGTCTCTGTAAAGTGCCTGGGCCATCATTTGCCTTGATTCGCTCCTGGTGGTTGGGTCAAGGGAAGGTGGGATCTGATGGAGGATTACAAAAGCCTGCAATCTGAGGAAAAAAAGACCACTTGGAGGTTTGACAAAAAAATCATGAACATGCCGGAAGTAAAATGACTCCTTTAACATTTTCCATACAGAGAATTCCTTTATTCTTGACATTTAAAACTAATTTTAGCTATAATGGGTGAACACAAGCATCAATGGTCACTTTTAGTTTTTTAATCCACTTTTAGTCCCCCCCATTCATTGCAGTTGAATTGTCAGAGAAACAATCCTGAACACAGCCCCTGTGGTTTTGGATGGTGCTGCCGAATTCTTGTGGGTGAGTCTGCTAATTGACTAACTGAATGCCCAAAAGACATTTCTGACCACAGAGACGCAAAGGCAAACTTGGAGGGTTTGGGCACCGTGTGAGTTAAAGAGGCAGATTTCAAGTTGTGGCTATGTTCGTGCTCTTTCTAGGCAAAGTGGGAGTTTGACGTCACCCAAAGTGAAAAGATTGCTGAGGTTAAAATGAACAATAATTGTAAGCAGATTGAAAAGGTGAAAAGTCACGCTTGAATAGCATTTTGTGCATTTCCGATTTGATTGTCTGACTGCTGTTAAGGTCACAAATTGTAAGGATACGATCATGCTGCTGCTTTCTGCAACATTCACTGAAAGACATTCATGACTTCTGCCAAAATATTGCTTGATTCAAACAAAATGAATAATTCAATTCACTTGTTTACTGTTTGAGATTGCAAAATTGCTTTGTCCATTTGAGCTGTTGAGCACTGGGATAAACATGTGGGTGGTCCAGTTCTCATTTGTCCAGCTTATCCTCGATAGACTAATACAGATCTTGGAAATTAGGTGTTTGTGCACGGAGAATTATTTCCAAAGTAAGGAACTCAAATATCAAGGCTGTTTTCCTGGAAGAGATGTTTTTGTATGTTGCCTAAGAGGCTCAGCCTTATTCTAGTCATTTTGTAAATTGTAATCATAATAATTTTCATGGAAAAGTATTTATGTTTTGTATAGGAGAGATTATATCTGCATCTATGCGAGGAGACGATATAACCTTTCCTTGAAAATAATTTGTGGAGCAAATTTCAAGTCTAAAACCCAATGTTGATATGCTGCCTTACAATGCCAGAGACCCGGCGCTCCGGTTTCATCCCACACCCCAAAGGCGTACAGATTTGTAGGTTTGACAATTGTAAATTGTCCCAGGTAAAAACGAAAATGAATAGGAGGAATTATTATGAGAAATTATAATTAAGTTAATGACCATATTATTTGGGATTTCAGAGTCATCATGAAAGATCTTTAGAGGACATGGATAGGACAGGTTTAGAGGGCTATGGACCAAACACAGGTAGGTGGGACTAGTGTAGATGGGGCATGTAGGTTGGTGTGGGCAAGTTGGGCCAAATGGCCTGCTTCCACACTGCATGACTCTAAAGAGAGGATATTAAATGTGCTTCATTGTATAGCTCTTCTTCTCAGACTGCACAAAAGCAGTTCATATTGAAATTACTCTTTCTTGGTATCCATTCACACCCTGTCCCACCAGAGAATCAAGGAACCTCAGCGACTTTCAAAGTGCGGTCTCCCAATAATCCATATTTTTCTATTATAATCAAAGAGTGTCATGGCTTTGGTTATCAATTATAAAATTGCAGCTGGATCAGAATAGGACCCAGATAAGGACAAATAAAAAAGGCATTATTCATTTATTAAAGTGGGAAACACATATTGTTTTATTGTTCTTAGATATGCACATGGTTGGAATATCTCTGCCATTACTTTGTTGAATTGCTCTTGTTATGACTGTGACTTATCTTATTGTAGCTGAATGCTGCAATGTAATCTTTTGTCAAGGACAACACAGCAGATTGCCAGCATCTACAAGTCGTTTGCCCTCCTGACACGGGAGAGAAGCCTTTTGGCTGGAGAGAGTAGTTCCAAGTGGATCCACTGGCATTCTGTGTTTAGACTTTAATAATTTAGATTTAACTTTTATCCTTAGAGATGCAGCACGGAAACAAATAGTCTACTGAGCCTGCATGCAAGAGGCGCCATGTTTGATACCATTGTCCAAGTCCTATCCACGCTCCAGTTGTTCAGTCACAGATCATTGTGACTTACTATAATCATATTATTGGATGGGGAGAGCAGTTGAGATGATTTTACCCTCAATTCTCCAACTGGTGTTACTTGGAAAAACAAATGCGGGTAGACGTTGTCATGGCAACTTTCTGATTGCCTTGCACCACACACAGTTTGTGGCAATATTTCATTTTGATTTAATTATTTCACTCTGGAATTGACATATGGTCATATTTCACACTATCACCCACTGATATGAATGGGTAATCATTGCCATGTCCATAGAAGTAGCATCTGCAGCTGCCAGACTTTGTCTCTGCACAAACTCCCCTTAAAATGCACCGTCTGGTTGATATGATAATTTATATTCATTTTTAAATATATATGTATTTTCATTTAGTTTGAAGAACCTTTGCTTTTAAATATTGGATTCCTGCTCCAAAGTTGCATCACACTATTCAACACTTTGGTATTTTCTCTTGTTTGTCTTCATGATTAGTATGAACAGATTTGACTGGATAGCACCAAAAAAAAAGCTTTTCACTGCATCTCAGTGTATTTGACAATAACAAATCTAAACCTGAACTAAATAACAGGGTTCTACAAAGAAACCCCTCTGCAAATTTGGAGAAAGGGAAAAAGGATCAAAAGCAGGAGCAAGGGCAGCTTTGATGGCCTCAATGATAAACTGAACCCTGTCTCTTGCAGTTACAGTGTGATATTCACCAAGTTTCACCAAGTCTTAGAAGAGGTAGGGAGAGGTTGAGCAGGCTAGGACTGAGGAGTGATCTTATAGATGTGTATAAAATAATTGAGGAGAATAGATTGGGTTGAATCACAGAGTCTCTTGCCCAGAGTAGGGGATTGATATAAGATTGTTAAGGGCTTTGACACACTAGAGGCAGGAAATATGTTCCCGATGTTGGGGGAGTCCAGAACCAGGGGCCACAGTTTAAGAATAAGGAGGAAGCCATTTAGAACGGAGACGAGGAAACACTTTTTCTCACAGAGAGTGGTGAGTCTGTGGAATTCTCTGCCTCAGAGGGCGGCGGAGGCAGGTTCTCTGGATGCATTAAAGAGAGAGCTAGATAGGGCTCTTCAAAATAGTGGAGTCAGGGGAGAAGGCAGGATCGGGATACTGATTGGGGATGATCAGCCATGATCACATTGAATGGCGGTGCGGCTTGAAGGGCCAAATGGCCTACTCCTGCACTTATTGTCTATTGTCTATTGGAGCAATGAGACAGGTACATAGATAGGACAGGTTTAGAGGGATATGGGCCAAATGCAGGTAAATAGAGCTAGTTGGTCAGTGTGGGCAAGTTGGGCTGAAGTTTCTAAACAGTATGACTATGACTCTATGACCCTATGACTCTATGCACTTGGACTGATTAAAGTTCAAAATGGAGGCAATATTGCCTCAAGCTAAGAGACATCCACCCAAGTTTATCCGCAGGAATTGTTCTGTCAGTGGTTGCGACAATCTTATCACACACTGAGCATTATCACCCTTCCATTGGACTCTTCCTCGGAAGTTCTTCCTTTAATCATATTGTGCATGCACCCAGCTGACATAATTTGGCTGCAAAACATTGTGATATGTCATCACATTGTCCGTATTTGTCTCGTACATCTATTTTGGGGTTGGCCTGAAGCTTTCTGTTAGGCTTTAGACTTTAGAGACACAGCATGGAAACAAGCCCTTTGGCCCACTAGGTCCGTGCCGACCAGTAATCACGCCATACACTAACACTATCCTATACACTAGAAACAATTTACAGAGGCCAATTAGCCTACAAACCCGAAGGTAGGCAAAAACACTGGAAAAACTCAGTGGGTGAGGCACAAACCTGTATATCTTTGGAGTGTGGGAGGAAACTGTAGCACCCAAGGAAAAATTACGTGGTCACAGGGAGAACATACAAACTCTGCACTGACAGCACCATAGTGAGGTAAAACCCATCAAGACTCACACTCTGCACAACTTGGAGCACTTGTAAAAGTTTATAAGACTGAGCCAACACCACGAATAAAGTGAAAATCGTCCAAGCCCTTTATATAAAATCACCCATTCTCCTGCCTTCTCCCCATAACCTTTGACGCCCTTACTAATCAAGAATCTAAGAATCTTTGCTTTATAAATACCCAATGACGGCCTCCACAGCCGTCTGTAGCAATGAATTCCACAGATTCACCACCCTCTGACAAGAAATTCCTTCTCATCTCCTTCCTAAGTGGAAGCCCATAGTTCATGAACATCTCAGCTAGGGTGCATCTGATGACTGGCTATGATGCATGTAGATGCAATGAACTGCAGATGCTAGGTTACAAAATAAAGAAACAATGTGATGGAGTTACTCAGTGGGTCAGGCAGCATTTCTATTGAACATGGATAGGTGACTTTTCGGGTTGGGACGCTTCTTAAGACTGATAGTCGGGAGGGGTTGGGGGAGAAAGCTGGAATGAGAATAGGGGCAGGACAAAGCCTGGCAGGTAATATGTTGATATAGATGAGAGGATTTATGTGAGGTACATGATTGACATAGGCCAGAGGTAACAGGAAGGCAGCCATCCTGTGCTGCTTGGGCTAATTTAACCTTTTGAGTGCCAGCCTCCCAGTGTGGACAGAATGAACTGATGGCCTAATGGATGGCCTAGATAGAGTGGACGTGGAAAGGATATTTCCAGTATTGGGAGAGTCCAGAATGAGAGTCATAGGCTCAGAATAAAAGGATGTACCATTAGAAAGATGAAGAGGAATTTATTTAGTCAGAGGGTGGTGAATCTGTGTAATTCATTAACAACTGGGGCCAAAAGAAAACGGGGTAGTGTGCTTAATGACTACATTGCCAACAACCATCATTGAGAAACCTATCAAATCATACAGCAACTCCAGCCTCCCAGACAGTGTAGTTCTACTGCCATTCTTTTACCGTCACAACAGGCCAGACACTATCTCCTGGCCAAGCAACTCAAACCTGGAACGTATGTATAACAAGGGCACCTGCATCAGACTCCTATTTATTGGCTAACGCTTTATCTTTAATGCCATCTGTTGTATCCTTTGTTTAAGAGGGTATTAGAGAATATCCTGGGAATTAAAGGCCAGTGAACCTCGAGTCAGTGGTTGGGAAGCCATTGCGAAGGATTCTCCGGAATACGGTTTTTACTTGCATTTTGTAATGGGCTTTGGTTGAGCCGCATCTGGAGTATTGTGTGCAGTTCTCATCGTCCCATAACAGGAAAGATATGGAGGCTGTTGTTCTCATGTATGGCATGATCATTGCAGATAGCACACAGAACAACGTTTTTCACTGTGTGTCAGCACACGTGACAGTAATAAACCGATACTAGCCAATATATCTTGTTTATACTGCACATCATGCACAAAGATTGTAAGCAGAACACCTAATTGGAATGTCATTTTAGTTGAGAACCTGAACTTTCTTTGAAATGGATTTGAAAGCATTTACTGATAAGCTTTTTACCTCCATCCTTGAACCTGCAGGGCGATTGCTCCAATTCTAATTTAACTTTTGTTTCATAAGGTACGCTACATGTTTCTGATAAAATGGAAAATAGAAATGTTAGCATGTGAAAGAATTGCTGCTGAGGTAATCTGATAGCATCTGCAAAGTTCAAACGTGAAGCCTGGAGTAATAAAGTAAACTAGCACTTGAGATGAACTAACATAAACTTAGCTTGGAGGCAGGTGCTGTACCACCTGTGATACCAGGCCTCCCAAAGAGAAGCAGTTCTGTGGTAAAGGTGTGTCAAATCCATCAGCTAAACATATTTCAAAGCGTGTCATGGATTCCAAATGCTTAGCAGTCCAATGCTGCCATGTGATGTGATATTGAATTAAACAGACCAGAAACGTCCGCTCTTTGATCTCTGGCCCACAGCTAGTTTTTACATTTAATCAGTATTGTAATAGGTAGCATGGGTTTGATCCCTGTATCCCTGGGTTAGGTAACAATATGGGATTTGACAACTGACTCTGATGATGATCCAGTTAATCCTGGGAGAGAGCAAGTCTCTTCTGCAATCTGGAATTCAGCAAAGCTTCTCTCATACAGGCTCTCAATGCTATCTAAAAAGACCAAAGACACCGTGAGGTGGCACAGTGATAGAGTTGCTGCCTCACAGCGCCAGAGACCCGGGTTTGATCCTGACTACAGGTGCTGTCTGTACGGAGTTTGTTTGTTCTCCTCGTGACCTCGTGGATTTTCTCCAGGTGTACCGGTTTCCTCCCATGTTTCAAAGTCGTACAGGTGATTTGGCCCATTAAGTCTACTCCACCATTCAATCATGGCTGATCTATCACTCCCTCCTAACCCCAGTCTCCTGCCTTCTCCCCACTCTGACACCAGTACTAATCAATAATCTATCTATTTCTGCCTTATATATATCCACTGACTGCCTCCATAGCCTTCTGTGGCAAAGAATTCCACAGATTCATCACCCTCTGACTAAATTTACTCCTCATCTCCTTCCTAAAATAATATCCTTTAATTCTGAGGCTATGACCTCTAGTCCTAGACTCTCCCACTAGTGGAAACATCCTCTCCACATCCACTCTATCCAAGCCTTTCACTATTCTGTACGTTTTAATGATGTCCCCATTCATTCTTTTAAACTCCAGCGAGTACAGGCCTCGTGCCATCAAACACTGATCATATGTTAGCCGCTGTTTACACCTGTTATCTTTAAACTATAACTAAACTAAACAGCAGACACAATACAAGTTTGCCTTCAGGTCCCACAGAATGGAAATATATCATTATTCTTTCAACATTGCTGGTTATCATCCTTGACGTCTTTAGTTAATGTGCATAGTGGGTTTACCTCACCACAGACCATTCCCCCTGGGCAATCAAAAGGGCAAGTAATGCTATCATCCCCTGGGTCGTTGTTATGAAATAAATCACCCTCAAAGGGTGGTGGAAGCTGCTTCAGAAGTAACTTTCAAAGAGAATTAGATATAGAAATGAAATGGGAAAACATGGAGCAAATGCAGAGCTCTGCAGCTCGTTTGAAGTGCTGACATGGATATGATGGTAAATTGATTTGACTTCCACAATTTATTGAGGGGTCGTTACAGAGTGGACTTGGAGAAGATGATTTCTCTTACAGGAGAATATAGAAGTAGAGGTCACTGTTTCAAAATAAGGGTTCACAATTTAAGAATGATTTTAAACTTCACTTTAGACTTTAGACTTTAATGATACAGCACAGATACAGGCTCTACGGCCCACTGAGTCCATGCTGACCAGTGATCACCCCGTACACTAGCACTATCCTACACACTAGGGACAACTTATAACTTTTACTGAAGTCAATTAATCAACAAACCTGTGCATCTAGGGAGTGTTGGAGGAAACCGGAGTTCCCGGAGAAGACCCACGTGATCACAGGGAGCATGTACAAGCTCCACACAGACAGTACCCGGCAGGCTTGAACCCAGTCCCTGGAACTGTACGGCAGTAGCTCTACTGCTGTGCCACCATCCACATCCGCTGCACCACTGTGTTCTTAGCAGGGTTTTAAACACACAAACTACGAACAAGTTATTAGTCTCACATTCTTCACCATTTGCTCTCAATTATTTCTCCTTTATTCCCATGTATATTCATGTATAGTCTTTTCTTTGACTGGATAGCACGTAAACAAATGCTTCTCACTGCACCTCGGTACATGTGACAGTATAAACTAAACTAAACGATACTAAACCGAGAACATTTTCTTGATAATTGGGGAAACTATAATTAATTTAAATATACAGTAGCTAATACAAAAATGTACCATTTCACTTTGTGCTTCAGATTGAAGGTACTATTTGTTTTTACTTTATCAGTCAAAGCCCTATCTCACGGTGTGAGTCCACCCACGAGTGACCCCAAGTGAAAGAAAAAAAACAGATTCGTGGTTATGTACGAGATTCCAAGTTTATGTTCAAGAGTTTAACCGAGTTCCCACGGGTATGTCATTTCTGTGATGATCCAAGTTCCTCTCCCGAGTTACCAAGTTCCTCTCCCGTTACTCTTGAGCCAACCGTGAATGAAGGTATGTTTTAATAAGCAACAGTGTTAAAGAAGACATCTCCATCCTGCAGCTTTGAGTTAAAGATAGAATTCAGCGCGGCCGCATCTATTGATATGACCTACAAAGGGAAAATGCGCACCCTCCAGTGCCAGAGCAGTTATACTTATGATTTGTTTGAAACACACATCATGTAGTTAGAAGACCAGCGGGTGAAGGTTTGTTATATTTTAATTTACTGCCAGGTCTACACACTGCGGGGAGACGGGAGATTAAATCTTTGAATGTGGACAGATCGCGTCTGCTCGTTCTAAGTGGAATATATTTTTAGTTGCCTTTCAAGCCGAGCTTTGGTTTTATTCCTTGTTTTTGTTTATTCGCACACACTTTTCATGTGTGAGGGTGTGAGATGTCCATGCTGGGTGCCGGCCGGCTGGCTGCAGCCGCTGTTCTTGCACATCAGTTGCACATCAGATTGTTGGGAGACGGAGCTCATGGTTCGCCTCCTAAGCTGCTTTAGTGCCCAGGCGTGCGTTGAGGTGGAGGGAGGTTGGGGGGGGGGGGGGGTGGGGGGTGGTGGCGCGGGCGTCATTAATCTGTCCGGGGTGACAAGGCTCTTGGGACAGGCTGGGATCATTCTCTGCGGGATGATCTTAGTGCGGGAGACAAGTGTAGGAGAGGTGTACTGACTGTGTGGGCAGACACTTTGGTAGTGATTGTCCACCAGTCTCAAAAGCCGCTATGTCTCCCTGTCCCTAGGATAGCAGGGGGCGATCAAACAGCACAATACCCCCCCCCGCCCCCCCCACGCCAACACGAAGGACAACAATCTCAAGGCTTTAGACGGAAGGCAGACGCAACAAGCTGGAGTAACAACGCGGGCCAGGTAACATCTCTGGAGAACGTGGATAGGTGACGTTTCGGATAAGGGCTCGTCTTCTGAAGAAGGATCTCGACCCGAAAAGTCACCTATTCCTTCTCTCCAGAGTTGCTGCCTGACCCGCCAAGTTACTCCAGCATTTTGTGTTGGGCATCAAACAAACCCTCGTCCAGTCGCTCTGCTCGTTTTCCAGATCGGCTAATTATGCATTTGTTCCCCTGATGACCCCACCCCTCTCCTCACTTCTACCGCAGTTGCACTTACATAACTGTAACTTTGACTTAATAATTACTATACTGACTAATCTATTTATTTTAAATGCCAAGCAACATATTTTCAACTGTTTCCCCTAATTCCCATTCCTCGAGAAAAGGTTGAAGCATTAACTTATCACAAAAGGTCACAAAGTGTTGGAATAACTCAACGGGTCAGGCAGCATCTCTGGAGAAAATGGATAGTTGACGTTTCGGGTCGGGACTCTTCTTCAGGGCCTTTAGTTTAGTTTAGATACAGTGTGGAAACAAGCCCTTCGGCCCACCGAGCCAATGCTGACCACAATCACCCGGACACTAGTTCTATCCTACACACTGCCGATCAATTTACAGACGACAATTAATATACAAACCTGCATGTCTTTGGTATGTGGGAGGAAACTGGAGCACCCGGAAAAAATCTACGTGGTCACTGGGAGAACGTGCAAACTCCGTACGGACAGCACCAGTCGTCAGGATTGAACTCGGGTCTCGGGCGCTGTGAGGCAACAACTCTACTGCTGCGCCGCCAATGTGACATTCCAAGTTTTAGAATGAAGTTAGCCGCTTACAAATCCCATTCCCTGCCCAGCGTGGAGAATCATGAATTGCCAAGACACAAGGCACTGTAGATGTTGGTTCCTTTTTTAAAAATCACGAATTTAAAGTTATCTATTCAAGAATAATGTAGTGTGGTTCGTTGGATTTGTCCATACTCAACTTAAAATTGTCCATAATCTATAAAGCATTTAATGAAACTACAGATTGTGTTCTGTTCAGGTTATACATTAGTAGTTTTCTTCCACTTTGGTACGTTTCTGTGATGTGAGTGAGTAGGAAGTGGCTTAGGTAAACAGTGCGTATCAGTGGAAGAGAAACAAACACCCATTGCCTTCATTTCCAGGGCTAACCCGCTTTCACCTATGCCACAGCCAACAATGGCCTGCTCCCTTGACCACCGATACATTTTTGCATATCTTTCATTCATTTGTTCTACATGTCTCTATATCACCATCTATATCTCTATTTCTCTTTCCCCTGACTCTTAGCGTCAGAAACAGCGGGCAGGCGACAATCACCCGCCATAATGCTTCTGGTCTGCTGTGAGCAACAGTCACCAAAATACACTGCATCTTTAGAAAGGAAAAATACAAAATATGTCAATCCCACTGGATAGGCCTTAATCATGGTGCTGTACAACACGGAAACAGGTCCTTCGGCCCAGCTTGGCTATGCCGTCCAATTTGGTGCCTTGGGGTAGTCCTATTTGCCTGCATGTGGCCCATAGCCCCCTGAACCCTTCCCATCCATTTAACTGTCGTTAATAACTTCAAGAAAATCCCTGCTTCAGTTTCCTGGGTCCAACTCAGAGAGAAGTCTCCCCCCTTTCCAGGGTTAATCGCTCTACTGTTTATAATGCTCTCTGCATTATGAAGTCCTCAACAGTGAACCCCATGAGCAATCACTACCAAAGTGTCTGCTCACACAGTCAGTACACTTGTCTCCCGTACTAAGTCACCCCAACCCCCCCCTCCCTCCTCCCCCCACCATTCCCCCCTCCCCCCCTCCCACCATTCCCTCCCAACTCTAGTCCCGTCCCGATCCCCTGGAAAACTGAAGGGAGTGACAATCAACTGCCACGGATACAAATAATGTCATACACAAGAAAGGGCAGATGCTGGTTGACAAAATGTGAACACATGGTGCTGGAGAAAATTGGAAATGTCATCCCGTCACCCATTCCTTCTCTCCAGAGATGCTGCCTGCCCGCTGAGTTAAAGAGTGCCCACGGTAGACTCACGAGTCACTAAGGTAAACGCACGGGCCACTACGTTATTACAACGAGTTTAAATGTTTCAATTTTTAACTTGAACAGTAAATTTGACTCGTGGAAAACCTCAAACATGTTTGAATTTTTTCAAGAGTTAACAAGTTTCACGGATACCTGCCGTTAGCGCCACGAGTTGCTAAGTTGCGCGCGCGAGTTCCGACGTTCCCGCTACGTTAATTGTACATGATTACCGCGAGTGAAAACTTGGGGTCACTCGTCGGTCGACTCGCACCGTGAGACAGGGGTTTCACTGTTCGCATTTTAGTTGATAAAACCTCATGAAGGAGGCAAGGAATATTCAGCTGAGTTGCTGATCTCAAGTGACCTTTCCTCTGGCAGAGGCAAGAAGAGTCATTTTAGTCACAGTTTCAAAATGATTGGCTTGGCTTTTTTTTACTCACTGTTGTCTGAGCTCTGAATGTGGTGTAGATTAGCCACTTTTTGGAGGGCATCCAATTGTTCTTAACCAAATCTGTAGTCAAACAATGCATCACCAGAATACTTTGATTTTTTTAAATTCATTGACTACATTTAAGACCGTTGCTTTTGATTGCACATCATTCAGCTGTGGCAAAGTAATAAATTTGTTCTTTATCATTATCAGTCACACACATTCGTTCTCCTCCAAATATTGCAGCTGAGGCAAGATGATTGGAATGTGTTGCAAAGGGATTTTTTAAATTAAAATTTTGGAATGCAGCTTGTTATTTGAGAATGCCTCCTGATGAGGATGTCTGATTAACATGGGGTGCAGCCTGATTCAAGGTTGCCTGAAGGCACCTGTAATTAAATAACTGGCTTTACCCTGAAGTAACCACACTGCATATGACCCCAACAGAGCTGTGAGACATCTTTAGTTTTGCAATCTTACTTTTCTCATACTACTCTCAGCCTTTTCCATACTGGTAATGAACGGCAATGGTGGGGGTACAGTACTAAACCTGGCTAGTCTAACTGCTCATTCATTTTTTTCTTCTGATTCTTTATTTAACAAAGAGCTTTTTATTATGTTTGGAGCCATGAGAAGGAAAAGAGCTGATGCTCGCAGTCCCCCCATATGTATTCAGGCTTTTAAGAATGACATGGAGATATTTTACACAGCAGACAGATTGCACGAATGTATGTTTAACTTATTTTGTACTGGTCCATCCAAATGGTTTAAGGTGAGTGTGTGCCACCTGGTCTAAATAGGTTCTAGTGTGCTTTACAAAATTACAGACTATTCATTGGTTCAAAGAACCCAAAAGGACCTCCCAATCTCTCAAGGAAACCTTGACAACCCCAGTGTGGCTATGAGTCCTTTGCATTTGGTTTAGTTTAGTGTAAAGATACAATTGGTTCTTAGGCTCACCGAGTCCGCACCAACCACAATCACCTGTACGCTATTTCTATCCTACACACTAGGAACAATTCACAGAAGCCAATTAACCTCCAAACCTGCACGTCTTTGGGATGCAGGATGAAACCAAAACACACAGAGGAAACTCACAAAGTCTAGGGGAGAATATCCAAACTCTGTACAGACAGCGTATGTAGTCAGGATTGAACCCGGGTCTCCGGCGTTTTGAGGCAGCAATTCTACCGCTGCGCCACTGTGCCACCAACAACTGCTTAACAACCGACAACCATCTCTATGGATTCCTTACTGCAGCCACCACTTCACACCGCCCATACCTAGCCAACCAATCATACCAGCCAGAAAGCTGGAAGTCTGCCTTGATTTATTTTAGGATGGTTTTTCCATTGAGATCAGATGCTGACGAACTTTACACCGGTCATTCCTCCTACCATCCCACCTCTCTGTTGTCAGTATTTCAGCCCACGGAAGCAGGGAGCCACAGACAAGTGAGGGAGAGGGAGACATCCCACTATGTCCTCCTCAGGTAACTTCCCAATTCCCTCTGTAGTTACTCATGGAGTTAGCTTAGACCACCTCAACAGAAAAAGGCATTCCGTCCGTGAGGAAAAAAAAATATCTCCTCAACTCTTCTCCGGATTTGCCAACTTTGACAATTCTTTGCCTGTTTTACTGATTCTGTCTACCCCACTGCCAGATATATATCTTTCCCATTTCACTCATCAAGCAGTGGATATTATGTTGCAGAGTTTGTTTTACTTCATGGATTTTCAACTTATTTTTTTCAAAATTGAACTCTGGCAAAAAACATGAAAGGCTACATTTCAATTTATGTGTAAACACAATTGATCTGTTTATGAAGAGGTTCTTGGCAAATGTATGAAAATGACATAATCTAATGGCCTTGGAACTATTTGCCCAGATTTAGTTAAAAAATAATGATGTGTGAATGACACGTGCCATTATTAATGCACAAATTGGCCAGTAACTTGTGGCATTTATGAGTTACAAACTGCTGCCAACTGGTGGACAATCTGTGCCACTTTACTGTCAGTGTGACAACAATAGTATTGTTCCCCTTAATCATGCCGTACTTTTCTTGATCCAACTGGATTTGTTTGTCATTTGTTTATTGAAGTTACAATATAAAGTTTAATTGATGAATGAACAATGATATTTCTCATATTTTATTACAACATCGAAATAGGCCATTTGGCCCATTGAGCCCATGCTGAATTTCAGAGTAAAGCCATCACTTCCTTTCCTCTCTTTTCATTCCCATAACCTATTCTCCCTTACATGCCTGTTAACCTCTGTCTGATTGTGCTACTATCCACCCACACCCAGGCTTATTAGACGGCACAGTAGCGCAGTGGTAGAATTGCTGTCTTACAGCGCCAGAGACCCTGGTTCGATCCTGACTGTCTATACGGAGTTTGTACGTTCTCCCTGTGACTACATGCGTTTCCTCCAGGTGCTCCAGTTTCCTCCCACACTCCAAAAATGTGCAGGTTTGTAGGTTAATTGGCTTCTGTAAATTGTCCCTAGTGAGTAGATAGTGCTGGGGTATGCGGTGATCACTGGTCAGTGCAGACCCGGTGTGCCGAAGGGCCTGTTTCCTCGCTGTATCACTAATGTCCAAAGTCTACAGTAATTTATAGATACCAGATCTACACTTGGCTTATTAGTGACAAATCAGGTGAAACCAAAGTAGGATTATATTGGAGAGGAAGAAAGAAACAAAGTTTCGCAATTCAGTTCCTGAAGATTTCTGCAAACTCATTCTTTGCTGGATTTCATTACTGTGTGAAAACAGTCCTTTCAGCCCACCGAGTCCTTGCTGACCAGCGATCACCCCGTGCACCTAGCACAATCCTGGGATAATTTACAAATTTTACCAGAATCAAACCTAGGTCTCTGACGCTGTGAGGGAGCAACTCTACCGCTGCGCAACCCTGCTGCCCCTTGAAAACCATAAACGTTGTGATTGGTTTACCTTTGGCACATTCTGTAACCCGTTAACCTGAAGTAAATCTGATCTGGTGGCTTTCTGATCTTTGACATGTTTAGTGATTGCAACACTCTTATGTGATTCAAACACTTTTCAAGTTTGCAAGCCGGAATATTTTTGCATAATTGTTAACTGTTATAAAAACCTAAATGCATTACAGACACGGGTGCTGTCTGTAGGGAGTTTGTACATTCTCCCTTCGACTGCATGGGTTTTCTGCAGGTACTCTGGTTTCCTCCCACACTCCAAAGACGTACAGGTTTGTAGGTTCACTGGCTTTGGTAAAATTGTAAATTGTCCCTACTGTCTAGGATAGTGCTAGTGTATGGAGTGATCGCTAGTCAGTGTGGACTTGGTGGGCTGAAGGGCCTGTTTCTGCACTGCATCTCAAAAGTTTAAGGTCTCCCTCTAGGATCCTTGTCAATGATCTTCCAACTGCATGCCATACTAGGCTCTTTGGCAGAGTTGCAACTTCATCAACTGTTACTCTGGAACAACTGCACATGGAATCATGATTTCATTCATTTCATTGGAAAGGGGTGGCTGTGAGGGAGAAAGGTAAAAACCAGGGTATTTATAATTTTAATTAATTGAGATAATTTGAATTTTTGCATTATGCACTTGTTTTTCTGGAGATTTTAGGTGTCTTTAAATGTTTTCAATTTTCTAATAACTCTTGAAGTTCATAATGCTTTAAATGTTTTAAATAGTTTTTGAACACTTGGTGAATGACAGGAACAATTGTGTTTCAACAGCTAGCTGAATCTTAGGAGTACAGTCTATCCAGCTAGAAAAATATTTATTTGACTGGAGCTTCTTCAGAGTGTGATCAATTTCTTCGATAAATAAAATTTGGAATCAGTTATTTGAAATATCAAGTAGCGCAAGAGTTCACGAGACAACTTGGGCTGTGCTGATTGATAAGGTTTGACAAGGTACTGATGAATTTCTCTTTCATACTGTCAGTCAACTGCTCTTATTGCCTTCTCTCAATATGTTAATAACATCCCCAAGAAATGGACTGGGATTAAGGCAGAGCTAATGAGTGGAAATCCCACGGGCAGGCATGGGATTCATGGAGGTCCATATTTTGATGTTATCTAAAGCAAAATATAGTGCCGTAAATTGTTGGACACAAAAAGTCTAAATTTGACTTTTATATTGAGCCCATGATCACCCTTTGAGCAAGAATTGCATTTTCTTCCTCATTCATTGGTTTCTTTATACTTAAAAAGTCAAGAGTGTTTTGTGTTCAAAAACAGTACAATTAAATTCTTACTTGCAGTTGGTTACTCTGCTCTATTCTAAACACTGATTTCTCCATCTAAAGGTAGAAAAATGAGCAAATGTCCTCTGTCCTTCTCCAGTCAAAACTTCCAAGTGCAAGTCCTAATAGTGGTAGAAATTCCAACATTTTCCCTTTCTGTAAAGTTGGTGCTTCGTTTACAGTCTTTCTGGCATTTGGATGCTTTTTGTTTGTGACTGATAGTTTCACAAAGTAGTTTGGATTTCTAACAAAATGGGTACTTTAATTATGTCAATATGACTCTGCTTGAATATAATTTATTTACCATTGGCGTACTATGGCTAGAGAAATTCCGACTCATCTCCATGCTACTTTATATCATACTTGGTCTTCAGACTGGGTGGATAGACACATAGTGAAGCTGATTTTGAAGTTGAAATGCATCCATCTTTTGCCTAGGAAGATAACCTGACTCCATTTGGCTCTCTCTGACTGGTCTAAAACATCACATGGCTTTATACTGAAAAAGAGAAGGGGAGGGTTTTTTGATCTTCTGACTAATTTCCACTTCTCAATCAACCCCACTAAAACAGATAAATAGTTTTCATTGCATGGACCGAAGGCTCTCGGCCCGAAACGTCGCCTATCTCCTTCGCTCCTTAAATGCTGCTGCACCCGCTGAGTTTCTCCAGCCTTTTGTGTACCCTTGATTCTCCAGCATCTGCAGTTCCTTCTTTAACACTTTGTCTACTCCACTGCGATATCTCCTCAAGGTATGCTTACTTTTAAGAAGTTCTCCTCCTCCCTACGGAGACAGTTTCAGAAGGGTCTCGACCCGAAACGTCGCCTATCTCCTTCACTCCTTAGATGCTGCTGCACCCGCTGAGTTTCTCCAGCCTTTTGTGTACCCTTCATTGCATGGACATTTGGGTTGCCATTACGGCTGTGGTTATGCTTGCAAAGTAAGTTATTAGTTGTAAAGTAGACTTTTTAGACTTTACAGACACAGCGTGGAAACATGCCCTTTGGCCCACTATCCTACACACGAGGGATAATTTACAATTTAACCAAAGCCAATTAACCTACAAACCTGCACGTACGTCTTTGGAGTGTTGGAGGAAACTGGAGCATCCATAGAACACTCACGTGGTCACAGGGAGAACGTACAAACTCCATACGGACAGCACCGGTAATCAGGTTTGAACCCGGTTCTCTGGCGCTGTAAGGCAGCAACTCTACCACTGCGCCACTGTGCTGGCCCAATATCCTGTATTTTGCAATATCCTGAGATTTTGTTAGGAACTTAAAATTAAGAAGATGCAGAGTCGAAGAAGTACAATTTTGTAAAACATATTCTCATCTCTTATCAAGTTTTGAGAGTACATAGAGTGCTGTGTTGATACCAATATATTTATGACAGCAAGTTATGCTTGGCTTATATAAGCTGCCCAGGGAGAAAGTTGAGCCCGTCTCTATTGAGACCGGTCATAAAAGCCTGTAGCTGAATTCTGCAGATGAAGCTCAGACCTCCTGACTTCATTTCCTCAGTTGAAACCTGTGAAAGTATTAAAGCAATTTATTATAATGTCATTAAGGGACGGGGTGTTTGATCTGAACAACTTCCGGGAAGCAATTTAACTTTCAAACCCAAATATTTATTTCTGGCTCTCTGCCATATCTACAGTCATCTGCATTTTTTCTTGGAACTAGTAACGCTACTTTCCTCTTATGCAGAGTTCCTCTGAACAGATCTACCGCTGATACACTGAAATATTTCCACTTGGTGCCAGATTTCCAGGCAGTCAGGAAAGGAAAACCCTTTCAATATCCAAGGTGTGTTTTTTTTTATTTTAACGGAGACAACTTGTGCTTGTTCAAGCTTTTAGTGGCACATCAACGATTAAATAAAAGATGTTCTCTGAAACTTCTTAACTTACTCTCTTTTATCTGGAATGTTAGAGGTTTAGAGGAGACGATAGAAGTGTAAAAAGTTATGAGAGGCAGAGGTATGGACGCCTCTGATATGTGGAGAAATCAGCTTACGGAGAGTTGTCAGAACGGAATTTTAGTTTAGATTGGTTTAGTTTAGTTTATTATTATTGTCACATGTACTGAGGTACAGGGAAAAGCTTTTCTGTTGCATGCTACCCAGTCAGCGAACGGACTATACATGATTACAATCATGCCGTCCACAGTGTATAGATACAGGATAGAGGGTATAATGTTTAGTGCAAGATGTCAGGACTGTTCTCTAGCTGGTGAGAGGACGGTTCAGTTGCCTGATAATAACTGGGAAGAAACTGTCCCTGAATTTGGAGGTATGTGTTTACAAACTTCTGTACCTCTTGCCTCATGGGAGAGGGGAGAAAAGGTAGTGACTGGGCAAGACTGGTCCTTGATTAGACTGGTAGCCTTGATGAGGCAGCGCGAAGTGTAGATTAACTCTCACACAACCTGGGGACTGCCTTATACTGAAGATCTTAGATGAAAGAGCTCTGAGCTACAAGGATTAAAACATTAGGGCCTCGATCCGTAACATCACCTATTCCTTTGCTCCATAGATGTTGCCTCACCTGCTGAGTTTCTTCAGCATTTTTATCTACCTTCAATTTCTTTTTTTAATAATATTTTTATTAGAAGTAATCCATCATAACAACGGTATAACAACTTTTCAAATACACAACCAACTTATTTCAATAAGTATACGGATGTTACAAATAATTCTTATAAACTTCTATTTTTTAGAAAGCAGAAAAGAAAATAATAGATTTTAATCAATAAGAATGGTGATTAAATAATAATTTTGATTATATAGAGAGAGAAAGAGAAGAGAAAAAAAAGAAAAAAGGAAAAAAAGATTATAGTATATATTATTCATCTTAATAGTGAATAACACAATTTCAAATAATGATATTAATAGAGACATGCATGCAAATCCAAAAAAAAAAGAATTATTTTCATCTAATCCTGCCAGGCACCCATTGAGTTGTGATGCCAAGAACAGCTACCCCTTCAAATATTCTGTATATGGAGACCATATCTGTTCAAATAATTCGTATTTGTCCATTAGGACAAATCTGATTCTTTCCAAATGCAACGTCTCCAACATTTCCACTGTCTACATTTTAATTGTGGGGGATAATGTTCCCTTCCAAAATTTCAATATTAATTTTTTCCCTATTATCAAACAGTAATCCGAGAAATGTCTTTGGTTTATTGTTAATATTAGATTTGAATCCGGAACTCCTAATATTATTAATTTTGGATCTGGGTCCAGTTTAATTTTAAGAACTTCAGAGATAACTCTAAAGATTTCTGCCCAATAATAGTTGAGTTTTATACATGTTACAAAACTATGCGTTAAGTTAGCTTCCAAGTTCTGACATTTATCACAAATAGAAGAAGTGTTACGATAAATTCTATTTAATTTCGTTTTTGAATAATGTAATCTGTGTCATACCTTAAATTGTATCAATATATGTCTAGCATTTAATGAGCAACGATGTATACATTGTAGGCTGTCTTCCCAAGTTTCCTTCGTTATAGATAAACCTATTTCATTTTCCCATGTTTGTCGATATATTTCGGAAGTTGGGATTTCCCTATCCAAGATAGTATATATACGCTATTAATTTTTCTGTATTTGGGTGTTTATTAAACAATTCATCTAATAATCCTGGTTTTCTCTTTTTATAGTCTTGCGAATTTGACAATATAGTTTCTAATTTGTAAATACCTAAATATGTTATTTGACTGCAATCCAAAGATATCCTGTAACTCTTGAAATGAAACAAATTTTCCTTTCTTGTAAAGGTGTTCTATCCTTTTAATTCCTCAATCATTCCAGTGTCTAAACCCCTTGTCCAATACAGAGGGCTTAAACAAAGGATTATTCAAAATTGGCAAACAAAGTGACAAATTATCCATATGTAGGATCATAACTATTTGTTTCCAAATACGTCTATTGCTATGAATTGTAGGGTTATCACCATACATTTTTTGTACTTCCCTTGCTGCAAAAAGAATCAAACCTACATCAAAAGGCAAACAGTCTTCCTTTTCCATCTTTAGCCAGTTTGGCTTATAATCTAAATTTACCAACCAAAAATTCATATTCTTAATCTGAACTGCCCAGAAATAATATAAGAAATTTGGTAGTGCTAGTCCACCATTTATTTTAGATTTACATAGATGTTTTTTACTTATTCGATGATTTTTATAGTCCAAAATAAAACTATTAACCAAAGTATCTATTTAAAAAAAAAACATTTTAGGGAGATATAAAGGGATGGCTTGAAATAAATATAACAATTGTGGTAAAAAAATCATTTTTATAGCATTTATTCTACCGATCATTGAAATAGGTAGTGTTTTCCAATATAAAATATTTTTTTTAGTTTATTTAACAATTGAGGGTAATTATATTTAAATAGACAGTTATAGGATTTAGATACATTAATTCCTAGATATTTAAATTTGTCCGTGACTATTTTAAGTGGGAATTGTTCTAGTATATTTAATTTTATTCCAGTTATAGGCATAATTTCACTTTTATTCCAGTTAATTCTATACCCAGAAAATGTGCCAAACTTAGTTATAACATTAAGTAGATTAGGAATACTAATCTCCTGTTTTGTGATATAAATTAAGATGTCATCTGCGTATAGAGATATTTTATTCGTTGTAGTTTTGGTATTATATCCATATATTTCTGGTTCTGATCTAATCATTTAGGCTAATGGTTCTATTACCAGAGCAAATAGTAATGGTGATAATGGGCATCCTTGTCTACAACCCCTAAAGAGATTAAATTTTGCTGATAACATTTGATTTGTTAATATTCTTGCAGTTGGATTCGAGTATATGATTTTTACCCATTTGGAAAATCTATCCCCCAGTTGAAATTTCTGCACCATTTTAAATAAATATGGCCATTCAACCTGGTCAAATGCCTTTTCAGCGTCTAAGGATATGTCTACCTTCAATTTCTGCAGCATCTGTAGTTCCTTCTTAAAATAATAGGAGATCACCAAGAGGTAGCAACTGTTGCATTTCCATTTTCTAGTAGTTAGCTTGGCTCACTGAATGTGGAACAATCTGTCATTTTCCCTTATAAAACACTGCAGAGATGTTACAAGAATTCAGTACCATGTTGCTGAGGTGTATAGTATTTCATTTGAACTACTACCAGCAGTTCAAATATTTTAGTTGGGATTTTCTGCCACATTTATGAAAATGTTCTCCCTTTTCTCTGAAAACATTGGTGATCCCTTCTCATTTTTGTTCTGCTGGAAACAGCTGCTGTTGTTTCAGAGAGAAATGTTTGCACTTTGTCCCAGTTTTTCAGACATTTGTGGAAATAAAATCTCTTCAATGTCCAAGCTGTGTCAGGACAAATTGTTCAACAACTCCATCCAATATTTGCAGGTAACTTGGAGCAATCAGCAAAATAAAAACTCCTCAGTGATCCAAATGCCTTTCCTTGGACTGGCTTATCAAAACTCTAAGGGGATGTTGTTTCTAATCATTATGTCCCCTTCACAATTTGGTCCTCATTGAAATGTTGCAGACAAACATTTCTTTGATTTTAACTGAACCAAATGCACACAAGTGATTTTCTTTCAGAGGTTTAGTTTAGTTAAGTTTATTATTGCCACATGTACTGATGTACAGTTAAAAGCTTTTTTGTTGTGTGCTTTACATTCAGAGAATGTGAACTATATATTATTACAAACAAACTATCCACAGTGTACAGATCCAGGATAAAGGGTATAACATTTAGTGCAAGATAAAGTCCAATTAAGTCCAATTAAAAATAATTCAAAGGTCTCCAATAAGGTAGATAGGGGGTCAGGACTGCTCTCTAGTTGGTGAGAGGACTATTCAGTTGCCGGAAGACAGCTGGGAATAAACTGTCGCTGAATCTGGAGGTACACATTTCCAAACTTCTGTACCACTTGTCTGATGGGAGAGGGGAGACGAGGGAATGTCGGCAGTGATACTGGCTCTTGATTATGCTGGGGACCTTACTGAGGTAGCCTGAAATGTAGATGGAGTCATTGGTTGAGTACAAGATGCTAGAGATCAAAGGACACAACGTGCGGGAGTAACTCAATGGGTCAGGCAGCATATCTGCTGAACATGCTTAGAAAAATAAGCATTTCCTCCTGTTTGCGTGTTGCCTCACTCTAACAATGGAGAGGTCCAGAACAGAAAGGTCAGTATGGGAACAGGAAGGAGAATTAAAATGGTTCGATGTTGAGAGATCCAATAGGCCTTGGTGGCCAGAGTGCAAATGTTCAGTAAAATGGTTGCCATGTAAATGGTCTGACTGATGTACAGGACACCTCATTGGGAACACCGGATGTAGTAGATGAGGTTAGAGGAGGTCCATGTTCTCCAGAGATGCTGCCTGACCGCTGAGTTACTCCAGCTCTTTGTGTCCTTTTCAATTACCCCATGCCATATGCTAACCATGAATTCCGATCTTCCATTATACCTCGTTGCCTGGTCCATCTTGGACACAGTCTTCCCCTCCCATCATCAAGAATCTCCACTATCCAGGCCATGCCTTCTTCTAAAAACTGCCTTTGGGCAGGAGATATAGAAGCTTGAAATTCCACGCCACCAGGTGCAGAAATAGCTACTGTTCTACATCTCTCAGATTCTTGAACCAACCTGCACAACCCTAATCATACCTCGACAATGGAACACACAATCTATCCCTTGCATTACAATGGACTTTACTTTCTCATTATGTTATTGCAATAAAAAACTTTTTTTTTGCCGTCTTCTTTTTTTCTTCTTCAATGCAAACGTTTTCCATATTAATATTTTAGCTTATCCTATTTCAAATCAGTTAAATGTCACAATTTGAAAATAGGCTTTTCTATCATTACAGTCATATTTGTGAGCTCGAAATCCATCAAAATTAGTAAAATAAGCCATGTCAGCTCGTTGAAAACTGCTTCAGTTATTTCTTGTTTTGTAATGCTGATAAATGGCCACCAAATTAAAGCTGCAGCAAGGTCTGGCCAAACATTGAGAACATTATTCTTGAGCCCAGATTTGCTATGCAGCACTATAAGAGAATGTGCATCGTTTAAACATTGTTCTCCTCCTAATTCCACTGGTCTTTCCAACTTCATATAAAGTTCTCCAAACAAATGGGAAACAATGCTCTTTGCAAAACCGTTTCTAAATTGGCCAAAAGGATGTTGTATACTCATCTTTACTTTACTTTAGACTTTAGAGATACGGTATGGAAACAGGCTCTTTGTCCCACCATGTCCGCACTGACCAGCGATTACCCCGTAAATTAGCACGATACAACATCCTTTACCTGCACACATGAAGGGCAGTTTTACAACTGACCAAACCAAATTAGCCTACAAACCTGTACATCTTTGGAATGTGGGAGGAAACTGGAGCACCTGGAGAAAATGTTTTAATATGATTAAAAAAAATTAAACCCAACTTACTTCAGATCTTTTGACACTGGGGGGAGGCAGACAACATTTGGTGGGAATTGTTGATATTATTTGTTTCATGAACAATTTGACATATTTTTTAGATGATGAAATCTGGGAATGGAAAACTGAGACCCAGTTTACATAAAGTGTCAAAGATTAATTTAATTCAGACACACCATTTGGCCCAACCATTTCAACATTTTTAGTCCACTCTTTCAATTCTCTCTCGTCCATCTCAATCAACATAATCCTTTGCAGAATTAAGGAACTGCAGATGCTGGTTTCCAGAAAAAGACACAAAGTGCTGCAGTAACATAAGGGATCAGACAGCATCCATGAAGAACATGGATGGGTGATGTTTCAGGTTGGATCCCTAAACTTAACCTATCCAAGTTCTCCAGGGATGCTGCTTGGCCTGCCGAGTTACTCCAGCGCTTTGTGTCTTTTTCAGCATAATCCTTTATTTCTCTACCCACAAGTTCTTATCTGGCTTTCCATTAAAATCATTTTTGCTTTTATAACATCCTTCAGCAGTCATTAAATATTCTCTCTACTCTCTGACTAAAGATTTTCTTCTGAGTTTCCTTTTTAATTTTTAGGTGACCACTTTGTTGATTGATTCCAACTTGTCCATTGGATCGAAACCTACTCCCCCCCCCATCTGCCAAACACCCCCTCCCCCCTCTCCTGAAATGACATATCCCTTGCCAGGCCTTGTCCCGCCCCCACTTCTCTTTACCAGCTCGCTCCCCCTCTAGCACAATCAGTGCACCTGAAATGTTCTTCTGTCCATTCCCTCCACAGATGCTGCCTGAGTTCCTCCAGCATTTTGTTGCTCAAGATTCCCACATCCGTAGTCTCTTGTGTCTCGATCAAAATGTTTCATGCTTTTAAAGAGTCTTGCGAGTCGCCCTTCACACTTCAACTTTGACAGGAGAATAGTACTACTGCCTCACAATTCCCATGTCCCAGATTCAATACTGACCTTGGGTTCTGTTAGTATGCAGCATTCAACTCTCTGTCACTGCTTGGGCTTTCTACAGGTGCCTGCTAAGGCATGCTGGCACATTCATTGTGTAGGAAGGAACTGCACAGGTTCTCCAGTTTTCCTTTCCCTTGACTCTCAATCTGAAGAATGGTCTCCACCCGAAACGTCACCTATTCCTTTTCTCGAGAAATGCTGCCTGACCCACTGAGTTACTCCAGCACTTTGTGTCCATCTTCTGGCACATTAGTTGACCACTCAAAATTACCTTAGTGTAGGTGATTTAGATTTAGAATTAGGTTTAGGTTTAGGTTTAGTATCATCACATGTACAGAGGTACAGTGAAAAGCTTTGTTTTGTATGCTGTCCATTCGGATCAGATGATGCTAGTTTAGTTTAGTTTATTATTGTCATGTGTACACGATACAGTGAAAAGCTTTTTAATTGCATGCTAACCAGTTGGACAAAAGACCACACATGTTTAAGGCATCCACAAGATGAAGGGAATAACGTTTAGTGCAAGATAAAGTCCAGTAAATCCGATTAAAGAGAGTATAAAGACTGATTAATGGTAGCATATATAGATAAACCTAATGGTCAAACTCAAGTACAATATATAAGAGTAAAGGGGAAGATACAGAACGCATAATATAGTTATATCTTACAATCAGAAAAGAGATTTAAAAGATTACATGACAATAGATTGTTCTCTGGGAAGAACACTCAAAGAGTCGCCACATTGATGCATCAAGCCAATGCGGGCAGTGGAAGATCAGAGGAAGATCAGGGGGGAGTTGATGAGCACGTGAGAGAGAATAAGTTGCAAGGGAATAAATGGAGATTGTATTGATTGGGAGGCTGTGAGAGCTGGCATAAGCTCAGAAGATCAAATGGCCTCGACCTATATTTAATTAGTTTAGTTTAGTTTAATTTATTATTGTCATGTGTGCTGAGGTACAGTGAAAAGTTTTTTTTGTGTGCTATCCAGCAAATGAAAAGACTATACATGAATACAATCAAACCGTCCACAGTGCACAGATAAAGGTTAAAGGATACAACATTTAGTGCAAGGTATAACAGTCGGATTAAATATAGTTCAAAGGTCTCCATAAAGGTAGATGGGAGGTCAGGATCACACTCTAGCTGATGAGAGGACCATTCAATTGCCTGATAAATGCTGGGAATTAACTATTCCTGAATCTGGAGGTATGCATTTTCAAACTTCTGTACCTCATGCCTGGTGGGAGACAAGAGAAGAGGGGGTGACCAGGGTGAGACTGGCCCTTGAATATGCTGGTTGCCTTGCCGAGGCAGTGTGACGTGTACATGGAGTCAGTGGAAGGGAGGGTACACAAAAGGCTGGAGAAACTCAGCGGGTGCAGCAGCATCTAAGGAGCGAAGGAGATAGGCGACGTTTCGGGTCGAGACCCTTCTTCAGACAGAAGGGAGGTTGGTTTGCGTGATGGTCTGTGCTATGTCCACAACTCTCTGCAACTCTCTTGCGGTCTTGGGTGGGGCTGTTCCCAAACCAAGCTGCAATGCATCACGATAAAATGCTTTCTACAGTGCATCTGTGGTGAGGGCTGTTGGGGGCATGCCAAACTTCCTAAGCCTTCCAAGGGAGTAGAGGCATTGGTGTGCCTTCTTGGCCATAGCTTCCATGTGGCTGGTCCAGGACAAGATGAGAGAATGTATGAGAAAACTAAATGCAGTACTCTGAGTGATCTGACCAAAGTTCATTGCAAGTTCAACACAGCTTTACTTTATTTAATTTTCTGGAAATTTAACCACAGTGGTTGCTTTGCATTCCTACGGCCTTATCAACTTGTGTCTTAGCTTTCCATGGTTTGTGTATTTGTATTCACAGCACCTTTTGTTCCTCTGTTTAATTTAGTCAATGGACAACTTCTCTACTTCTGTTACTACATGTACACTTTACCTGCACATATATGGCTTTTAAAGAATCGTCCAGAAAGTTGAGAAAATTTGTTCGGAAACTTTGCAGATTGACCCTTCAGATATTATTGTTGAGTATGGGGAAATTAAGATTTTAGTTGAAGTTGAAATCAAGGGCTTATATTGATTATATAGGATTTTGACAAATTACTTGATTTAGTAAATCTAGGAATGATGGCTGAGGCATCAAATCTGATCATTTT
>CM069139.1:58414651-58472810 GCA_035221665.1 Okamejei kenojei | reverse complement strand
CATTGTCATAGGCTCAGAATTAAAGGATGGTTCTTTTAGGAAGGAGATGACGGGGTCATTTATTTAGTTCAGAGGGTGGTGAATCTGTGGAATTCTTTGCCATTAGGGATGTGGAGGCTCTATGTTAATGTGTTATTTTTAAGGACACATCTTGATAGATTTTTCGTGATCTGTACAGTTGGCTGTCGGCCTTTTGGGGAGGTAGGCCTGGAGTATGGGTGTTAGGAGGAGAGAGTCTACGATCAGCCTGATTGAATGGCTGATGTATATATCCTGCTATGGGCCCATATGGGCCTATCTTATACTACCTATCCCCGTCCTATATCCATGTGGGCCTATCCAAACACTCCTAAGATGCATATTTTGTTGCCTCTTCCAGCACTTGCTGGTTAGGCATCTTTCACATGCAACACCACATCATGCATGTTTGTTTAATTAAAATTTCTTCTTGCCCCTGATACCTTGCTCCTTTGATTTTCTGGGACCAAGCTACGCCATTTAATGCGTTGTCTTATTTGGCTTTGGTCATGGGACACACTACCATGGTTTTATGGGGAGCTGTAGGAGGGGTAACCGTGAGTGGAAGAGATGTTTTTCTGGGTGTGTGGGGATGATGCGGGGCGAAGATGAGTATGTGTGGAATCGTGGTTTTACTTTCGAATTGGGGGGAGATAATAGCGCGGTTTTGAGTTGTGTATCAGTACTTGGAATGGGCTGACTCGGAGGGGTTTTGGAGGGGAGAAGGAGAATTTTTATGAAGGAGGCGATTCTG
The DNA here is from genome assembly GCA_035221665.1 of Okamejei kenojei. Taxonomy (NCBI): domain Eukaryota; kingdom Metazoa; phylum Chordata; class Chondrichthyes; order Rajiformes; family Rajidae; genus Okamejei; species Okamejei kenojei. The sequence goes on along the minus strand of CM069139.1, from coordinate 58,472,038 downwards.
GGAGTTGTAAACATTTTTAGGTATGAATTGTCAGCTTATGTCTGCCGTTTCACTTGGGTAGTTATGCGTCCTTCATGGGACGGCCCCTAAGCGGTTATATCTCTTGCTCTAGCCTTCATAGGGCTTATGACATTCCTTGTGGTTTCTTTTCACACTCCTTGCTAAGGGTGTTGACATCTTTAAGGTAGCACCTGTTTGTTAAAAGTTGGGAGAGCGGTTATGAATTTGAAGCAGGGTTGGTTGGTACAGTTTGATGGTAGTGCAATTTTTTCCCCTTTTTAGTACAAAGCAATTGAAAGTGCTTCTCTTGCTTTAAATATAATCTCCAGCGGTCATTTTCTTTGCCCATTTTCAGCTGCTTGTATACCAATATCTACATCTTTGATATGTTGTACGTCCTATGGATAGTTGAAAGTGTATAGCAAGTCCTGGCTCTTATGTTTGTTATGCCATTTTTCACCAACATACCCCGTTGCTCATGGAAACAAAGTTAGGTGTTTTTGGGGAATCAGCCATTGAAAATTTTCTCCAAAGGGCTACCACCTTAAAAAAGCTGGGAACACTATTCTTCATATAATCCTACTAGCACACCCATCTGTACCCTGTTTCAGCCACACCTATGTGAACCTTAATTGACCAAGTAGTCACACACTGTTGTTCCTGAATTGACCGCTTTCTTCCAAATGCCACCTTAATCAAGAGTGCAGACATGTCGTTTCACCATAATCTTGTAAAAAGATTGTTCCTTGAAGGTGATAATATAAACAACACAAAACATAATGATTGGCTTTATTCACAAGGTCCTATTACTTATCCTTGGATTCACTATTTGTGATGGATGGTGTAAATGACGATAATTTCTTCCTAAGCTGTTTCATAGGGATTATCCTTAAGTTACTCTCACTTTTCTATGATTTCAAACAAAAAAAAATCTAGCATGAATGCATTACAGCACTTGTGTACTTGTAATATATCTGGGTGCTATTTATTGACAGCTTGAATACTCAGAATGAATGAGGAACAGTATGCTGCCTAGTTTTAAAATTATATCACAATATACGACGTGGAGTTACTCCACTCAGCGGGGCAATGGTCAGCGCTGTTCCCCTCGCAATTGATAATGCTACGGTGTTTCGTTTCGGGTTAGGTACAGTTCTTCAGATTATAGGGAGTATGCCCATCCCAAACGAAACGACACCCATGTCGACTTCTCTCCAGAGATGCTGCCTCGTCCCGTATCTGAATTACTCCTAAAATTCGTTGTGACTCTATCTTCGGTGGACCAAACCCCATTTATTTTTCCTCCCCCCTATCCTGTGTCTTCACCTCCCCCCCTCTTGTGTGTTTTCGCGACACGCTGGGTTTACTGGATGGAGAGTGGATTCGGTGTGAAGAAGGTGGGAGCAGCAAGCCACACAAGGCCCAAACAACGTCCCCTGCAGCAAACAGGCCAGGACGCCGGGTCCTCCAGCAGCGGCCGTTTGCTCCAGTTGCAGCACTCCATTCTGCCGCCAGCCTTTTCCAGGCTGCCCGCGTTCACTGGCCCGAGCGGGGGGTTCAACACCGGCCACTTGTAACTGGAGCTGAGAGCCGGCGGCGGGGGCAGCCACTCACCCCAGGGTTATCGAGCGCGTCCAAGATGTCCGCCTCCCATGGCGACAGACTCGCGGCTCTACAGCGGGCCTTGGTCTCGGACCCGGGACTCTGGCCTGTCTCGTCGTCGCCGCCGCCCCGATTCACCAGGTCGGCCGCTTTTCAAACCCCGTCCCTCCCGCTCCTTTGTGCAGCGGGGAGTGGGCGACCGAAATAGGATCTCGCACTCCCGTCAAAGCGCCCCCCTGCGGCCGGCAGTGGCACTGCATTCGCCTCACGTCCATGAATGGGGGAAAAATGGGGAGCAATGGGACGCTACACTTGCTAGTTCAAGAGTGTTTTTATTGTATTATGTCCCAAATAGACAATTACATTCTTACTTGCAGCAGCACAACAGTTAAAACTGCAGTTCAAGCTGGTACTGTGATTAATAGATGCATTGTTTTTGCAATACGAGTTTTACCACACTAAAAGAATGCATTATTATATTAACTACAGAAACAGATACGAATACGATTTTGTTAATTTTATTATTTATTTTATTTTTGTTTAGAAAGTAAGTACGTAGTGTGATATCTAAGTGCCTAATACATACATACACATTACCATTCTTGTACAACTTCTTGTTTTTTTAAATTTAATAATAAAAGAACATTGAAAGAAAAAAAGGGAAATAAAGAGTGTTGAAATAGATAGACAAGTGAGTAGAAACAGATAGTGAAAGAGATAGAGAGCAGAAATAAAAAGCTAAGAAGATTGAAAGAAAAAGAGAAAGTAGAGAGAAAAGAAATTAGAGAGATATACCTATTTCGTATCTTTACCCATCCGTCACCCGGTTTCTGAACCATTTAATTTCTATGGTTATGTTATGTTGCATCATATGCTTGTAAAAAGTCGATAAAATAGAGACCAAGTCTTTAAGAATTGGTCTACTTTGCCTAGTAGGAGGAATCTAATTTCTTCAAGATGTAACGTTTCCGACATATTTGAAAATCCACATTTTGAACGTTGCGTGGGTTGCGTTTTTCCATTTGAGTATAAAGTTTTTTTAGCTGTTATTAAACCATAATTAAGAAGAGCTTTCTTTGGAACGTAGTTAATTTTGTTCCTACTTCCCTCTTCCATTGATCCAAAGATTAATCAACTTCATGTATTGCGGTTCAATTTTGTGTTAAATAGGTTTTAGTAGAAGTTCCAAAAACGTTATTCAAAATGTATACATGTTTAGTACAAGAGACCAAGGAATGTGCTATAGTGGCATTTTGAGTTAGACATTTCATACAAATGGGGGAAACATTTTGAAAATAAATGAATATTCATATTCAATCTGGTTTTCGAGTAATATAATCTGTGTAAAATGTTAAATTGAATTAGGTTATGTCTTAGCATTAATCGAACATTTATGTACACATAATAGATTTTTTTCCCATCTGTCGTTCGGGATTTTTATCAATACTCTTGTTCCCGTCCCTTCTAATTGCCTCTGTCGTTGGTGTTTCTATATTTAAAATTATATTATATAAATATGATATTAAATTGCTTGATTCTGCCTTTCTATTCATCGCTTCCTCTAATAAATCTGAGGTTAGAGTTTGATATCCTTGTATATGTTTTTCCAAATAATCTTGAATTTGAAGATATTTAAAATATTAGTTACTTTTCAAATTATATTTTAGTTGTAATTGTTGGAATCATAGAAGTTTCCCCATTTCATACATAACTCCAATCATTTTAATTCCTATTCTTTCCCCAATGGATTAAATGTTTTATCAATAATAAGATGGTTTTGAATGAGGGATTGTTAGCTATTGGGGAAAGAAGCAATAACTTCCTTAATTGTAAAGTTAATTTTATTTGTTTCCAGATTCGTATTAAACTGTGAATAATAGGATTCTTATATTATTATATTGTTTCAGTTTTATCGGGGGGAAAGGTTTTCGCGTCCTATATTATATGGGGAACAATCCTCTTTCTCCATTCTTATCCAATCTACTTGTTGGGCAGAACTGTCCAACCAATAGATTATATTTATATTGTTAAATATTTCACTGCCCAATAGTAATACAATAAATTAGGGAGTGTCACTCCCCCTGATTCTTTTGATTTACACAAATGTTTTCTTTGAATTCTGTGTGATTTATAGTCCCCTCATATGAAGTTTGTAATATCAGAGTTTAGTTTTTTAAATATTTTTTTTTGGTATGTATATTGGTATTGATAGAAATAGGTACAGTAATTTGTGGTAAGAAGATCATTTTTTATTATAGCATTTATTCTGCCTATTAAGGACATCGGCAGTGTTTTTCCAGAATTTAATCAACCCATTTAATTTAGTTAATAAAGGCATATAGTTTGCATTGAGTAATGATTTATATTTCCTAGTAATTTGGATACCCAAATACTTGAATTTTTCTGTTGCAATTCTAAAAGTGAATTATAACAGATGTGTCGGCTTTTGAGGGTTTTATCGTCATAATTTTGCTTTTGTTCCAGTTTTATTCTACATCCTGCAAAAAAAACTAATTCCTCTATTAAAATTTAGTATATTTGGTATGCTAATTTTGTGAATTTGTAATATATAATAATATGTTGTCTGCATATAATGACATTTTATTATTTGAGTATTTGGTATTATATCCATGAATATTTGGATTACTTCTTATACTTTCTGCTAAAGGCTCTATCACTAGTGCAAATAGCAGGGGTGATAATGCACACCCCCTGTCTCTTGTCCCTTGATAATTGGAATTTCAGGGATAATATATTATTAGTCAGTATTCTAGCCGTTCGGCTTACCCATGAGATAAAATTATTTCCATATTAAATATTTTTGCAATACTTTGAATAAATATTGCCAAATCTACTTGATTCAAAAGCTTTTCTGCATCCAATTAAATAATTGCTGAGTCTTCCTCTTCAGTTTTATGTGAGTAACATTATATTAAACAGCCATCTCAAATTGTTTAAATGCGTATCCTCTTGGGTATAAACCCCGGTTTGGTCCGGGTTGATTACTTTGCTAATAATATTTTACTCAATCTTCTCCGCTAGGGTCTTTGCTAATTTTTTTAATCTGTATTTAGGAGTGCTTTGGCTCGATATGAGCGTGGTCTTCTAGATCTTTTTCCTTTTTAGGTATAAGTGTAATAGTTGACTCGGTTAGTGTTTCTTGTAGTATATTTTCTTTAAAAGCATGTATATATAAATTTTGTAAGCGTGGAGAAATTATCAAGTAGAATTCTTTTATAGAATTCATTACTAAAGCCATCTGGTCCTGGCGTTTTAACATTCTTCCAACAAATTTATTGCTTCTTCTATCTCCTGAAGTGTAATCTGAGCTCCTAATTTTCCTCTTGTTCCACCATATTGAGTTTTGGAAGATTACAATTGTCTAAGAAGTTTGTAATTTTAGTATTATTTGCAGAAGTTTTAGATGTATATAGATTTTGGTAAAATTGAGCAAATCTTTTATTGATGTCTTTAGGTAATGTTAGTAATTCACCTTTATCTGATTTAATTTTAGTGATTGTATTTTCTGTTTCCCGTTTTTTCAGTTGGCGTGCTAAGAGTTTATGTGGTTTATCACCAAATTCGAAATTTTCTTGTTTTGTAATTTGAAATAATCTTATTATTCTTGCCGATAAAATGTTATTTAATTTATATTTTAGTATTGTTATCTTATTATGTTTATCTTTGGCATTTTCTAAATCTAATCGTCTTATTTCTTGTTCTAACTGCAATTGTTCAGTGTTATTCTTTTTATTTTGGAAAGCTCGATATGAAATTATAGTTCCTGTAATAAATGCCTTAAAAGTTTCCCATAATAAAGAGGGTGAAATATCTGGTGTATCATTTGTCTCAAAGAAGAATATCATCTGCTCTTTTAAATATGTACAACCTTGTGAGTTGTTTAAGATTTGGGGGTTAAACCTCCAGAACGATTTTTTATCAGACAATCCTTCTAATTTTAAAAAGAAAGTTAACGGGGAATGATCAGAAATAGTAGGATTAAACGAGAACTTACCAAGTTTGAAGGTTGATCTGTATTTTACGAGGAGTCGTGGTGAGGGATTTCGTGAAAGACCCCGCCAGCACGCATGCGCGGCATCCTTCAAAGCAGCGGTGTGGAAATCACAGGACCAAACCATGGACTAAAAAATAGTAAAGAATGAAACCATAGAACTACCTGGTTGACCCTATGATAGAGGGTGGGAGCGGTGGGCACGAAATCCCCTCACCGCGACGCCTCGTAAAATACAGATCAACCTTCAAACTTGGTAACGTTCTCGTTTAATCTTACTATTTTACTTCGGAGTCACGTGAGTGGACCGTGAAGATTTCAAAGCTCTGTGATTTCACGCCCTGGACAACGTCCATGCTTATCACACTGCCGCCATTCTGATGGAGGAAGGCTGTTAATGGAGTTCTGTTGAAACTGGCTGAAAAATCAACACAATTTATTAATCAAATAAACAACAAACCCCTAATTCGGGGCCAGACATTTACTGAGCGGTTCCCAGGATAGCTTCTGTGAATGTCGCAAGGGGCGGCCCGAGGCTTGTTATAGAAACCGCTGAAAGGATTTTTCACTGGCCCAGCCCGCAGTGGCGAGAATATGGTCCATGGGGCACCTCCATGGCTCTCGCCCGCTGATGTGGATGCAGCCCTGGTGGAATTGAGACTTAAAGATGTCAGTAGCAACTCCTGCTGCATCCAGCACCACCCTGAGCCACCTGGCGATAGTCTGTGTAGTCACCCGACGATGCGGAGGTTTATGACTGATGAGGAGTCCCTGTTCCTTCATCCTGATAACTCCAGTAACTCGGATGTAGTGGTGGAGATGGGTGACTATGCAGAGAGTGGCATCTACAGGGTACGCCCGAAATTCCAACTGCAGCCCATGCGCCCCTGGCCTGTGCTGTTTTAATAATTCTTTGACAAAGAAATCTATTTGACCAGGGGTGGCCACCATGCTGTCCAGTCGCAGTTTCTGTAACGTCTGGACTCGTAGTCAGTGCCATGAGCATCACCACCTTGAGGGTGAGCTGTTTCAATGGTAGCTCATCTATTGGAGCCCAGCTCCTCAGTAGGGTCAGCACGATCCCCACATCCCACGTTACTGTATATTCTGGGTCGTGGAGGGTTGGTGTTTGAACACTCCCCTCATTAGTTTAGACACCAGGTGGTTGGAGCCGACACCTATATCCAGGTATGAGGACAGTGCACTCCTGGCGCTGTTGATGGCACTGTAGCTGAGGCCAGCATCAAAATGGCGGCCTGCTAGAAACTCCAACACATCAGGTATTGTTGCCGAGTTGGGAAGACTTGTTGTTCCGGGCACAGAATGCCTCCCACTTTCTGATTTGAGTGAGGTATTGTTTCCGAGTTGAATTCTCAGCACGATTAAGCAATAAGGTTTATGGCTCTTGACGAGATGCCTGCCCGGATGAGCGGTCTTTTCAGAACCTGCAGGCCAACAAGTTAAATGACCATGGCAAGGATGACTGATCCCCGTAATGGGGTGAGTAATCAATTTGGGGATGTTTCCCAATCGTCAATCCATGGCTGTTTTAAAAAAAATTTTTACAACCATCGGGTACCATGGTTGTGTAGGCCAGTCGGGAATGATCAATATGCCAGTTGCAGAATCTAGTTTAATTTCTGCAATACTCGACTGATGAGGCAGAATGGGGGAAATGCGTAGCAAAACCATTTCCCCCAATGGATAGAAAACGCATCCATTGCTATTGCCCAAGGGTCTGGTTCCCATGACACATACGTTGCTATCTGATGGTTCAACCTGGACGCAAATAGGTCAATATCTGGTGTCCCAAAGTGAGCTATAATATCTCCAAAATTTGGGGATTCAACATCCACTCGATGTTGTCATTAAAGACTCGTGACCTGGTGTCCGCCACTGTATTAAGCTTCCCAGGCAAATAGGTCGCAGTAATCCAAATGTTTCTTTCAATGCACCAGTGCCAATTGTATTAGCTAATTCATCACAAGATAGCGACCTGATACCACCCATATGATTGATGTAAGCCACCACTGTAGTATTATCTATTTGAAGGCGGACATGTAAATCCTGTGAATTAGTACAGTAAGCCCGCAGTCCATGAAATGCTCCCCAGCATTTCTATATAATTTATCCATGTGACTCCAGGAATGTAGACTGATGATGAGTTCCATCTGCCACCACAACTGGACATCGTATCAGTTGCTCCCCAGCCTTGTGCGCTTGCGTCAGTTTGTAACACAACATCAGGGTTGCTCACTATGATAGGTCTATGACATTCTCTAATATTGTCAACCCACCATTGTAGCTCATTTCCTAGCTTCTGATGGTAGCCGAATTGGCCCGATCAAAGTGCCCAGCATTTGTTTTTAATGCGGTGATTTTTGATCTTTGTAAATTTCGGTAGTGTAGCCGTCCAAATCGTGCAGTTGGGAATGCAGCTACCAATTTGCCTATAACTTTTGCTGTTTGCCGAATAGTCGGTACCCTGGCGCAAGCAAGATTGTGACACTCTTCTATAATAGCAGTAGCTTTATTAGTTGGGATGGTAATCTTCATTAAATTGGTGTCTAGGGTGAACCCCAAATAATCCATAACCCGTACCGGGTGCAATTTTGATTTGTCTGGATGGATTACGAATCCCAGCTTCTCGAACAGAGCCTTGGTTGCAGCCACTCCTTGAATTGCCAATTGGAGGGTCTGACCCACAATAAGGATATCATCCAAATATGCCATTACTATATAATTTTGTTGTCGGAGAAGGGTCAATATAGGTTTTACCAATTTGGTAAACAGCCTAGAAGCTGTGGTGATTCCATTGGGCAATGCCTTATATTCCCATAATTGACCCTTCCAGACAAACTTCAAAAATTTCCTATGAGCCTTAGCAATGGGTACCGTATAGTATGCATCTTTCAAATCGATGCATGCCATAAAGTACCCTGGGTAAAGCATCTGCTTAGCTGTTTCAAACGTATCCATTTTGAAATGGGTGTATTGTACAAAATTGTTCAATTCAGTTAAGTCTATTATTATCCGACATCCCCCATCTTTTTCAATCCTAGTGAAGATGTTAGACACAAACTCAATTGGTTCATGCTTGGTTTTGCCAATTACCCCTTTTTCTGCTAGCCGTATAATTTCAGCATGTCCTGCCTCCACCTCTTTTTGGGATAGAGTAAATTTTCTATGAGGCGAATGCTGAGTAGGGGGATTTATACCTTCAATAAATTCTATAACATATCCTTGAACACTTTGTAAAATAAACTCATTCGTGGTGACAGTTTTCCATGTCCAAGAAAGCCCGCAATCGCCCACCTATTCGTGCAGGAGGGGATGCTACGGCGTGAGAAGAACCAGACCCCTTTACCTCCAAGGTTAACGGCGGTTCCGTACATACGGTGTTTTGAGTGGGCGTTGTGGAGGTTGATGAGCCGGCGGCCGCATTTTCCATGCAGGCCGTTGTTGGCCTTGCCCTAAAAAAAGGTCGTTGTGCTTGTTGGGATGGAAGTGGGTTGGATCTCTGTGCCCTTTCCGGCAGCCGTGTTCTCCAAGATGTATTAGGCTGTTGCCGGTGATACGGGTGAGGTCTGGCCGGTGGAGGTTTCATGAGGCCAGCTGTTTTGGCCTCCTCATCCAGTTCCTTCGCCTGTTTGGATAGGTCTCCAAACAACTGATGCGGCGGTGGAGCGGTTGATGGTCAGCACAACCCCGCGAATTTGGGGTTGAGTGTGGGCTTTATGGAGCTCTTACGCAGGCAGTTTATTTCATATTGGGCGTTGCATAGGAGTGCCAGTGCGTCTTGCTGATCGCTCAACACATTATCCCCATCCAGGGTCCTAGCAAACGCCGTTATGCCCGTGGAGAGAACTTTTAAGATACGCTGGAGGCGGACATCCTGCATCCTGGTGGCCGTACTCAAGTGTCCCCAGATCTGGGCATTAACCAAGGGCACACTGAGGTTGATGCAGTTTTCGGGCAGTTTTATTTTCTCCAAGGTATCATTGAGAACCTGACTCTGGAGTTGGTGCGTAGTCAGGTAATCAATGGTGCCCGCCAATTTGTGGTGCAGAGGTTCACCTGTCTGGGTGGTAGCGGCAAACTTACTCACCACTTCCAGCACATCCTCCTCATGCTCTGGCTCAGCGGCTACTGGCTGTCCCGGGTCGTCTTCGAACACAGCAGCTGGGAAATCCCTCATGCTTCCTGCTGGAGACGATGAGATGCTGAGTGGAGTCCTCGCACGGCTGGTAGATGCCCGCGAGTCCCGCTCTTCTCGTTCCCGGTCCCGCTGGAGGAGTTGCTCCACTAAGAGCTCCAACCGCTCTATGCGACCGTCCCTGCTATGTGCAGCGGACAAGCCGACTTCCCCAGGCCTGTGAACTCACTGGGGCTTCCACCATCGGACCACACTTCCTTAAGGTGCTGTCTGGGGTCCAATGGCAGGTCGTCGTGACCTACAGCCCAAGTAGGATCATACGACTCCTGCACGGACTCTCCGCTAGTCTGTCTTCTCCCAGACTGTGGCGGCCCACCTGTCTGATATGAAGGCAGGTGAGTTGAATCGGCGCCGGCCCCGGAACCTGGCTCCCCGGAGTCCGTGCAGGCTTACCTCCACACTTGCCCATCTTTTGGCGTGGAGGCGCATGGTCGGCCGCTCCCAGAGCTGAGCTGACCGACCGCTTCCTGCTGCCACCTCCGCCCTTGACCGCAGCCTGACGGGGTGTGTTGTCGGCGGTATCTGCTCCAGCAGGCCTACACGACGCAGCAGTGTTATGCCCGGGCTGCACGATGGCAGATATCCCTGGCTGCGGTACGTTTTTGCACTTTGCAGGGCTCCCCTGTCGTGCGGCTGTCCCCCGGCCCAGCCCCCTCGGGTCTTCTGGAGCTCGGGGAGGGGTTGCTTGTAAAAAGCGAGACCCCTTGCCACGTACCTGTTTCCCCCCTCTTTTCTTGGGGGAAGGGGGCTCGAAGTCTGGATCCGATACATCCAGCTCCGGAGCGGTAAACCATTCAGGTGAGTCGGCCCCTGAATCAGCGCGAGCATCCGACTTCTGCATTTCCTGCCCCCGCACGCCACGAAGCTGCTAGTGTTGCTTGCAGCTCTGGGGACAAGGGCCGTTGGCTGGTCGAAGCTCGACTTCTCGACAGCGCCTTCCTCTTGCCCTTGTCCATCCTGTAGGGTAAAGGTAATACTTACCTGCCGGCCTTTATGAAGGAGCCCGAGGAGAGAGCGCACTCCCCCCCCCAGCCTGCCGATGCAAATGCGCGCGACGATATGCCGCACATGCGTGCTGGCGGGGTCTTCACGAAGTCACTCAAGTGACTCCGACGTAAAATAATACTACGAATATGATTTCTAAAAGACATTTGGACAGATATATAGAGATATGGGCAAGGTGGGCCGAAGAGCATGTCCCGCGCTGTACAGCTCTATGGCTTTTGATACATTCACCAAATCCAAAAAACAAACATTTTTAATGTCCACTATTCAAGATTTTTCTTTTAACATAAAAATGGCACAGCAAAGCATTTGTTCCTTGAGCTTGCTCTGCGCTTCAATAAAATCTTTTTTTTTCCTTGCCAATCCCCTTAATGATTTCCTGAATGCCCAAATATCTATTGATTGTAGCTGTTATCTTCCATATGTAATACTAATGCATACAGATGGAAATAATTTAAATCAAGATAGAATAGTTTCATAACATGGCTGAATGCTGAACTTAAACTGTTTGCATGTTACATCTCAAAATTCCTATTTTAGATCAACCGTTCTGGGCAGTTACCAAAACAAACTAGGAACTGCAGATGCTGGTATCTTGAGCAAAAATAAAAGTGCACCAGTAACTCAGTGGTTCAAGCATCTCTGGATAACATGGATTGATGACATTTTGGGTTGTGACCAGGCACGTGCCGTCAGGGTAGGCAAGGTAGGCACTGCCTACCCAGACTAAAATTATAACATAGTAATGACTGAATATAAATAATAAAGGCGTGGGAGAATTATGCCTATCTAAGAGATCGATCTCTTAGGTAGGCATAACTCTCTGTGCCTTTCATCTGCAGCGCTTGTAACACTTGAAGGGCTGTGTACCCCACGTGCCGTCAGCGCTGCTTCAAGCGCCAATTTCAAGTGGGGCTGAAAGGAGCAGAAATTCCGCCTTTGCAGCACTGCGCAGGCGCAGCAGCCTACTGCGCATGCGCAGCGCTAGTTTCTTGGTGGGGTTTTCAAATATGGATTGACAATATTTTAAGTGTATCTTAGGAAACAGGGAGAGAAGAATGGAGCTTGTGTACCGATAATGTGGTAAGTGCATTTTGTGTTTATGTTTTTAAATACCGTACTTTCCAGGGTGTGGGGGTGGGGGGAGAGTTCCTTTGATAGCATTTGGGGAGTCTGGCCTGGGGTAAAGTTGCGGGAGGGCACGAATGTTGTGAAGGAGGGGTCGGGAGCATGCCACTTGCGACGCTCCTTGCACGGAGGCGTGCAAAACCTCTCTCGTGCCGCTCGCTGGCCTCACTCGTGTCCCGCAAATCCTTAAATTCCGACAGCGCGATTGAGGTTACTCGGCTGTGGGAATTTAAGGATTTGCAGGAAGCCGCTGACATGAGCGAGCGGCAGGTGAGAGATGTTCAGGCGGAGAGCACTGCCAGAAGTGAGCGGGCCGGCAGAAGGCGCTGAAGTGGCGGACAGTTTGACTGTCGGGTTCCGGTGACCGCTCGCAGCTACTCGAGCTGCTTCTATCCCCGGCTACAATGTGGTGGCTCCACACCTGGAGCGCCGCAGCAGCGGTAAGTAAGTGAGTTGCTGGCATTATCCCCGACCCCCTCATTCTCAACAGTCCTGCTCTCCCCGAAACTTTACCCCTGGCACAGACTCCCCATACACTGTGAAAGGAACTGTCCCCCCAATTGGTCCCTTGAACAAGTGTTGTCATTCAATAAGATGACAACTGATTCAACTGTTCCTTGTGTGCTCCTGTTTTTCCCACCATCTCTCCACCTGCCATCACCCTTCACCCTCCCCCCCCCTCACCTTCAGTAATTCAGAATAAAGGAGACTAGGAAGCCTTGGGCAAATTGACTTGTTACTGTTTTTATTTTTATTTTTTATTTTTACGGAGAGAACAATCTGCGCATGCGCGGTTTTTATTTTTTATCCGACTGAATGCCTACCCTGAGTAATTACTCACGGCACGTGCCTGGTTGTGACCCTGCTTCAGACTAATTGTAATGGGGGAAGAAAGATGTAAGAGAGGTTGGGGGAGCAGGGGTTGGGAGAAATGTAGGTAGGGGGCAGGGGAGAGAAAGAAAAATGGGGGGTACGGGGGGAGTTTGTTCACATTACCTAAAATTGGAGAATTCAATGTTCATACCGTTGAGCTGTATGCTACTTAAGCGTTACAATAGGAGGTCCTACTGCAGCTGTATAGGGCCTTGGTGAGACCGCACCTGGAGTATTGTGTGCAATTTTGTTCCCCTAATTTGAGGAAGGACATTATTGCTATTGAGGGAGTGCAGCGTAGGTTCACCAGGTTAATTCCTGGGACTGACTGGGTTGACTGGACTTGTATTCACTGGAATTTAGAAGGATGAGAGAAGATCTCATAGAAACATAAAATTCTTAAAGGATTGGACAGGCTAGATGCAGGAAAAATATTCCCAAAGTTGGGGGAAACCAGAACCAGGGATCACAGTTTAAAAAGGGGTAGGCCATTTAGGACTGAGATGAGGAAAAATGTTTTCACCCAGAATTGTAGTATTCTCTGCCACAGAAGGCAGTGGAGGCCAATTCACTGGTTGTTTTCAAGAGGGAGTTAGATTTACAGTGCCCTCCATAATGTTTGGGACAAAGACCCTTCATTTATTTATTTGCCTCTGTACTCCACAATTTGACATTTGTATAATAAAACAAAACACATGTGGTTGAAGTGCACATTGTTAGTTTTTAGTAAAGGCCATTTTTATACATTTTGGTTTCACCATGTAAAATTTACAACTGTCCTCCCATTTCAGAGCACCATAATGTTTGGGACATATGGCATCACAGGTGTTTGTAATTGCTCAGGTGTGTTTAATTGCCTCCATAATACACGTAGAAGTGAGCTCTCAGCATCTAGTCTTTCCTCCATTCTTTCCGTCACCTTTGGAAACTTTTATTGCTTTTTATCAACATGAGGACAAAAGTTGTGCCAATGTGTCAAATAAGCCATTATGAGTGGAAACAAGAATAAAACAGTTAGAGACATCAGCCAAACCTTGGGCTTACCAAAATCAACAGTTTGGAACATCATTAAGAAGAAAACAAGCACCGGTGAGCTTACTAATCGCAAAGGGACTGGCAGACGAAGGAAGACCTCCACAACTGATGGCAGAAGAATTCTCTCTGTGATAAGGAAAACTCCCCAAACACCTGTCTGACAGATGAGAAACACTCTTCAGGTGTGGATTTGTCAATGACCACTGTCTGCAGAAGACTTCATGAACAGAAATACGGAGGTTACACTGCAAGATGCAAACCACTGGTTAGCCGCAAAATAGGATGGCCAGGTTATAGTTTGTCAAGAAGTACTTAAAAGAGCAACCACAGTTCTGGAAAAAGGTCTTGTGGACAGATGAGACAAACATTAACTTATATCAGAGTGATGGCAAGGGCAAAGTATGGAGGAGAGAAGGAACTGCCCAAGATCCAAAGCATGCCACCTCATCTGTGAAACACAATGATGGGGTGTTATGGCCTGGGGATATATGGCTGCTGAAGGGACTGACTCACTTATCTTCATTGATGATACAACTGCTGATGGTAGTAGCATAATGAATTCTGACGTATAATGACACATTCTATCTGCTCAAGTTCAAACAAATGTCTCAAAACTCATTGGCCGGCGGTTCATTCTACAGCAAGCCAATGATCCCAAACATACTGTTAAAGCAACAAAGGAGTTTTTCAAAGCTAAAACATGCTCAATTCTTCAGTGGCCAAGTCAATCACCCAATCTGAAGCCAATTGAGCATGCCTTTTATATGCTGAAGAGAAAACTGAAGGGGACCAGCCCCCCAAAACAAGCATAAGCTAAAGCTGGCTGCATTATCAGACAAGACACCCAGCAACTGGTGGCAGACCTCAAGCAGTCATTGCATGCGAAGGATATGCAACAAAATACTAAACATGACTACTTTCATTCACATGATACTGCCGTGCAGGAAACATGTTCCCGATATTGGGGGAGTCAAGAACCAGGGGCCACAGTTTAAGAATAAGGGGTAAGCCATTTAGAACGGAGACGAGGAAATGCTTTTTCTCACAGAGTGTTGTGAGTCTGTGCAATTCTCTACTTCAGCGTGCGGTGGAGGCTGGTTCTCTGGATGCTTAAAGATAGCGGAGTCAGGAGATATGGGGAGAAGGAAGGAACGGGGTACTGATTGGGGATGATCAGCCATGATCACATTGAATGGTGGTTCTGGATCAAAGTGCCGAATGGCCTACTCCTACACCTATTGTCTATTGTGTCCCAAACATTATGGTGCTCTGAAATGGGGGGGACCATGTATAAACACAGCTGTAATTTCTACATGCTGAAACCAAAACGTATAAAATGATCTTTGTTTAAATCTGACAATGTGCACTTTAACCACATGTAATTTTTTATTTTACAAATGTTAAGTTGTGGAGCACAGAGGCAAATAAATAAATGATGGGTCTTTGGAGGCCACCGTAGCTGTTGGGGCAAAATGATTCAAGGGACAATGGTGGGAAAAGCAGGAACGTGCTACTGATTTTAGATGATCAGCCATGATCATGTTGAATGGCGGTGCTGACTCGAAGGGCCAAATGGCCTACTCCTGCACCTATTTTTCTATGTTCTTTCTGTTTTTCTGCAGACCCTCTTCTCAGGTCAGGAGAAAGAAATGATGCAAATACTTTCAGAATCCAATAGAATAATGGATATATTTTACAAAATACTTTAACAATAATGTTTGGTAGACAAAAAAGTAATTAAGTAAGTTTATTGGCCAAGTATTCACATACAAGGAATTTGCCTTGGTGCTCTGTCCACAAGTTACAACATGACATACAGTAACAGTTACGAATGACTCAGAAAACACTAAACATTAATAATAATAAAACATTAATGATAAAACACCATTGATTCAACATCGATAAAACAAGCATGTGAACCAACAAAATACCAAATCAAAGGGAGGCTACAGATTTTTGGCTGTTGAGTAGAGCAACTACTCGTGGATAGACACTGTTTTTATGTCTGGTTGTGGCAGCTTTGACAATCCAGAGTCGCCTTCCAGAGGGAAGTGATTCAAAGAGTTTGTGGCCAGGGTGAGAGGGGTCAGAGATGATCTTACCCGCTCGCTTCCTGGCCCTTGCAGTGTACAGTTCATCAATGGAGGGAAGGTTGCAGCCAATAACCTTTTCAGCTGATCGGAAGATTCGCTGCAGCCTCCAGGTGTCATGCTTTGTGGCTGATCCAAACCAGGCCATGATGGAGAAGGTGAGAACAAACTCTACTTTAACCAATTCTATACGGCCAAACTCTACTATGGCCGTATAGAATTGGACCATCATTGCCTGTGGCAGATTGTGCTTCCTCAGCTGCCGTAGGAAGTACATCCTCTGTTGTGCCTATTTGACCGTGGAGTTGACGGTCGCCCCCCACTTAAGGTCCTTGGAGATGATGGTTCCCAGGAACTTAAGATTCCACAGATGTGACTTGTTGATGGTGAGTGGGATGAGGGGAGTGGGAGCTCTCCTAAAGTCTACAATCAATTCCACTGTCTTAAGAGCATTGAGCTCTAGGTTGTTGCTACGGCACAAGAACACCAGCTGTGATACTTCCTGTCAGTAGGCAGATTCCTCCCCATCCTGGATCAGTCCAATCAGGGTTGTGTCCTCCACAAATTTGAGAAGCTTGACAGAGGTGTCTGTGGAGGAGCAGTCGTTGGTGTGTAGAAAGGAGAGAGTACGCAGCCTTGCGTTGCTCCTATGCTGAGTGTTTGCGGGTCCGAGATGTGTTTTTCCTGCTTCCTGTCTGTCAGGAAGTTGGTGATCCATTGAAGGGTTCAGGCACAGTCAACTCGGAAAGTTTGGAGTGTAGTAGCTCTGGCATAATGGCGTTGAATGCAGAGCTAAAATCAACAAACAGGATCCTTGCATAGGTCCCCTGGCGGCCTAGGTGCTGTAGGATGAAGTGCAGGCCCAGGTTGACTGCATCATCCACAGATCTATTGGCCCGATATGCAAACTGCAGAGGGTCCAGCAGGGAATTTGTGATATTTTTCAGCTTGGCCAGCACAATCCTTTCGAGTGTCTTCATGACTACAGAAGTCAGTGCGACTGGCCTGTAGTCATTAAGACAAGTAAGGCAGGGACAGTACATGTTTGCAGGGACTGGTTAAAAATGTCTATATTGACTGGTGCCAGCTGTTTGGCACAGAGCTTAAGAGTAGAGGGGGAAACATTATCAGGTCCTGGAAAGCCTCTCTACCTCTATTTCAATTGTTGATATTGGATAAGTTAAGTTGTGCAGCACAACGGGCGTGGGTGATTGGGTGTGAAGTGGTGATGGGCTGGCAAATGGTCCAGTCTTTTCATATTGGAGTCTTGCCTTAGATAGGTGTGAAGTGGTGAATGGGGTACAGGGTCCATTCTTTGTAGACTGTGGTCTGGCTGTGTTGGTTGGGGAGGGGGGGTTACGTTTCTGATTTTGAAACCTGCAGTAAAACTCATTCAGGTCGTTGGTCAGCTGACGATTGTAATATAAAAGCTGGAGAAACTCAGCGGGTGAGGTAGCATCTATGGAGCAAAGGAATTATAATGTGTACATGCATACAAGCACCACTTCACCCCCCCCCCCCTGACATTGGAGATCAATGTGCCTGTCTTGCAAGTGTGGTGTCAGGCGTGTAAATAACGTGTCAGATACAATCTATCTGGTCATATGTAATTAGAGCCTTAACATCAGATCTGTGAGACGTTTACAATTGGTTCACATATTCGACAAATGGATTTGAAGAATTTTGTGGACACACTACTGGTGTGACCTGTTAACATATGGATGCATTATTGGCCTGTACCTGTCTTTACTGATAAAGACCCCAGGGCAGGCTAGGACTATTTCTTGGAATCTGAGGGATTATCTTATAGAGATGCATAAAATCATGAAGGGAAGATACAAATGTACTTTTAAAAATGTTTACACAATCACAAGAGGAACAACATTGATATAAGAGTGAAAAGTGAAAGGGTGAGAGACTGAACTAAGGTTTAAGGCAGTGCAACAATTGGTAAATCATATTTTCTATACAGCTAATAATACATATCCAATGACTCCCATGGCTATCTGGACTACACTTATTCCCACGCTGCTTCCTGTAAGGACTCTATCCCCCACTCCCAATTCTTCCGTCTACGCGCATCTGCACCCAGGATGAGGTTCCAAACCAGAGCATTGGAGATGTCCTCATTCTTTAGGAACGGGGGTTCCTCTCTTCAACTATAGATGAGGCTCTCCTCTATATCCCACAGCTCCGCTCTCACTCCCTATCCCCACCCGTAACAAGGACTAAATCTCCCTTGTCCTCACCTTCCACCCTACCAGCTGCCATATACACCAACATTTTTGCCATCTCCAATAGGATCCCACCACTGTCCACATCTTTCTATCTCCTCCCCTTTCAGCTTTCCGCAGAGACCGCTCCCTCTGTAACTCCTTGGTCAATTCATCCCTTCCCACCCAAACCAACCCCTCCCCGGTACCTTCCCTTGCAACTGCTGGAAATGCTACACTTGTCGCTTTACCTCCCCCCTCGACTCCATCCAAGGAACCAAGCAGTCTTTCCAGGTAAGGCAGAGGTTCATCTGCATCTCCTCCAACCTCATCTATTGCATCCGCTGTTCTAGGTGTTTTCAGTGAGACTTGGTCTTCAGTGAGACCAAGCGCAGGCTTGGCGATCGCTTTGCTCAGTTCGCATTAACCAACCTGATCTCCCGGTGGCTCAGCACTTCAACTCCCCCTCCCATTCCGAATCCCTCCTTTCTGTTCTGGGCCTCCTCCATGGCCAGAGTGAGTTCCATCGCAAATTGAAGGAGCAGCACCTCATGGTTTTGCTTGGGTAGTTTACACCCCAGCGGTATGAACATTGACCTCATCAATTTCAGGTAGTCCTTGCTTTCTCCCTCGTTCCCCTGCCCTTCCCAGCTCTCCCCCAGCCTGCTGTCTCTGCCTCTTACTTTCTTCTCCCCCCCCCCCCCCCCCCCCACCCCCACATCAGTCTTCAGAAGGGTCTTGACCACAAATGTCACCCATTCCTTCGCTCCATAGATGCTGCCTCACCCGCTGAGTTTCCTTTTTGTCTACCTACAAAAAGCTAGAGTAACTCAAGGGACCGGCAGCATCTCTGGTGAGAAGGAATGAGTGACATTTCGGGTCGAGACCCTTTTTCTGATTTAGCCAGATGCAAGTACTTCTTAATGCCCATTAAATGCATAACATCATGAAGGGAATAGGTAGGGTGAAGGCACAGTCTTTTAATCAAGAACCAGAAGACATAGGTTTAAGGTAAGAGAGGAAAGATTGAATAGGAATCTGAAGGTCAACATTTTCATTTAGAGGGTGCTGGGCAAATGGAACAAGCTGCCAGAGGAGGTAGTTGAGGCAGGTATAAATAACATTTAAAAGATAGGTACAGTACATGGATAGGATTTAGAAAATATGGGCCAAATTCTGGTAAATGGGATTAGCTTAGCTGGGGAATCTTCGTTGGCATTGACGAGTTGGGTCAAAGGACCTGTTTCCATATTGTATATTGTATGACTATGATTCTCTATAACCTAATCATTTCAAAATCTAATCTGCAACTTTGCACAATATTGTTAGAAATATTGTTATTGTCTGCAAGGGGATAAATAGCTCTCAAGATTTTCCTTGGTTGTTTCCTGCAAGCTAAAATCCAACTGAAATTGGTAATGATGGTGTACATTTAAATTAATGAAATTTTAAGTTTATTTTTCAAGCCGTTAATATTGCATAAAGACTTTAACACGTAAGGCTTGTCAATCAAGATACCAGAAGCTGGTGAGGGAGGACCTCTATAAGCAATATTCCGAAAAACGCAAGGAAATATGGGATTTGTCAAAGGTCAATCGTGGGAAAAAAAAAGCAAATGGGGGCGCCAGGTAGCGGAGAGCAGGCTGTAACAGCGACAGAGAGGGGGCAGATGCGAGTGGGGAGACGGTGAGAGGTGGGGGTGAGAGAAGGCTGGTTTGTGTTTTGCTCACATATGTGTTATGTTTAACATTCCGCAGGGAGTGCTGGGGTTTGGACGTTGGTTGCCGACGCGGGCAATGTCCCCCAAGCCCTCACTCCAATCTGGGGCAGGGGGATGGGGGTGGGGAGCGGGAGTTCTTGGGGAGACGGGGTGTCCGGGACCAGCAGTGAAGATTCCTCTCTCCCCGCCGCCTCTCCCTCTATCTCCCAGTCCCTACCTCCCCCACCTCTATCCCCCCCTCCTCCCCCCAGTCTCCCTCCTCACCTCCCCAGGATCTTGATGTAAACCACCGGCGGTCCCATTTTCTCCACCACGTCGGCGATTAAGTTGTACTTGAGGCGGGGACTGTCGGGGGGGGGGGGGGGGGGGGGGGGGACGGGACGGCCTGCAGCTGGGGGAGGGGGAGGGTGAGGCTGCGGCCTTGTCCTTGCCCCGGGTCCCGTTGCCCCCAGACCCAGCCTCGCCTTTACCTGGGGACAGGCGTCGCTCTGTAGGAAGGAACTGCAGATGCTGGTTTAGACCAAAGGAAGACACAACATGCTGAAGTAGCTCAGCGGGATAAGCAGCATCATTGGAGAAAAGGAATAGTAGACATTTCAGGTCGAGACACTTCTCCAGATATGTTGCCTGACCCGCTGAGTTACTGCAGCGTTTTGTGTGTATCCCCGCTGATGACTGGTGCACAGCTTCCGCTGGCACCGAGGGGGTTAACCGACAACCACTGGATAAGGCGAGAGGTGCAGCTGACAGTCCCCGGCCCATCGGGGACGGGTTCCTCGGGAGTTGGAGCAGTTGAGCTGGAGTTAGCGCTAGGTGTAGGTTTGGGGGCCGCCACTGCTTCGGGCCAGTGTCCCATCACCCCGGACAGGGATGGAACACTGGGGAGGGGACAGGGACAGTAGTGAGATCACCCGTTCGCACGGGTTCCACATTATCTAACTCCAATAGCAATTCAAAAGCACTTGCAGCGCCGGAGACCCGGGTTCGATCCTGACTACGGATGAAACGCAGGACTGTATACACGCAGCAGCTCAGCTGTTTATCGTTAAGGACCAATGCGCAGTTGGAATACCGAACTCACTTATTCAAAAGTAGCTATTTCAAGGTGAGTGGATAGATATAGTAAGTAACATTCTAAAACCTGACACAACATCTCTACCCAAAGAACTTCTATAATTGTACTTGGCATTTGCTCATATTTGAGGGCTGAATGACAACCTGTAACAAAAGTGGGTGAGTCATTGGTTGATCATTGTTCCCAGGCACGTGCCTTCAGGGTAGGCAAGGTAGGCATTGCCTACCCTGACTAAAATTATAACATAGTAATGTCTAAATATAAATAGTAAAGGAATGGGAGAATTATGCCTATGTAAGAGACCGATCTCTTTGGTAGGCATAATTCTCCGTGCCTTTCATCCGCAGCGCTTGAAACACAGGAAGCTCTGTGCAGCGCACGTGCTGTCAGTGCTGCCTGAAGCCGTCAATTTCAATCGGGGCTGAAGGCAGCTGAAATTCTGCCTTTGCAGCACTACGCAGGCGCATCAGTCTACTGTGCATGCGCAGAGCAAGTTTCTTGGCGGGGTTTTCAAATATGGTTTGTCGTGTACCAAAGATGTGGTAAGTACATTTCTTAGTGATGTTTTTCAATACCGTATTTCCCTGGGTGTGGGGACAGCTCCTTTCCAAGCGTTTGGGGAGTCTGGCCCGGGGTAAAGTTGCGGGGAGGGCACGAATGTTATGGAGGGGAATGGGATAATGCCACTTACGACGCTCCTAGCACGGAGGCGTGAAATGCCACTGCATTGAGGCCGGGGGGGGGGGGGGGGGGGGGGGGGGGGGGTGGGGGGGGAGGAGAGAAGTTGCTCGGTTGGCTGAGCAGCCGCCGGGCCAGACAGCGGAACCAGCCGCCACCTTAGCTCATTCTGCTGGTCCCCGCTCACCTCTGGCAGCTCTCCGTCTAAAGACCTCTCTCCTGCCGTTCGCTGGCCTCTCATGTCCTTAAATTCCGGCAGCGCGATTGAGGTTACTCGGCTGTTGGAATTTAAGGATTTGCAGGAAGCCGCTGTCATGAGCAAAGTCGGCGAACGGCAGGTGACAGGTGTTCCGACGGAGAGCACTGCCAAAGGTGAGCGGGCCGGCAGAAGGCGCTGAAGTGGCGGCCAGTTCTGCTGTCGGGTCCCAGTGGCCGCTCGCAGCTCCCCGAGCTGCTTCTATCCCCAGCTACAGTGCGTGGCTTCGCGCCCGGAGAGCTGCGGCAGTGGTGAGTGAGTTACTGGCAGTATCCCCGACACCCTCCTTCTCAACAGTCGTGCCCTCCCCACAACTTTACCCGACACAGACTCTCCACATGCTGTGAAAGGAACTGTTCCCCCAATTGGTCCCTTGAACAAGTGTTGTCATTCAATAAGATGACAACTGATTCAACTATTCCCTGTACTCCCGTTTTCCCACCATCTCTCCATCTGCCAACACCCTTCACCCCACCACCCATTCAGTAATTCAGAATAAAGGCGACAGGAAGCCTTGGGCAAATTGAATTGTCACTGTTTTTATTTTTTTTTATTTTTAACGGAGAGAACAATCTGCGAATGTGTGGTTTGATTTTTTTTAAACTGACTTGAGTGCCTACCCTGAGTAATTACTCACGGCACTTGCCTGGTTCCATGGGAAAGAAGACGGTTTCTAGTCCTATTACGTTGAATATAAAAGCACTAGCCGACATCAGTGAAATTTAATGGCAAGCACATTTGGACTCCATTTAGTTGTCTAGAATAGGGTGAGCTGAGTGTCAAAATTATCACTGCAATTTTGCAAGATCCCAGTAACACCATCACAAGATGGCAACCTCAACGAAGCTCAATAAAATACCTGTATATAATGTGCATATCCAGGACTGGCATGTTGAAAAAAACATGATCTAGTAAAATAAGGTACATATTATGAATCTAGTTTGGAAAGAGGACAGTTGTAAACAGCTCTGAAATGGTTCACACCACCATAGATTTAATCATGTCAGTACAGATGGGCTGAATCTTGCAGACTGGCCATTTAAACTGACTACATCCTGGATTTGTGCATTCTGTGATTCCATATCTCCTGGAGATGAGTTCGGGGGTTTGAATTAGTCCCTGTACTTAAATGCTGGACTGCACATGGAATCACATGATCTTGTGATGATTTGCACCTTATATTCTGTGCCAGTCTGAAATCCTACCGATTTTCATTAGGATTCTTCGCCTGCAAGTTAGAAGACATAATTTCATGAATTAATTGTCTTTAAGCATCTTGATTCGGAATTTTTAAACTTTGAAATATTAATTTATTTAAATACTTAAAAGTATTACTTAAACACTGACGTAAAATGTCTATGAATATCAGAGATGTTTAGAAAATAGCCAATGACAACTTTGACAGTAGGCAAAGCTGTACTATCCCCGAGCTTTGCCGACAAAGATCAGGGAAGTTCTGATGCCATGACTTTAACTTGACATGATCTGACTTAAAGATTTGGACAACTAGCAAGATAAACTGTTAAAGCTGGTCCAAGATATTCAAAACCCATCATTCAAAACAGCAATATAGATGTTCCATGATCTTGACCCTACATGCATTTATAAACGCAACCCCCAGCTGGTGGAGCTGCTGCCTCACAGCACTAGAGACCTTGGTTTGACCATGACCTTGGCTGCTGTCTGTGTGGAGTTTGCCCATTTTCTATGTGACCATGTGGGTTTCCTCCTCCCACAACCCGAAGACGCGTGGGTGTGTGGGCTGCTAGTATTTGTAGGGAGTAGAAGCCAAAGTGAGATAACATAGAACTAGTGTGCACAAAAGGCTGGAAAAACTCAGCGGGTGCAGCAGCATCTCAGGAGCGAAGGAGATAGGCGACATTTCGGGTCGAGACCCTTCTTCAGAACTAGTGCAAATGTGTGATCAATGGTCAGTGTGAACTCAATGCGCTGAAGAACCTGTTTCCATGCTGCACCTCTAAATAAAATTAAACACTGTGATTAGTGGCATAATATACAGTGCATTCAGAAAGTATTCAGACCACTTCACTTTTTCCACATTTTGTTACGTTACAGCCTTATCTAAAATGGATTAAATGTTTTTTTTAAAATCATCAATCTACACACAATACCCCATAATAAAAAAGCGAATACAGATATTTAGAATTTTTTGCAATGTAATTAAAAATAAATAACTGTAAAATCACATTTACATAAGTATTCAGACCCATTACTCTGTACTTTGTTGAGGCACCTCTGGCAGTGATTACAGCCTCAAGTCTTCTTGGGTTTCATCAGACCAGAGAATCTTGTTTCTCAAGGTCTGAGAGTCCTTTTGACAAACTCCAAGCGGCCTGTCATGTGCCTTTTACTGAGGAGTGGCTTCCGTCTGGCCACACTACTATAAAGGCCAGATTGGTGGAGTGCTGCAGATATAGTTGTCCTTCTGGAAGCTTCTCCCATCTCCACAGAGTGACCATTGGGTTCTTGGACACCTCGCCGACCAAGGCCCTTCTCCCCCGATTGCTCAGTTTGGTCGGGCGGCCAGCTCTATGAAGAGTCCTGGTGGTTCCAGTTAAGAATGACAGAGTTCTTCCAGTTAAGAATAACAGAGGCCACTGTGCTCTTCGGGACCTGCAATGCTGCAGAAATTGTTTTATACCCTTCCCCAGATTTGTGTCTCGACACAATCCTGTCTCGGAGGTCTACAGACAATTCCTTTGTCTTCATGGCTTGGGTTTTGCTCTGACATGCACTGTCAACTGTGGGACCTTATATAGACAGGTGTGTGCCTTTCCAAATCACGTCCAATCAATTAAAATTACCACTGGTGGACTCTAATCAAGTTGTAGAAACATCTCAAGGATAATCAATGGAAACAGGATGAACCCAAGTTCAATTTTGAGTGTCATAGCAAAGGGTCTGAATACTTATGGAAATGTGATATTTCAGTTATTTCATTTTACTTTGCAAAAATTCTAAACACCTGTTTTCGCTTCTTCATTCTGGGGTATTGTGTGTAGATTAATGATTAAAAAATAATAATTTAATCAATTTAAAAATAAGGCTGTAACGTAACAAAATGTGGAAAAGGTGAAGGGGTCTGAATACTTTCTGTATACAAAATGCACAAAGTACATGGGGAAAAATAGCAGCCAAAGCATTGTTGTAGACTACTGAAAATATTGTCAGATGAAAATAGTACCATGTGATTCCTGACATTAAATTTTGAATTGCCGTTTGCACAAAACAGATGTATTTTTTGTGGCATATTCAGATCTGCGACCATGCAATAAAACTCTCCCCATACAGATAATTCTACCTTACTGAGCTCTTTTTTACCAAAAATATATAGCATAGACTCAGCTAAATCAAATGTCATCCTAAAAATATACATTTTTTTCCACACATGACAGAACTATGACAGAAATAGTGGATGCATTAGTGATAATTTTTCAAAACTCCTTAGATTCTGGAGTAGTTCCTGAGGATTGGAGGGTAGCTAATGTAACCCTACTTTTTAAAAAAGGAGGGAGAGAGAAAACTGGGAATTACAGACCAGTTAGTCTAACATCGGTAGTGGGGAAACTGCTAGAGTCAGTTATTAAAGATGGGATAGCAGTACATTTGGAAAGTGGTGAAATCATTAGACAAAGTCAGCATGGATTTACGAAAGGTGAATCATGTCTGACGAATCTTATAGAATTTTTTGAGGATGTAACTAGCAGAGTGAATAAGGGAGAACCAGTGGATGTGTTATATCTAGACTTTCAGAAGGCAAGGTCTCACATAAGAGATTAGTATACAAACTTAAAGCACACGGTATTGGGGGTTCAGTATTGATGTGGATAGAGAACTGGCTGGCAGACAGGAAGCAAAGGGTAGGAGTAAACGGGTCCTTTTTATAATGGCAGGCAGTCATGGGTGCCACAAGAATGGGTACCACAAGGCTCAGTGCTGGGACCCCAGCTATTGACAATATATATTAATGATTTGGACGAGGGAATTGAATGCAACATCTCCAAGTTTGCGGATGACACTAAGCTGGGGGGTAGTGTTAGGTGTGAGGAGGATGCTAGGAGGCTGCAAGGTGACTTGGATAGGCTGGGTGAGTGGGCAAATGCATGGCAGATGCAGTATAATGTGGATAAATGTGAGGTTATCCACTTTGGTGGCAAAAACAGGAGGGTAGACTATTATCTTAATGGTGGCAAATTAGGAAAAGGGGAGATCAACGAGACCTGGGTGTCATGGTACACCAGTCATTGAAAGTAGGCATGCAGGTGCAGCAGGCAGTGAAGAAAGCAAATGGTATGTTAGCATTCAAAGCGAAAGGATTTGAGTATAGGAGCAGGGAGGTTATACTGCAGTTGTACAGGGTGAGACCACACCTGGAGTATTGCGTACAGTTTTGGTCTCCAAATCTGAGAAAATACATTCTTGCCAAAGAGGGGGTACAAAGAAGGTTCACCAGACTGATTCCTGGGATGTCAGGACTTTCATATGAGGAAAGACTGGATAGACTTGGCTTGTACTCGCTGGAATTTAGAAGACTGAGGGGAGATCTTATAGAAACTTACAAAATTCTTAAGGAGTTGGATAGGCTAGATGCAGGAAGATTGTTCCAAATGTTGGGGAGGTCCAGAACAAGGGGTCACAGTCTAAGAATAAGGGGGAATTTCTTTAGGACCGAGATGAGGAAAACATTTTTCACACAGAGTGGTGAGTCTCTGGAATTCTCTGCCACAGAAGGTAGTTGAGGCCAGTTCATTGGCTATATTTAAGAGGGAGTTAGATGTGGCTCTTGTGGCTAAAGGGATCAGGGGGTATGGAGAGAAGGCAGGTACAGGATACTGAGTTAGATGATCAGCCAGGATCATATTGAATGGCGGTGCACCTATTTTCTATGTTTCCATGTTTCTAACTACATGTGAACAAGTAGTAAGTGAAAAGCTTGCCATTTAACTTATATTTGGCAATTTATTTTGGGGGAATGATCATAAGTAGCATACTTGCTGTATGACTCTATATCATAATTTGCAGTTTGACTATATCTCAATTTTTGTACATTAGCATCCTTAGTGTTTCACCGTGTGTTTTACCTCATCAGGTTATCTTCCCCTCAGCTTTGTACAGTTGCAAAATAAAAAAAAATCAATTATTTATCTGCAAGCCAACCTTTGTTAACTAATCTAATTTTAACATTTATTTATTGTCTTTATATTGTTAATCTATAATTATTACTAAACAATCTCGAAGATTTAAATATGCTTTGGAGAATTACATTCAGTAAATTGTGTTACCTACTTGGTATTTAGACTAGCACTCTGGATTACAGAATATTACAGTAGACAGAATTAAAGAAATTAAAACTTACTGTTTTATTACGATAGTTATTTGATATGTCAAATTACAAGTGTATGATGTAACAAAATCAGTTAAACTTATATGCATATTTACATTATATATATATATTTGAGAAATTAAGAAGCTACACCCTCATACATGTAAGAAGTTACACCATAGCAGGAGTTAAACTAAATTGTACATCACATACTTTATATCTTTTCAACACAAAAATTAAAAATACCTAAAAATGAAATGTACCAAGTACAATATCAGTTACATTTAGGAGTTTTTAAATGTACAGCGAGGCACTTTTTTTTGAAGTTGGCTGGGTATCAAGCAAGTGGCACTAAGCAAATAATGGACAGAACCTGGGGGGAAAAGTCAAAAATTACTAAGACATTCTGTAGATTAAAATTTTCTCTCATTTAAAAAGCATAAACATTTACAAAAAAACGGAATTAGAACATAATTGCGTTGAAAAGATAACGGTGGAATAAATATCATCCATACTCAGAGGGGTCAATTAGCATCGTTAGCATGCCTTTTAGGCTTTCTTTAAAACTATAAAGCAGACATTGCATATCAACTCAGTACATGGCTAGATGCACAATATTAGTTAGTCGTGCCTGGTCGTTATTATGCCAGACTATACCTATTACAACAAATAACACTTTGCAACAGCCAGCAAGTTGTTCTTATGGGGATAATCATATGTTTTATTCCACAGTGTTAGCACTCTCAGCTGTTCTCTGGACCCAAAAGAAAATAATATAAAGCATTTTAAGATTATATTAAATGTTTAACAGGTAAAATTCCACTCCAAATTAAATAGGAAATGATTTGCACTATGATAATATTTTTTCTGCTAAAGGTTCTTTGTTTAAAAAGTCACAAACTCAGATTTCATCTGCACATCGGAAAAGGTGTGAAATGAAGCATGCTGATTTTAAATTAAAAATCAAGCACGATCAGAGCAGAAAATTATAGAATGGTCTGCATGTGCAAATCTATTTTATTTGTGCACCAGTTCACTTTCGCAAATGTACTTTAAAAATGCTTACACAATCACAAGAAAGGCTACATCAATACGTGAGTGAAAGGTGAAAGGGTGAGAAACTGAACTTAAAGTTTAAGGCAGTACAATAATTGGCAAATCATATTTTTCCAGACAGCTAGTAAAAAGCTTTTTCAAGCTCTGCCTTCAATTTAAAAATCAGTGTGCAAATTATGACTAAAACAATATTTGGAAAAATGAAATTGATTTAGTCAGATACAAGTACTTCTTAATATCCATTTAATGCAAAAAAGATGAAAGCATTGGTTTCTGACCAAACCCCAGATGAGCAGTAAATGCAAAACATTGATTATGTAAGGGATTCCTAGGTATATTGAGACTGGCCGAGATGTACAGGTGAAAATACATAAAGGATGAAATATGGAAACCTGTGAAATATTTAGAAATCCATGCATTAAGAATTTCCTCTCGGATTATTGCATTATTGGACAACTTCTGACAGAAATCCTATCTAGTTGACATTATTCATGCAGCATTTTCAGTTTCTGATACAATAATTGATAAGACTTAGCTTTAGTTAAGCCTATGTGGATGGTTATAAGTGCAGTTAAAGAAATGTCAATCAGACCCTTTTCCTCAGCTAGCTTTCAGTTGTTTAAAAAAAGTCAGTGTAAATTAAGGGGCACTTAGTGGAGGACAGACATATAGTTTTTCAAAATGTGCACAATGGAAATGCATGTAGAAATACAGTATAAGCAGTACTCTAAGCACAATTCAATTGTTGTTTTGAATCCCCTAATGCTCAGAGTACTGATGAAATCAAAGCATGGATGGAATTCTATAATGAAGAATTACACATACACAAAATTGCAAAAGAAATTACTACCCCTCACCACAATTTTCCTTGTGAAGCCATTCTATTAGGTACAAAACTAGAAACAAGCTCTTTAAAATTCAGTCTCATATCTTTAGCCTCTACTTTCAATGTGAAATAATACTCAAAGGTGGCTTATGTACAGAATGCTGTCAGTTCATTCCATCTACTCACAGCTGATAAATAAATGCATTCTAAAGTGAAATATTTTACAAATGGGATTATTTATTTACATATTTAAAAGTTAGGACTTGGCCAAGCAGCTTTACCCTTGTCCTAAATTTTAAATGTAATTTTCTTGTGAATAAATATAATATTTAGAAGCATTAAACCTTTGACCAAAGATGATCCTACCACAACCCCATAAGCTTGATTTTCCCCATCAAATTCAGACATGAAAAAATGTAGAAAAAACATATAAAATGAAATGTGCCCGTCCCCTAATTAAAGCATTTATGTTTATTCTACATATTACTTGACAACCATAGGCTCTACACAAAGTGAAGAATGCACACATTGATTTTTTTTTTAATTCCGAGAAAATGAATGTGCATATTAAACTCAAGAATTTAATCCATTCATTGTCAAAATCTGTCTTCTCCACTGTGTAGGCCTAGTTCCTTACAGTCTGCATGGCTCCATTGTCAATTCATTTTTTTCATCACATAAGCACAAAACCACATACACTTTTACAGGAACCACTCTACACTAAAGATGCAGATATGTCTGTGTGCAAAATTTATCCCGGGAATTCAACATCCAATGGTTGTTTTTTTAAGTAAAAGCATTTGACTTTATAATCTCAAAACAAATGAAATTAGCATAGTTTAGTATCATTACTTTTAAATGTTCTAACATATAATTTACAACTTAAAACACGATTTTTCCAAAATGACACATATAGTTTTTGTAGCTTGCAGAGATAATGCTAGGTCTGAAATGTGTGAATTGATTAAAATCCTTTAGATTTTTAATAGCATATACGATTCCCAGTTACATCAATGTATTAAGACTTTTAATTTCTTGGGCCATTGACAGAAAACTTGCTGGTTGTGCAAAAATCTAGAAGTGTTTTTCATTTACCTAGAAATCTAAATATGTCCGTAACTTTCAATAAATTTCACATAATCATCTTAAGATCAGGAATTCTATGTTTTTGTGAGGAAGGTGGAATAATATTCAAAATAACACAAAATCATAAGCATGCATGCACATTACAATGAATTAAAATTATGTACCTATGGTCCATTACATATCAAAATCTTGATGTAGGACTGAAAAATTACATTTCTTCAAGTACAAGTCATATCTCAAATTTAGTTATTTGACACTTTATATGTGTTAAATAATTTGTAATTATTCAGACAGTAAATTCATCTGTGCTGCTGGATAAGTGATTCCGTAAATGCACTTAGTAATACTTATTAGAACCAAAATCTAAAATAATCTTTCTGAATAAAAATCAACCAGTTCCTAGTGCTTTTTAAAATCTGAAACGCGAGTCTCTGCATTAAAAGCTTCATGTGAGACACCAGGCCCCATGCCAATTCAATGTACAAAACTGCAAAATGAATACCTTCTGCATAATTACATACAGTGTTCACTATTAACAGCTAAATATCTCTCTGCTTCACAAGATCTCTTGAGTTAGGCTGCGCCATGCGAAGTATTAGATGTGGCGGCCTTGAGAAATGTTATTATCATTTGAAACACATCACTTCTCCTCTAGACTTGGAAACTTGCACAACTCTGCAACTGATCCTGGCTTTGTATACCAAAGGGGCAAAAACCCTCCTGAGCCAGGATTGATGTCATCTGGAGTGAAACTATTCGCACAGCTTGGCTCCCAACTGGTCACATCATCCAGCTGCTTTGTGCTTCCCTCCGCAACATCCACAAATCTCACCACAATGGTGACACGCTCTCAGAGGGAGATAGCAGCACATACACGGTGCAATTACAGACAAGGCTATAAGTGCCAGCCATCGCAAACAGAATTTGTCATCACCAGTGTCACATGAACATGGGTCAGAAAAATCTCCCTCAGAGTCCGACATGCAGTGATAGAGCATACTCTCAGCACACAGCATGCAGCTCACTTGATAAATGCACTTCTTGATTGGGTCTGGAGCATCCTGACATTGTCCTCTTCGGTTCTCCTCATGATTAAACATATCTCGACAATATATACACCGAGAGCGCTCGCCATCCTCTTTCCTTCGTTTTGATTTTTTTGATTTTAGTGAAGTGGAGGGCTGTGCTTTGAATACAATAGAGCCTTTTGAATCTTTACCAGAATCAGATTCCATCCCTTGCACTGAAGGATATACATAATCATGTTTCTTAGATTCAGGTTTAAAACACACATATGAGTCTGCTTCAGTTTCCAAATCATTCTTTCGCACAATGGGATGTCTGTAGTCTTCATAGCCCCTAATCAATACATCTTTTAGAGGATTTATCCTCACCACCTCATCTTCATCTTGAAAGCTGACATGTCTAGTTGATTTTAACATGATCTGAAAGAGATTTTAAAAGGTTTTCTCATTAGAAATCTAACAATGAGATTGAATTATCCCAGTTCGAGAACAAAAATAGGATGTGTAAAACAGCTTATTACACAGATATCATGAAACACATTTGGAAGTTCCTTTGACTAAGCTGGTCAGATCTCAATCACTGGTCAAGGCACAATTTATGCCACCAAGGCTGACACTACAAAGTTTAAAATATACTTCTGAAAAACACCATAATTAATCAAAATAATAAAACTGAAAATGTGCTTTAGGAAGATTTCAATATACAGATACAGGACCCCATGCATCAGCTCTGCAAATACCCACATTCTGATAATATATGATTGCAAATATTCCAATAATCAAATTATAGAAAATTATGACAAAAGCACCAAATTTTCATCTCTGTAAAATAGTTCCATATATTTCAACTTACATTTTCTAAAATAAAACAATAAATATTACCTGATTCTGCTGAGCAGGAAAATACAATCTTCGAGAATTGAATTCCTCAGGTGGAGGGGTTCTAACGTAGCAGCTTCTGCAAGGTTCATTAGTCACCACAGTGTCACTTCGTAAAACTCTCTCTTTTCTTTTCAAAGAATCAGCATCATTTTCTTGAGGAAGCTGAAACAGAACACAAATACCTTTCATTATCTATAATGTTTGGTTAATTCACTTCAAATTCTAAACCTAGTATATTTCCATTTTGACCACCAGAGGTCAACCTACCACAATTCCTGGAAACATTCCACTATATAAAACAATGCTGTATCCTATGGGACTGTGCAGATCTATGTCTGTAGAACTGCTGGAATTCCACAAAAGTGCCACCAAGTGACTTCCTGCATGAATTGTAAAATCTTGACCTTGGCTGGCTGCTTATTTCCGATCAGTGCTCTTATGCATGATTTTTTTAAGATGTCCAATGCATAGGACATAGAAAAGTACAGATAGACACAAAATGCTGGAGTACCTCAGTGGGATAGGCAACAGCTCTGGAGAGAAGGAATGGGTGAAGGAATTCTCTCCAGAGATGTTGCCTGTCCCGCAGAGATGCCAACCCTAAATTTAGTTCACAGTAACATTCAACCCATTTGTCAGTAACAAATGGGGGTAAATGCATTTCTCTCAGTAACATGTTGCGGCACCAGAAATATGTATGGCAACGACCCAAAATCTGCAACGCGCGTTGAATCCAACCTTCCTTTTTTCAACTAGTACTATATACAAACTCATTAAACACACATAAACATCCTTTAGTATACACATACACATAAACTCAATTGTCTAAATGACAATGCCGATGTTGGGGGAGTTCAGAACCAGGGGCCACAGTCTTAGAATAAGGAGTAAGCCATTTAGAACGGAGACGAGGAAACACTTTTTCTCACAGAGAGTGGCAAGTCTGTGGAATTCTCCTGCCTCATAGGGCGGTGGAGGCCGGTTCTCTGGGTGCTTTCAACAGAGAACTAGATAGGGTTCTTAAAGATAGCGGAGTCAGGGGATATGGGGAGAAGGCAGGAACGGGGTATTGATTGGGGATGATCAGCCGTGATCAAAGTGAATGGTGGTGCTGGCTCAAAGGGCCAAATGGCCTCCTCCTGCACCTATTGTCTATTGAAACATACAACACAGGCAATGGGGCCCTTAGCCCCACAATGCTAATGTTACCTCTGTTCCTTGCACATGAATGTCTTAACAGCCTTTTGACCATCTCTGTCTGTAGCATCATCCTGTACCCACCATCGCTCGTTCCCGTTCTCGCTCGTTCCGTTCCCGCCCTTCCCGCTGCACGTGTCCGACCGCCGCTCGTCCCCGCTCCCGCTCTTCCCGCTGCACGTGTCCAACCGCCGCTCATTCCCGCTGCACGTGTCCAACCGCCCGCTCGTTCCCGCTCACCGCCCTTCCCGCTGCACGTGTCCGACCGCCGCTCGTTCCCGCCCTTCCCGCTGCACGTGTCCAACCGCCGCTCATTCCCGCTCCCGCCCCCGCCCTTCCCGTTTATTGTTTTGATTATTTTCGTTCCCGCCCTTCTCCGTAACGACTTGTTTGCCTGCCGGAACACCGTATTTAGGTTGTTTCGCCGGGACGAAATACGGCGAATCCGGGACAGTTGGTAACCCTGCTTGACCCAAAAAAGTAGATATTCACAATTCCATGTTATTGTGCAGTTATATTGCTGTCAAACCATGTTTTACAATGGAGAAACATCAAGGCCAGTGCAAAGAATGGTTTCATAACACAAGGATGAACCAACTTGAGTGTGTCATAGCAAAAGTGTCGTCCTAAACTCACCAGGTGCAATATGCTACTCAATACACTACTGATGCTTCTGAGCAAAAACCCATAACAGAATCTATACAAATTCCAAGTTTATGTAAATAGGAAAATCTTTATTCTGAACCAGCAGTTGTACATCTGCTAAAAAAAGGCAGCTTACTGGGTCTTCAAAAGTTAAAACAATTCTTCTGGCCCCTGTACAAACTTACAGAATAATTGATTATGTAGTTTTTGAAATCCAACTCCAGTTATCAGACAGAAACCTACATGATAACACAACCACCTCAACATTGTTACAAGAAGCCTTGTTGCAACAGCGGAGCCAGACACGTTACAAAGGTAGCATCACATTGGTCGAAAACAAAAATGGTCACATCACCATTGCGCACAGGATCGGAGTAACCAGGACCCCCACTAAAATACACCCCACATTGGACAACCATGTGCGTTTTGTTACAGGTCTCTGCACAACATCTGAAGAAGGCACTGTTGAGAAATTGCTTGTGCAAGTTAATGGACCGAAACAACTTGAACAAGCCACTAACAGCCCAAGTTAACACGGGTAACTTGAACATAGACTTTTAGCGCGCCAATTCAAAGAAAATCAAGGGGGGGGGGGGGGGGGGGGCAAAAATACATGAAGTGTAGCCCTCCATCCGCTTACGTGGCAAAAAGCTCCAATTGCAACCTCTTGACCAATTCTCACAACCCCAGAAAACAACAAAAAAAAACACACACATTTCCTTGCAAAAAAGCAGAACTACTTCAGGTTCCCCCACCAAAACAAAATCAAAAAGAATTACAGATATTGGAAAAATAAAAAATGGAACAGTTTGTTTTTGTTTTTTTTTTAAAAAAAGCGTAAAACACAGGAAAAGCTAGGAGCCTCGCAGTCCCTTGT
Source organism: Okamejei kenojei (assembly GCA_035221665.1). Taxonomy (NCBI): domain Eukaryota; kingdom Metazoa; phylum Chordata; class Chondrichthyes; order Rajiformes; family Rajidae; genus Okamejei; species Okamejei kenojei. The sequence continues at coordinate 58,437,197 of CM069139.1, read as the reverse complement.
GTCCATGTAAGGTCCGAGAAGGGGTTCATGTTTAGTCTTTTTAAAGTCCATTTGCATGATTTCTCTTACGGCTTGGGGACGGGTCCTCCCGCTGGTTCTTGTCCCGCTCCCCCTCTAGAAGTCTTGCGTCTGCTGCGGAGCTCTTCTTGGCGCCGGACTTGCCGCCGCCGCCGCCGCCTCCGCCTCCGGCCGCCGGCCCCGAGCCCGACTTCTTGGGCAACAAGACGGCCTGGATGTTGGGCAGGACGCCGCCCTGGGCGATGGTGACGCCGCCCAGCAGCTTGTTGAGCTCCTCGTCGTTGCGGATGGCCAGCTGGAGGTGGCGGGGGATGATGCGGGACTTCTTGTTGTCGCGGGGCCGCGTTTCCCGCTGCACGTGTCCAACCGCCGCTCATTCCCGCTCCCGACCCCGCCCTTCCCGTTTATTGTTTTGATTATTTTTTTGTTCCCGCCCTTCTCCGTAACGACTTGTTTGCCTGCCGGAACACCGTATTTAGGTTGTTTCGCCGGGACGAAATACGGCGAAATCCGGGACAGTTGGTAACCCTGTGCCTGTCCCGCTGAGTTACTCCAGCATTTTGTGTCTATCGTCGATTTAAACCGGCATCTGAAGTTCCTTCCTACAGTACAGCACAGGAACAGACCTTTTGACCCACCATGTCTGTATCGACCATAATACCAAAATAAAATAATTTTATCTGTCTGCACATGATCCTTATCCCTCCATATCCATATGTGTATCCAAAAGCCTCTTTAACACCACTATTGTATCTGCCTCCACCACTCTTTGTGTATTTAGAACTTGCCCTGCAAATCTCCTTTAAATTGTGGCCCTCTTACCATAAAGCGATGCCCACTAGTCTTTGATATTTCCGCATTGGAAAAAAGGTTCTGTCTATCCTCTCTAAGCCTCTCTTCATCTTATATACTATTAGATCTCCACCACCTCCAGAGTTCTATAAAAAATAATCTAAGTTTGTCTAACCTCTCCTTGTGGCTAATATGCTCTCTTTTTCACCCTCTCCAAAGCAACCACATCCTTCTGGTATAGGGGCGACCAGACCAGCATGGAATACCCCAGATGCAGCCTAAACAAAGTTTTATAGCAAGAATTTCCCCACTCTGGCAATCTGACACCCAATTCCAAGTCAGTTTAGTCCTGGCACATCCACATCACCTTCACGTCTTTGATGACTAAAGAACAGCAGTGGAAAAAGTAAGATTTTATATAATTTATATTGTTTGAATAAAGTTGTTAAATATGTATATTTTTTAAATGTTTAGTTTTTTTCAAATATATCTCATGGTTTGATTTCTAATGAGAAAACTATGAAGAATATCATATGTTAAAATCAACTAGACATATCAGCTTTCATTCATTTATCTTTGTATATCAGCTCTTATTTTTTCAGCTGTTTTGTTGAAAGGATTAGTAGGAATCCCTTGGGTACAGCAGTACATTGTTTCAGAATTAGGCCAAATCAATTTGTCAGTGGTGGATTCATAGAAACATAGAAAATAGGTGCAGGAGTAGGCCATTCGGCCCTTCGAGCCTGCACCGCCATTCAATATGATCATGGCTGATCATCCAACTCAGTATCCTGTACCGGCCTTCTCTCCATACCCCCTGATCCGTTTAGCCACAGGGGCCACATCTAACTCCCTCTTAAATATAGCCAACGAACTGGCCTCAACTACCTTCTGTGGCAGAGAATTCTACAGATTCACCACACTCTGTGTGAAAAATGATTTTCTCTTCTCGGTCCTAAAAGACTTCCCCGTTATCCTTAAACTGTGACCCCTTGTCCTGGACTTCCCCAACATCGGGAACAATCTTCCTGCATCTAGCCTGTCCAACCCCTTAAGAATTTTGTAAGTCTCTATGAGATTCCCCCTCAATCTTCTAAATTCCAGCGAGTACAAGCTGAGTCTATCCAGTCTTTCTTCATATGGAAGTCCTGCCATCCCAGGAATCAGTCTGGTGAACCTTCTCTGTACTCCCTCTATGGCAAGAATGTCTTTCCTCAGATGAGGAGACCAAAACTGTATGCAATACTCCAGGTGTGGCCTCACCAAGACCCTGTACAACTGCAGTAGAACCTCCCTGCTCTTGTACTTAAATCCTTTTGCTATGAATGCCAACATACCATTTGCTTTCTTCACAGCCTGCTGCACCTGCATGCCTACTTTCAATAACTGGTGTACCATGACACCCAGGTCTCGTTGCATCTCCCCTTTTCCTAATCGGTCACCATTCAAATAATAGTCTACTTTCCTGTTTATCCACATTATACTGCATCTGCCATGCATTTGCCCACTCACCCAGCCTATCCAAGTCACCTTGCAGCCTCCTAGCATCCTCCTCACAGCTAACACTGCGCCCCCAGCTTCGTGTCATCAGCAAACTTCGAGATGTTGCATTTAATTCCCTCGTCCATATCATTAATATATATTGTAAATAGCTGGGGTCCCAGCACTGAGCCTTGCGGCACCCCACTAGTCACTGCCTGCCATCCTGAAAAGGACCCGTTCACTCCTACTCTTTGCTTCCTGTCTGCCAGCCAGTTCTCTATCCACATCAATACTGAACCACCAATACATGTGATTTATTTTTTTTTTTTTTTTTTTTTTTTTTAATTTATTTATTATAGAAACAAAATAACAACCAGTTACATTATATTTCAGTAGTAAATATACATAGTCCTAATAACTGATTCATACTAATAATATTATTTATACTGTATTATCCTTAGTTATAGATTTCAGAATTATGTATTTTATATAATTAAAGATACATAATACTACTAATACATTCACAATATTAGCATTATACTCGTACTATTAGTAATTATCATTTTATTTCTAATTTTATTAAGTATAAGACCAAATTTTATGATATTATTGATACAAAAAGTTAGTACATCTTATATAATTTTATTATTTTCTTCCTAATGTTAACAATATTTATTTTATCGCTAAATTTAAAATTATTGTACCATTAAAAGCATATAATTTTATATAATTAAAAATATAAAATACTAGGAAATGCTAATAATACTAACAATGTTCTTATAAATCTAATGATATTTATATTCATTCTAATATTAAGCTAGTGTGTTTCTATATTATTTTTTTATTTTTTATTTAGATATAAGAAATAGAGAAATTAGGAAATAGAATAAAGAATAAGAAGAGGTTTTGATGGAGAATAAAATATTCGTCAATAATCCGTCCTTATAGATATATTCATGATTTATTATACGTATCTCTTCATCCACTCAAATGTCCAGGCCCCAGTCAGGTTCCCGCGCCGAACCATTACGACCCTGCAAATATTTAATATTATGGAGACCAAATACATCTGAAGAGATCTAACCTATCCATAAGGACAAGCCTCAATCTCTCCAAATGAAGTGTCTCCGACATTTCTATATTCCACATTTTGATTGTTGGGAATGCAGGGCCTTTCCAAAATTTTAATATTAATTTTTTTCCCAATTATTAAACCATAATCAATAAAAGTTCTTTGATTCGTTGTTATTAATTGGTCAGTTTCAATTATTCCAAGTATAATCAGCTTTGGGTCAGGGATTATATTTATATTAATAACAGTCGAGATTATTTTAAATATTTCCTTCCAGTATTCTACAATTTTTATGCAGTTAGTGAATGAATGTGTCAAATTTGCTTCTGAAATTTGACATTTGTCACATATTGGAGATATTTTTGGAAAAATTATTATGTAATTTAGATTTAGAGTAATGTAATCTATGTAATATTTTAAACTGTATAAGAGAATGTTTAGCGTTTAATGAACAATAATGTATATGTTGTAAACTTTCATCCCATATTTCTGGTCTTATTATTTGGCCTAATTCCTTTTCCCAAGATTCTCTGTATATTTCTGTTGATGGAGTATCGTTTTCCAGTAAATATTTATATATATATGATATCATTTTTTCCATATTTGGATGTTTATTCAAACATTCATCTAAAATTTCTATTTTTCTATTTCTAAATTCATATAATATTTACAGAGGCATAGTTTCTAATTTGTAAATATCTGAAATATTCTTTATTATGTAGCCCATAAATTTGTTGCAACTCTTGAAATGAAAGAAAAGTATTTTCCTTATAAAGATCACCCATCTTAGAAATTCCTTTATTTTTCCATTGTAAAAAAGCCTTATCCAAAATCGAAGGTTTAAACATAAAAATTATTAACAATCTTAAGACTTATTGGTATAGATTTTAGTTTTAATGCTTTCTTTATTTGTTTCCATATGCGGATTCCATTTTCTATTATCGGATTTTCACTATAAACTTTCTTAGCTACATTAATATTAGCAAATATTATAGAGCTAATTTCTAATGGAGAACAATCTTCTTCTTCCATACTTAACCAATTTGGTTTATTATCTATTTCTCCTAACCAAAAATTCATGTTTTTTAATATTAACTGCCCAGTAATAAAACATCAAGTTTGGTAACGCTAATCCTCCATTTATTTTAGACTTACATAAATGTTTTTTATTTATTCTATGAATCTTATAATCCCAAATAAAATTCGTAATTAAAGAATCTACTTTTTTAAAAAAAATTTTTTGGAAGATATATCGGGATTAATTGAAATAAATATAATAATTGTGGAAGAAAAATCATTTTTATTGCATTAATTTTTCCTATCATCGAAATAGGTAAACTTTTCCAGTATGAAATATTCTTATTTAATTTATCTAGTAATGGGGGAAAATTAGATTTAAATAGAGAATTAAATCTTTTTGTAACAAAAATCCCAAGATATTTAATATTTTCATTTGTTATCTTAAAAGGAAATTGTTGTAATATATGTAACTTATTCATTGTTATAGGCATAAGTTCACTTTTATTCCAATTAATACTGTATCCTGAAAGTGATCCGAATTCCGTTATTAGTTTTAACAAATTTCGAATACTTATTTCTGGTTGAGTGATATAAAAGTAATACATCATCTGCATATAAGGAAATTTTATTCTTAGTATTTGCGGTATCATATCCATATATTTCCGGGTGTAGTCTTACCCTCTGAGCAAGTGGTTCTATTGCTAATGCAAACAATAAAGGTGATAAAGGGCAACCTTGCCTACAACCTCGTGATAAATTAAATTTAATTGATAACATTCGATTTGTTGTTATTCTAGCTATTGGATTTGCATATAATAATTTAATCCAAGTAATAAACTCCTCTCCTAATTTAAAAGCTTCCATCACCGAAAATAAATAGGGCCATTCCACTTGGTCAAAAGCCTTTTCTGCATCAAGCGAAATATACCATGTGCTTTAAGTTTGTATAATAATCTCTTGTATGGGACTTTGTCGAAAGCCTTCTGAAAGTCCAGCTATAACACATTCACTGCTTCTCCCTTATCCACTCAACTAGTTACATCCACAAAAAAATTCAATAAGATTCGTCAGACATGATTTACCTTTCGTAAATCCATGTTGACTTTGTCCAATGATTTCACCACTTTCCAAATGCGCTGCTATCCCATCTTTAATAACTGAGTCTAGCAGTTTGCCCACTACCGATGTTAGACTAACACTGGTCTGTAATTCCCCATTTTCTCTCTCCCTCCCTTTTTAAAGTTACTATTAGCTACCCTCCAATCCTCAGGAACTACTCCAGAATCTAAAGAGTTTTGAAAAATTATCACTAAGGCATCCACTATTTCTGGGGCTACTTCCTTAAGTACCCTGGGATGCAGCCTACCTGGCCCTGGGGATTTATCGGCCTTTAATCCATTCAATTTACCTAACACCACTTTCCGGCTAATCTGGATTTCACTCAGTTCCTCCATCTCATTTGACCCGCGATCCCCTGCTATTTCTGGCAAATTATTTATGTCTTCCTTAGTGAAGACAGAACCAAAGTAGTTATTTAATTGGTCTGCCATGTCCTTGTTCCCCATGATCAATTCACCTGTTTCTGACTGCAAGGGACCTACATTTGTTTTAACTAATCTTTTTTGCTTCACATATCGATAAAAGCTTTTGCAATGATAGCTGCTACATAAAGCATTGGCATGAAAACGTAAGCATTGGAGGGAGCCACAAGGAAGAAGAGCCACAAGGAAGAAGGATCTCCTGTGGCGTTCTGTACTGCATCTTGGAACCAGCCTGTTGCTGAAGGTACTCCTCAGGTTGACTTGTGTGTCATGCACGGGTGAGCTGTACTGTCCAAGATTAATCCTGCTGTGAGTTCTGCGGCCTTCACCCTGCGGGACCAGCGCACGATAGTGAAGAAAATGGCACTGGTTACCACCGATTGATAGAAAATCTGTGGAATCTTGAAGGAGCAGAGCCTTCTCAAAAATGACAGCCGACTCTGTCCCTTCTTGTACAGGGTCTCAGCATTCCTGGACCACCCAGTTTACTCAAAACTAATTGGAAGAATCTTGTTTTTTCATGAATACCCCATCTTGAATGATGAGGTCCAGCATAAGAATAATAGATAAGAATGAAGATTTTGCAATCATCAACGAGAAGAAGTGCCAAGTGGGTGTTCCATCTTTGCCTTTTAACGGTGGTTTCAAAGTCTTAAGACCAGACAATATCCTGACTGTAATAGAGAAGATATGCTCCGGAATACACTATATTTCAGGTCAAGGTAGCGGCAACATGGGCACCATCCTGATAAGTTGGAAAATTGCTCAGGGATGCTCGGTTCCATAAAATACAAAGCAAATCCAATGTAGCTAATTACCATTTTGTCTATTCGCAAAGTGATGCCAGGTATCATTAACATTGCTACCAAGCAGCACTTACTTAATAATCAACTTAATAATGCTCAAATTGTTTTTTGCTTGCATCCCTCATTTGCCAATATCATTGTAGCCCTGGACCACACAGAAACCAAAGAGCTGAATTTCAGATGCAAGGATTGACCACCCTTGACATCAACGAAGCAAGTATGGCATCAAGGAACTCTAGTGAATAATAATCTATGGGCGGAGTGAAAGAACAGGAGCTATGTCAAAAGGGGGAAATGGTTGTAGTTGTTGGATGTCAAAAATCCCATCCCTGGACATCGCTGCAAGAGTTCTTGAAAGCATGTTACAATTAAAAGAGTACACATCTCTTTCTTCCTTCCAAGCATGTCAGAAGTGGTAACATTCACTAATGATTTCACATGTTCCACCCTATGAACGGGCAAATAAAGCAGTCAATGCCAATAAACTTCAATCCCAGACAATATTCACGCATGGGCTTATAAATGACAAGGAACACATGCTACACAATTGGTGAACAACATAACAAGCCAATTATCCTTGACATTCAATCACATTGCCATCACTTACTTCCTCACAGTCAACAATCCAAGGAGTTACAGTGCCAGTTACCCCCTTCATATATTAAACCACCATAGTCTATAGGTTTCACAAGTCCACATTGATGAATATACTTGCTCACTTCAATCACTTGGGACATCGATCGTGCTTTAAGATTGCTGAAATACGTTATGAACTTTAGCTGTCACTAGTTGTTTACCTCAAATTGCTTTCAAATCTTGGTAACATGTATGTGTGTTTCAAAGAAATGTTGCAATAAATAAAGAGTGAACAAGAAATTAACCAAAGACTGAAATGTTTATTATTGAACTAAACCAAGGGGGAACCGTTGGGTCCCGTCCCCTCAACGCGCGGGGGGGGGGGGGGGGGGGCGAGGTCACACACACACACACGGGGGGTAAAGGGAGGGGGAGGGAGGGGGGCAGGAGGTGGAGGGGGGTGGGGCAGAGGAGGAGAGGGAGGAGAGGAGGGGGGAGGGGGTAGGCAAAGTAGGGGATGGGGAGAGGGGGGAATTGAGGGGGGAGGGGGTGAGGTTTAGGAGGGAGAGGGGGAGGGGGACAGAGGAAGAGGAGGGGGGACAGAGGGAGAGGAGGGGGGGAGAGGGTGGGGGAGAGAGGAGAGAAAGGAGGGGGGAGAGAAAGGTGGGGGGGAGTGAGAGGAGGGGGGGAGAGAGAGGGGGGAGAGAGAGGAGGGGGTGAGGGAGGAGGGGGTGAGAGAGAGAGAGAAGTGGGATCCATTGTGATTGGACATCTGTAAAGTCGCACTGTGACATGCAGCAGTTTGATTTTAATTTTTTTTGATGTTTTGTGAACAATTTTGTTCAAAATCTTGGGAAATAATCGACTGAATTTAGAGAGGAGGGGATTTATGAAAATTAAGTTAAATCCCTGCCGTAATTGTAAAATTCTCCACGTTTTTGTGTCTGCTTTTCGAGGAGATACGTTTCAAAGGCAAAATGACACACACACACACACACAGTTTTAATAGATACTAGACCAAGTGCAGACCCGTTGGGTCTGGTCCCCGAACGTCATTCAGTCCCCGAGTACGGGGGGGAGGGGTGGAGAGAGCGGGGGTGGTTGTTACCGAACTGAACTCACTGTAGAATGAATTCATTAACGGAGCCATTCTGCTGCTGGATTGGAAGTTGTCCCTGCCTTCCCTCTGGCTGACAAGCCGCGCGGCTCTGTCACGCAGGCTGAAGGCAAAGATCGGCTGTTCCCCTGCTGTATTTCGGAGCACGGCACAAAGCAGCGGTGGAAGAGGCGATCTTTGGCATCAGGCAGGGTGAGAGAGCCGGCCCCGGGGGGGGGGGAGTGGAGGAAGTAAAATCGTCAGCTAAATAAGCCGGTCAGCAGCAGCGAAAATCGTCAGCGAAAGAAAAAAACGGCGGCATTTTTGAGGAGACCGGGCTGCAGCAGCCGTTATGGTGGCTGGCCAGCAGGAGGCCACAAAATGAGTGTGTGGGGGGGGGGAGATGGGGTAGGGGAGAGAGGGGGAAGAGTGGGCAGGGAGGAGGAGATGGGGTAGGGGAGAGAAGGTGAGGGGGTAGGGGAGAGAGGGGGGGGGAGTGGGGAGGGAGGAGATGGGGTAGGGGAGAGAGGGGAAGAGAGTGGGGAGGGAGGGGTGAGGGGGCAGTTCATCTATTCCCCACTCTCTATCACCCCCACTCCTCTCCCTCTATTCCCACACTCTCCCTCCTCACCTCCCCCATTCCCCCCTCTCCTCAATCCCCCACTCCACCCCTTCACCTCCCAGGATCGGGCCTTTACCCCACCCGCCCGCCCGCCCGTCGCCTTATTTTTCTCCCGATCTGCAGAGCATTTTGAAGAAGGGGGGGGGGGGGGGGGGGCGGGCGGGCCGGTGTGAGAGTGGAGCTGTGAGCTTGTGACCAAAACACCCTGCTTGTGATTCTCTGCAGCGCGCAGGGGACGGGTGCGCAGGCGGGCGGGGCTTCGCGTGCTGTGCCTGCTGTGAGTTCAGTGGAACTTACGCCTTATCTCTTCTCCTGATCGGCAGAGCATTTTGAGAACGGGGGGGGGGTTGGAGCGGGCGGGCGATTCCAGCTGCGGGAGGCGCGGCACGTGCATAGTTGGAGGGGGAGAGCCAGGCTGCCAAATGAAGAGAGAGAAGCCACTTGGGATTGGTCGGCATTTGGTGTGGGATTGTGACGTTCAGCAGCTCGTGAGGTCCCGTTTAGATTTTTAAATGAGTGAGTATACAATGTGTACATAAAAATGTCTAAATGTAATGAGGAGTGGATCCGTGAACGTAAAAGCGAAATTGCTAGCGAAATGGAAATAATCGCTGAGTTTTTTCCGACTGGTTTTGGCGGGACCATGGAATCAAAGGCCAAAAATCTTATCTGAAAAAAAATTTGGAATGTGACATACACCCACACTAGGTCACACTCACACTAACCACCCGCCAAACACACAGGCGGAGGGAAGGGGGGAGAGGGAAAATGGGGTGTGAAGAGGGGAGAGAGGGGAGAGGGGAAGGAGGAAAGGGGAGAGATTGGGGAGGGAGAGGAGAGAGGGCGGAGAGAGAGGGGGATGGGGAGGGGGAGGAGAGTGGGGAGTGGGAGGAAAGCGGAGAGGGCGGGGAAGGGGGAAGGGGATGTTAGAGGAGCGGGACAGAGGTGGAGAGTGGGGATGAGGGGAAGGGGAGAGAGAGAGGGGTGGGGGAAGGGGAGGGAGCGAGGGTGGGGGGAGGGAGAGACTAGATGGGAAGAGTGGGGAGTGAGGGGGAGAGGGGGTAGCAGGGAGTGGTGCAAGAGAAAGGGGAAGGGGGTGGAGGGAGATGGGGTGAAGGAGGGAGAGAGGTGGTGGGAGATGGTTGAGGAGAGAGGGAGATGGAGATGGAGAGGGGGGAAGGGAGGAGGAGAGTGGGTAGGGGAGGGGGTGAGAGGGTTCGGGGAGAGGGTGAGAGAGGGGTGGGCGAGGGGGCAGAGAGGGCTGGGGAAGGGGAGAGAGGGAGGAGGGAAGGGGAGAGGGGGGGAAGAGTGTGGAGGGAGGGGGAGAGGGGTGGGGGAAAGAATGTGGAGGGAGGGGGAGAGTGGGTGGGGGGAGGGGGAAGAGTGGGGAGGGAGGGGGAGATCGGAGAGAGGAGAGAAGAATGGGGAGGGAGAGGGAAGGGAGGGGGAGAGAGAGGGGTGGGGAGGGAGATGGGGCTGCAGCAAAGGCATATGTAAATGATCCATTCCGATTGGACATCTGTGAGCATTGGGCATTGTGACATCACATAATGGAATGTTCACCAACATTCTCTGGGTGAGAGCTGTTTGATTTTTTTAATATTTTGAAATATTGGGAGGGGCGGGGCGGGGGAAAAGGATTTTATTAAAAATGTGTACATAAAAATGTCTAAATGTAATGAGGAGAGCATTAGTGAATGTAAAAGTGTAATGTCTAGCAAAATGGAAAAAATCTGGGAGTTTGACCGTGTGGTTTTGGCGGACCATGGAATCAAAGGGCAAAAATCTGACAGACATAAACACACGAGGTTTTAAAAGTATATAGATAAATAGATAGATATATATGACTAGACCAAGTGCAGACCCGTTGGGTCTGTTCCTCCAACGCCCTGTTGCGGTGGGGGGTGTGGGGGGGCTGGGGGTGGCGGCATGCGGCGTCACAAGCACTAACCACGCCCACACACACGCTAACAACCCCCCCTTGATATTACATTAATATTATTCATGGGGGGGGGGGTAGAAAGTGAGGGCAGAGAGAGAATGGGGAGAGACAGAGAGAGAAGGGCAGAGATAGAAGGGAAAGAGACAGAGGGAGAGGCGGGGGGTGGAGGGGAGGAGGAGAAGGAGGATGGGGAGAGAGAGAGGGGAGGAGAGAGGAGGGAGAGGGAGGGAGGGAGGGAGGGAGGGAGAGGGGAGAGCGGTTTAGGGGAGGGAGGGCAGCGGGGTGGGGGGGAGAGAGGGGTGGGGGGGAAAGAATGTGGAGGGAGGGGAGAGGGAGAGCGGTTTAGGGGAGGGAGGGCAGCGGGGTGGGGGGGGAGAGAGAGAGAGGGGGAGAGAGAGAGGGGGAAGAGAGAGGGAGGGAGAGAGTGAGAGAAGGGGGGGGAGAGAGAGAGGGGGGAGAGAGGGGAGAGAGGTGGGACAGGGGAGAAGGGGGAGAGGGGGGAGAGAGGGGAGGGGGAGAAGGGAGGGGGGAAGAAGGGAGGGAGGAGGGGTAGGGCCGCCCAGCAGCCATCGGCCTCAGCTCCTTGGTCTCGCATCCTCTCTGTACCCCGGAGCCAGACGGCTATCTTCTGGTCGTCACAGAGGACCGATTCCTGAATGCTTCAGACCCCGAGTCTGAAGGAGGGGGGAAGAGGGTGGAATGGGCGGGCGGGCGTGGTCCCGAGTGAGCCTGCGGGCCACAAGCGAGGCACGGAGCGATCTGAGGTCGGTGAAAAGCAGCGAGGGGACCAGCCGATCGTGGCTTCTGCCAGCGTGACAGAGCTGGGCCGGGGGGGGGAACCAGATGATCGTCCCCTGTGACGGGCAGAGAGCAAAGATCCTATAGTGGTATGGGATCTTTGGTGGAGAGGGAGGAAGGAGGAGGGGAGGAGGTGAGATGAGGGGGGGGTGGGGTGGAGGGGAGCCGGGCAAGTGAGCCAAATGAGGAGAGAGAGAAGCGGCTTCTGACTCTGGTAACCCACAGCTGGAAATGAGCGCGCAGGTGGGCGGGGCCTTCACGAGCTGCACGATGCAAAGATCCTCTTGTGCAACAGAGCTGTAGAATCTTTGTTCTGCAGAACTTTCTCGATCTTTCTTAATCCACAGCGGTGGGGGGGGCAAGAGGCAGGTGAGCCTGGATTGATGGGCATGTGGGCATTGTGACGTCAGCAGCTGGCGATTATATTTAAAAAAGTGAGTTTTTTGAAAACTTTATTCAAAATCTGGGGAAATAATTAACCGAATTTAGAGAGGAGTGCATTTATTAAATCCTACCGAAAATTGTAAAAAATCTCCGCGTTTTTGCATCTGCTTTTCGAGGAAATATGTTTCCAAGGCAAAATGACACGCAACACGCACACAGTTTTGAAAGTATATAGATATGATAGATATACATTTTGCTTAACACAACCAACACTGGTATTTAGTTCTGCCTTATACTAGAAGTCAAAGGTTGAGCAGACCATATTGAAATCTGCAAAAACTTTCTACATGTTAGCCTGCATTTTTGGTGCTTATTACCATCTAAATCCTCATTTACAGAAATAGTCACAGGTCAATAGAAAATATTCACATTCCTGGTGTTCAATCCTATTTGGATCAGTTTCTACCACAAACCCTCAAACTATTTTCTTCCACTTCTCTATTATCTCTCTCTACCCCATGTTCAGCTGCAGCTGAAATGCTCACTCTTCTTTCAAACACCTCTTTGACTTTCTTCCCATCTCAAAACCCTTCTTCCCTATATTCTAATGAAGCCAAAGACCCATTCACCCTTGTGTGTTTGCTAATCTATACTGACTCCAGAACAGGCAAAACCTACATTTTAAAATGCTGATCCTATTATGTACTATTATACTATGATATGGTTCCCTTCCCATTGTAACCGACTTGAATCCTACAACTTTTCAAGATGACTGTTCTCCAATCTGATCCTCCAGCATGTCCATGGTTTTCATCGTTGGGCAAGATTTCTATCAGAAGACTTTCCTTTTCTTTGTCCTAATGGATTTTTACATGACTCTGGCAAATATTGTCTGATAATGCTGTGAAACAACACGAGGTGTTTTTATCTCTTCTACAAGCTTGCGATTAATTTTTGTCCTCAAGTGATCAGTTAACACCTAAGGGAACACAAAGAAAGTAGAGATGATCTATTTATCTTCTAGGGGGTGTAGCCAAGATCTCCTAAATGGCAAAGCAAGTTCAAGGAGGCAATATGGTGTATCCTTATCTCATACATTTTGTCTTATCATTTCTGGTCTTTGTCCAACCAGCTGCCAATTGACCCCTGTATCCTATCCTTCCTCTTTTTCAGTTTTCTTCCCCACTGCACAAGTATACTGAAGAAGGGTCCCAACTCAAAATGTCACTTATCCATGTTCCCCAGAGATTTTTGTTGATGTTTTTTTGGAAACCAGCATCTGCAGTTTCTTGTTTCTTCAATGGCCATACGCCTGTATCGTTTCAACCTAACTTCTTAAATATATGAATAGATTGAAATAACACCAGATTGTAAAACCATCTGCTTTCAATTAACTGTACATAAGAAATCCTCCACTGAGTAGTCAACAAACGTTTTAAGGACAAATTTGGATTCTGACTATTCAAAGCCATCACTGAGTTTCCTTGGGAGTCACTGTGAACTGGACTAGTCAACTGGACCAGTTACATAAATACAATGGCAGTGGGAGCAGGTCAGTGACAGAATATCTGGCGGAAAGTGACTCACCATCTGACTCCTATTCACGTCACAATTTAGTAGTATGATGGAATATCGCTACTTGCTTTGACAAGTGCAACCTTAACAATGAAACATTCAATACCGTCCAGGACTAAGAGTCGGCTTGAATGACATCCACGCCACCATGAACACTCACTACCTTTACAGCTGCTATGATTGAGTTATAGGGTGTATCACCTTCAAGATGCCCTGCAGTTATTTTGCTATGCTATTCAGTCAACGCCTCTCAACTCACAAGCTCTGCAATCAAGGATAGGGCAGTGAGCATAATGGATTTATCAGCAACGAACTAGGGAATATATTGCCTTCTTAGTCATTTGCTTTGAATCCTGGAACTCTCTCGCCAACAGTATTATTGGAGAAGGTAAAACAGGAAGACCTTTTTTCATTTAAGAAAGTAGCCACCACCCCAGAAATTATGTTTGATTCGGCTAATTTTGATAATTTTAAGGGGAAAAATAAAATCACCACATTTAAAAGCTTTTAACTAGTATTTGGTTTTAAAATACAGGTTCATTCCTTTTCTTTTACAGGAAATATGTTGCATTTATATAACATGTCATTAGTTTTAGCAAGAACCCCCACTTTCAATTGTTTCCTATTGTTTATCAAATGAAGCACACTTTTCCAGATTCACAATATCTTTACAGTAAAAAAAACAGAATTACACAACACTGCAGCACAGTTTATAGCTAGCATGTTGCAAGATGGACATTTTTTTAAAGCAGCTGTGATTAAAAACTGCAAACACCACCCACATTATGTGACTATGTTACTCTGCCCTGACAAGGCTTGGCAAGTTCTGACTGTAAAAAAGCAACCCAACACAGCTTTTATGTAAAACGGAAATCTGTTTTTTCTCCAGCTGCTGTTATAGTAATTACTGTCCTGTGGTTGCTAAGAGATGCTTCCTATGATTATTTTTCCCTTCAAAGTAATTAAAATGGCTTGGACGGATGATGGGTTAAAGTAATAAATCAATTCCAGCTGCAAACTGTTGGACAAATACAGTTGTCAGAAAATGGGATCCAGACCCAGCTTCTTCAAAGTATGAAAACTTCTTTATATCCCCTTTCTGTAGACTGAAGTTCAAAAAGAAAATTATTAACAGCTTACAAAATGTGTTCTGTTTTATTTGGGCTCAGCATTATTTAGCAAGGAAAATTAGTGGCATACATTGCCCTTGAATCCTAGAATTTGGATTCTAACACTTGCTATGAGAAGAAATAGCTTTAGAGTGGGAAGTCCCATATTCAAGTAATTTAACATTTAAAAAAATCATTAGGTATTTGTCCCCATCTGATGAAAAATGGTTTGCAAAGAGAAATTTCAAAAATGCAGATTCCTTATGCAAATAAGAAGTTAAGAAAAGGGTCCTGACCCAAATCGCCATCTGTCCATTCATTTCACAGATGCTGCCTGATCTGATGAGTTATGCTTGTGTGTTTTGCTTCCTTATGTAATCATCTGAAAAATTACTTAAGTTTGTGTTTAAAAACAATTATGTTTTAATATTTAAAATGAAAACTCTAAGAATTATGAACTTAAAGTGAAGCTCAAAATGATAAAAATGCCCAGCTCAGAAAAACTTCACAAAGAATTAATTTGATTCTAAATGTAACTTTCATTCCAACAGCATGGTAGAATACACACATTAAATTTAAGGTTCAATGTAGAAAATAACAACCACAAACCTATGCTTACATTTTCTAATTTTCAAATTTAAAGTGTATGACATTTTTGAATTATGGTACATTTGGCAAGATGTTCTACTATTGCCTGGAGTTTCTACCATGCATAATTAGCAGATCTAGTAGCAATTGCACTAGATCCAAGTTCTTTTGAAGTGTTGGCATAAAATCATTTGTGCTTCACAAATAAAATCTTGTCATGTATCTGCGTTTTAGCACATATGCTTTAATCGGTTTAAAATATTCCTTGATTTATGACAATATAGCAGCTTCATTAACAAAAGCTAGAAGAGGGTATATCTTAGAAATATTTGAATATGACATGACCGACTAGTATTAAACTTGAGGCACAAGGGCCACCTGATGCTGGGATCTGGAGCAACAACCAATCTGCTGAAAGAACTCAGTGGTTCGAACAGCAACTCTGATGCAGAGTTTCGATTCAAAATGTCGATCATTCCTTTCCATTCACCGATGCCTCGACCCGCTGACTTCCTCCAGCAGATTGGTTGTGGCACCAGCTATGGAATCACCAGATTCTAACTAAAAATAACTGGAAAAACTTTACAGACACATTTGCTTGGCGTAATGGCATAGATAGTTACCTTATTTTATTCAAAGGTTTCTGCACTGGGGACTCTATCAGGTTTTTTTTTTAAACAGCAGGGCTATATCTTAAACAGGAGACTAAATTTGTTATACTTAAATGATCAATTTGAGAAGGAAATTAAACTCAAACCTAAAACCATCATAATCATACTTTATTAGCCAAGTATGTTTTGTAACATACGAGGAGTTTTGCAACATACGAGGAAACAATGGATCTATTAATAATAGAAAATACTGGTCAGGAAGATCTGTGACTAGGGAAACATTAGTTCATATTCCCGGGCCATGACCTGTAGCGTCAGAACAGCAACATATGGATTTTTAGCAAAATCCACATCCATGCTCTTAGAGTGAGAGGAAAAAATGAAATTGAAACTTTGGCATCCCAAACCTTAAATATTTTTACATGTAAATATTGTAGAATCTACATGTAGAAATATAGAGGCATATACTTGGGGTTACTAAGCCTTTGACTGATTCCGCAACTACAGTTTTCGTGTGGATGGCCACATGATATTGGGTACAAAATTGGTTCGGTGGTAGGAGTCAGAAGGCAACAGTGGTGTGTGTTTCTTTTCATATTTAAGGCCTGCCACTGGGTCCACTGTTGTTAGTAAGTTTGCAGATGGACACCAAAATTGATGGCATTATGGGTCTGTGAAGATAATTGGGATTACACCAGTATCTAGGATTCAACTGGGGAAAGTAGGCCAAGGAATTGCAGATGGAATTTGACTCAGACATGTACGGTGTTAAATTTTGGCAAATTAAAGGCAGGAATTACAAAGTAAATGGCAGAATGTTGTAGAACAGAGATTTAGGGTGAAAGTACTAGTTCCCTGATGATGGCAAACACAGGTAGACAGAATGGTTAAGGCGGCATTTGGCAAGCTTGCCTTCATCGGTCAGGACATTAAGTTCAGTAGTTGAGACATCATGTTTAAACTGTACAAGACATAGATGAATTATACTTGCAGCATTGTGTGTAGATCTGGTCTCATAGCTATAGAAAGGATGATATTAAGTTGGAAAGGAGCAGAAATTATTCACAAGGATGTCATCAGGGACTGGAGGGTTTGGGTGATATTGAGAAATGGATAGCCTGGACATTTTTCCCTTGAGCATAGGGGGCTGAGGGATGATATTACTGAGATATATTAAAATCATGAGGTTACATACATACGTCTTTTTTTTCAGAGATCCGTCTTTTCCACAAAAGTAGGAGAGTTCTAATTATACAAGTCAGGATTAAGCTGAGAGATTCAAATTTTAAAGGTGACGCGAGAAGCAATGTTTCCACACTGAGGGTTGTGGGTACGTGGAACTAACTGTCAGAGGAAGTGGAAAGTAAGTTGTACAATTTCAACATAAAACTATTTGGATAGGTATTATGGATAGAAAAGGTTTCAAAACCCCAACACCGGCCTCGACCGATAAGGGCCAAAACACAGGTATAAGTGGGCCTAGGTCAAGTATTAACATGTTCAGCCATGGATAAGTTGGGCCAAAGGGCTTGCTGTCATGCTGAAATCTATCTGACTTTCTGATAGTAGATGGTTAATGCCACTAAATGTAATGGTAGTTGGCTATACTCTTTGAAGAAGGGACACTGGCTGACATTTTGTGCCATCAATGTAACTTGCCATTCATCAGCTTATGCCAGAATGATGAGGACATATAAAAATGCACAATCATGCAAACAGCTGAGGATGGTTGGGCCAAGACTTTGCCATGAGTTCGTGGCATGATGCCCATTGGCTGGGATAATTGACTTTTAATGGCTTAAGGGTCTGTCCCACCAGCATGCGACTGCATGTGGCGAGCTTGATGAACGTGGTGGCTTGAGGCGTACGGCCTCGCGGGGCTGGTCCACTTCCAAACACGGAGCCGTTGGAGCTGGGTCCCGACATCATACTCAAATCAGGTGGGCAGGAGGCGGGCCGACAGAATTTGGGACGTCACACGGCGCCTGGCAGGGTAACGTCATCACACAACGGCACGCCTGGCGGTGACGTCATTCGTGCAACGCCACGCGCTAGGCGTAAGCCGTCAAGACGCTGCGCACGGCGTCATGATGCTGTGTACGATGTCGAGACGTTGCGCACGTTCTATGATGCGGCTGCGGGCCGACAGGCTGTTGCCGCGCAGGAATTTTGAGCTGTGTCTATCTTTGGCTGATCTATCTTTCACTCTCTAAACCCCATTCACCTGCTTTCACCCCATAACTCATGACACCCTTACTAATTAAGAATCTGTCAAATCTCCGTGTTAAAAATATACATTGACTTGGCCTCAGTTTCTTCAGGCTTAAATTTGGATCAATTCATATTCCTTTCACCTTATTCTTCCTTCACCTTTGTTTGTGAACAGTGTTGTTATTTTTCCTTTATACCACTCAAAGGCAAGTGTTTTCACATCATGCTAATCAAATAAATCTTTCCTCGGTGCAATGTGGTGTCTCTGCATTATCCCTATTGAGTTAAATTCTTCTATTCTTAGAATATTTTAATTAGCCTTGCCATGTGCCCAAGACCTGTTAAAGTATATACCTACTTTTCATTTTCATTCCTTTAAACTTCAAATAACTTATCTTGAAATTTAAGATTAAGATTTTTGTACTCAGCACTACTAATCTTGTAAGTACAAAAATTAGTCCAGATGCCTAAAATTGTAATACTGAAATTTGTAGATGTTTTTTTAACTACATGGGAGACTCTTAAGTTTCTCCTTGGGTAATTATTTTGAAAAATCTCCACGCCTACTTTGCTGTAATGAGACCCAAAATTTCTTTGACGTTTATTCATAAAGTTAGATATGGAGAGGCATTTAATCGACCCATTGTTAATTTCAGTTGCAGGTTCAACCGCTCCAGGCATTGATGTGTCTAAGTGATTTTTTTTTTTTTCCTTTTCCCATTTCTGATATTTTTTTTCCAAAGCTTTTCACTGTGAGGCAGAATTAGGAGCAGGATTGAAAAACTCTCAACCTGCCTGGGTGTGTAACAGGTCTAACAACTCTCTAGAAGCTTGATGTCATCCAGGAAAAAGAAAAACAGTCCATCGACGAATGCTCAACTCATACTTAAACACTCATTCCTTCATAATCTTACAAATTGCAGCAACGTTTATCTTGCTCAAGCTAGGCTGACAGCATCTTCACGCAAACCCATAAAAACCTCCATTAAAAGGGTGCGGAAGTGAAGAAACAATATATAACACATGAAAACATCAGTTTAAGGTTTTCTCCCTATTTACCACACCCTCGGACTTAGAAGTAAGTTGCTCGTTCTGTCTTGTTCACAGCTCCTTCCCCAAATCACTGCAGGGGTTCTTCACCAGAGGGACTACAGCAGCTCCAAGCACTAGGTCACCGTAACCTTCTCACGGACATTATATAGGTGAACTATAAATGATGGCCCTTTCCAATGATGCTCAGATCCAAAAAATAAAATTGCAGGAATATAATGCAGTTGTTACAGGGCCCTGGATACAAGATATTTGTTACATGTGCACAGTTGGCACAGTGAAATGTGTATCACCATACAGCCATACAACACAGGTAAAGTTCAACATAAAACATCCCCCCCCACACAGCTAGAATCAAAGGTTTCCACTGTGAGGGAAGGTACCAAAGTCAGTCATCTTCCTCTGATGTTCACATGTGGTCGGGGGCCTCCGGAGCCTCCGCAGTCGCCGCTACGGGCAGCCGCCGCTAGGCCCGCTCGCCGGGATGTTTGGGCACTCCGCGTCGGTAACGGGAGGCCAACCTCGGCTGCTTGGACCTCCAAAGGGCCCCCAGGGACTCCGCGATGTCAGTCAACGCCGCCCGTGCTGGGAAACTCCGCGAACCACAGCCCTGCGTTGTTGGAGCAGCGGGGCCAACGCTCCGGAGCTTCAAACGGCGGTCCAGGTAGGCATCCCCCGCTCCACGGTGAATCCAGCGCTTTGCGCCGCCGCTGCCCAAAGCTATGATCCGGTCCCCGGTAGGATAGGACGCGCCACATCCATATGGTAGGCCGCGAGGTGGGGGGCGATGGACACGGACTCGGAGAAAGAAATAGTCGATCCTGCCAGGGGAAGCGACTGGGAAGGTGTTTCCCCCTTACCCCTCCCCTCCCCAAATAGAAATACTAAAGTATCCCCAAAACAAAACTGTTTAGACAAACTAAAATTTAAAAAAAGGTAGGGAAAAATGGACTGTAGTAGGTCAGAGGGTGCCTTTCAATGCGGCGCCCCTAGTGAAATCTGCATAAACTGTACCTGGAATATTGTGTGCAATTTTGGTCTCCTAATTTGACATTATTGCTTTGCGGGGAGTGCAGGTTAGGTATTTTACTGGTTAATTCCCGGATGCAGGACTGGACATTTGAAGAACGATGGGTTGGACGTGGGTTGTATTTCAATGGACAAAGAGGAAGAAGATTGATTTTATGCCTTTCATCACTGTGGTGGATGTGGATTCTACTGTGGTGGATGTTTATGTTACCTTTTTACGTGGTTGTTGTGTCTTGTTGCTTTTCACCTTGAGTATGGTCTTAAGTAGGTAACTCAAATTTCATTAACTGGTACATTGTTACAATAAACTGGCCTTTGAACCTTGAATTTAGAAGGATGAGAGGAGACTTATAGACCAATATAAAATTCTTAAGGATATGGAGCTCGATACAGGAAACACATGTTCCGATGTTTGGTTGGTAACAGTTTAAGAATAAGGGGTAGGCCATTTAGGATTGAGATGAGAGAAGAAAAACCTTTTCGCCCAGGAGTTGTGAATCTGTGGTGGAATTCTCTGCCACGGAGCAGTGGACGGCCAATTCAATGGAGGGTTTTAACGAGAGTTAGATTTTAGCTCTTGGCTAGGATCAAGGGATATGCGGGAAAAAGCAGGACGGGGTACTGATTTTAGATGGCCTACTCCTGCCACTTGTTTTTCTATGTTTATAGAAACATAGAAAATAGAAAAATTAGGTGCAGGAGTAGCGCCATTTTCGGCCCTTCAAGCCTGCAGCACCGCCATTCAATAAGATCATGGCTGATCATCCAATCAGTTCATGTACCTGCCTTCTCTCCATTCTCTTGACCCCCTTAGCCACCTCTAAACTCCCTTCTTAATATTGCAAATGATCTGGCCCCCACTACACTCTGTGGCAGAGAGTACCAGAGACCCACCAACTCTATGTGTGTGAAAAAAATCCTTCTCATTCTCGGTCTAAAGGATTTCCCCCTTATCCTTAAGCTGTTACCCTTGTCCTGGACCTCCCCACATAGGGAACATTCTTCCTGATCTTGCCTGTCCAACCCTTAAGATTTTTGTAAGTTTCTATATGTTCCCCTCTCAATCTCCTAAATTCTAGAGTATAAACGAGGTCTATGCAGTCTTTCTTTATAAGACAGTCTGGACATCCCAAAAATCAGGTCTGGTGAACCTCTCTGCCTCCTCTATGGGCAAATAATGTCCTTCCCTCAGATTTGGAGACCAAGAACTTGTACGCAATACTACAGGTGTTCGGTCTCATCAAGACAATACAACTGAAGTAGAATATCCCTGCTCTATAAAACAAAGCAGGCCGGTTTCTTAGTCATTATAGACACTGGATCCAACACCACCCACAAATCTGCATTGATTCTACTTCAGGATAAGATTTACATTTGTGCTGCAATACATATTCTAACAACCCATCAGCTGCCCCTACCAGACTTGTTAACCCATGGTCTAACTCAGGGGTCTCAAACTATCAGCGCCGGCACATCGGCCAGCCCATTGAGATTTTATCTGGCCCGCAGCCAGCTTCTTAACACGTGCGACGGGCTATTAGCGGGTTCTGTTAGGTAGCGCAGCTTTAGAGATACAGCCAAGTAATAGCGGATTGCCGTACGCACTAGCACAATCTTACACACATTCGGGACAAATACAATTAACCTGGCAAACGTGGAGTGTGGGAGGAAACAGTGCACCGGAGAAAGAGAACCACGCAGGTACAAACTCCGTATGGACATGACGCATAGTCAGATGATTGGGGAGGGGGGGGGGGGAGAGCTCTCTCTTCTCGTCCAAAGTTGGCATGTGGTTTCTAGTTGTGTGTAGTGTGTGTTCAGTGAGAGAGGACATTTTTATATTCTTTCCTACAGCAGACAAAAATGTTGGGTGAACATTCCCTCCCCCCCAAACACCACATCTCATTATGTGACCCCCCCCCAACTCAGACCATGAAAGACCGCCATTTCATTCAGATATCACATATACCATACTAAAAACAAACATCACACAACTTCAATACACAACCAACCACTCCCAAATTTCAAACCTTCACCAATCCTACCAAAAACACCACAACAAACACAAAACCCAAAACAAAAAATATAAAATTACTAAACTCTCAACATCACAACACATACCCAATCCCACCACAAAATACAAAAATTACATAACTCCAAAAACATCCAAAATAAAACAAAAAAACCCACACATCCCACCATTAACAATTACAAACATAAATAT